>CM056996.1:45525985-46125985 GCA_029891345.1 Dryococelus australis
TAATATATAAAAAGATCAAGTTTAGGGCGTTATTCACATTTAATGAGGAAATATTTATGTTTGAACGTCGTAATGTGTTTCAGAATTCAGGAGAAGTTTTCTTTGAAGAGAAACAATTATTACAAATCACTAAGTTGTATTGTAGACCTACGTCAACGCCATTAATTAAATATAAACTAAAAATTTATTAAACAACACTGCGATATTCTGAAATATTTACGTACATACTACACAACATAAGTAAAATCAGTTTGGCAAAAAATATTGATGTTCACAAAGTCGTAAAATTGAATTATGTTGTGGATAGAAAAAAAATGTTTGTGGGAATATATCGAAAACTGTTTTTTATTTACGTGAAACTTAACTTGCAGATTTTGCAGGCATCCTCATTCCGTATATGAATTTCTAAACATATTTTTCTTGTAAAATACGCTAAACTCTGAATCTCTCAAAACGACGGTAGCGTATAACCAGAGGAGTAAGGTTAGGCGAAAGATACTGCACACGAATTTCACAGGTGGAAGACAGGAAAAAAATGATTTAGAACAAGTTCTGTTGTCTCTAAAATGCACTTCTGACCTCAGAGATTTTATTCACGTGTAAAAACGAGCCTTAATATCTCTTAAAATCTACTGCAGTTGTTTAATGTATGAAAGAAGAAAGGCGCGCTGCGTTTTTTTTTTGCCAAGAGTGTACCTCTTTCTGGCCGAAAACTTTCCCGGGTGGTATTGTTACACCGGTTATAACCCTGGAGGCAATAAACTCACCCCCTTTTACGACGGAAAGAAAAAACTTTCCATAATACGTCCATTAGAAATATGTAGAAAAAGAGAAACGGAATCTTCCCATCGGCAATATTACTCTCTCATTTTTACTATATATATATACATATACATATACATATCTACGTGCGATACCAGAATACTCTGCATAAAGATTGAGTGGAAAGTTTCACCGAGTTGTTTCTCCAATGGGATAATGCCTCGCGCACCGTATAACTTCGCAGCGAACAAAAAAAGACAGCTAAAACAGTCGAGTCCAGGCCGAGTCATGCCGAATTGCATTATCTTTCTGATGAGAAAACTGCCATTTGAGACGAGAGCTGCAAGACTGCAGAGTATTTATTGAGTTACAGTGGTTATTATTTTTATTGTAACGTCATGGATAAAATATGTATAATATATCCCAAATTAAATACGATATCTGTGTACTTGAATATAAAAATGGGTAGGGGACAAATTACTAGCAGCACTCGACATTTAATGGGTTCAGATTTTCTTTGAAGAATGTAATTTTCTCTTGAATGGTTTGGCGAAACCAGTATGTTCTCGTACACATTTGAACTGAAGTTACTGCATTCACACACGCGAAGTTCTAACTCTGCAAAGGAAAACTACTTTCCTAGTGGCATTTATTAGGAAATGAAAGAAAAATTATCATCTTTAACGACATATACCATTGCAGAGATATGCTGTTACTGTAAAATATGAACGTGACAAAGATACAAAAACGTAGAAAGGGTATATAAATACTAAACAGATCATTACCCAGAAAAAATTAAGCAAGCAATTACAAACTAAATGAAGGCATTAAACAAACATACATAATATGTAAATATATCTGGATGGCTAACAAAGACAGCGCAGATAAAACCTGTGGGTTATCTAAGACGACACAGGAGCGACGTTTTGGTAGCCGATATCTGTTCCTACATTCAGGCAAGTTAATCTGAACGTAGTTCAGCGCGTATGACTGAGCGTAGCTCCTGCTCTAGATCCCGTCGGTATTACAGGAGACAACTTCCAGAGATATAACACAACAGTACGAACAGCATCTAACACATGTTATTTCCAGGCATTCCATAAGCCACAGCTGTAACCTTTCCTAGTATTGCTAGAGAATCAGCTGTTCAGTACCGGGCAGATCACAATCTTATTGTCCGTTACCAGTCTATTTAGGGTGCAGTTGATCGCAATTCTGCATTAAGGCAGACTGAATGCGAAAACCGCTTTTCCTTTTAACATATGCACCCTAATATATTGGTTTTTTAAGAGCCCAGGTAGGGACCGCACCTAGGTACGTCTCAGGACTGAGCTCTTCCATAAACCTATGAGAAATTTAGGCTAAATGATACAAAAGGGCAGGTATCGTGGCAGAAAGGTAGCTGCTGGATAACCTTGGCTACAAGTAAGGCAGTTGAAACCTCGCTCTACACACTTAACGTACTGTAACCACACAGCAGTCAATACATTAATAACAAAAAAGCTAAAGTCTATAATGGAAGGGCCGGGATCTTTATTACTTGACTTGTGAATGCGAATGAGTTAGTGAAGAGATTTGGGCAGCTCTTAACATCGAGATATTGAGAGCCGATGAGGGTGAAGCGAGATGAGTATGGTGCAGCGCCGGGATGCAAAAGCGTGGGAAAACCGGAGATCCCTGAGAAAGCTCGCCGACCAGCGGCATTGTCTGACACGACTCCTACATGCGAGAATCCGGGAGCGACTCATCCGGGAATCGAACCCGATTCGCCGCGGTGGGAGGCGAGTAGAGTATCCCCCCCCCCCCCGCAACATCACTTGTGAAAGCACTAGTAGCAAGTGGCCGGGAATTCCTCCCCTTTTATTGGGGAGCCGCGCTGGTTAAACCAGAGAGACGGTGAACACACAATTCGGGCTGAGAGAGTGGCGCAACTGTGCACTCTAAGAAATTTCATAAATTGACGCCATCAGTGTATACGTATGGCGACAAAGCGTGAATGAATAACTTTTTTCCCCATACGTCGATGGTAGTGTTCTTGCATCTGTTGAGGAAAAATTTAAACGCGTATGGAAGTTCCCAACATTTTTGATAGTAATGCTCAACATCCCTGTATTTGTAGCATAATATATGTTTTTTTTTAAATTTTATACTGAACATATTGCAGGTAACAAAAAAAACTTCCATTACAGTTCACAAAGTTTATTGGAAACATTTTCATTGGGCGCCATTTCATCCCGCATTCTCAGTAGATACACTATTTAAAGATTCCCGTATATTGACGGGAATTTTTACAGATATGTACAGCAATGACGGAAAGCGGAGTCGAACTCCGTAAATGCAAAATACGGAGAGTCTCCGTTAGAGTTAGCTTCGCGTTTAGGGAACAAACAATGTAGTGTTACAATTTATCTATCGAAATTCAGTGGGCTAAACCAAGTTCGACAAGGGATGGAGGTCTTAAATAAATAAAATAGTTATTTATTATTTCGTAGTTTTAATTACTACAACTACAAAAAAATCCTCTCGACTCAATAGTTCACAATAAACTGATATCACTTACTGTTTGCGATTAATGACTTCAATTAATACAATTTTTGATTATTTCAAATAAATAAATGAAATTAAACAATTAGAAATCAGTCCCAATAGACAGTGGTAGTAGGAAATAGAGAAGTTGGGCACAAGGGCGTAGGACGCCGGAGCCGAGGAGCCGCCATCTTGTTACGTCACCCGACCGCCATTTTCAATGTTATTGACCTTTTACCCCTGACCCGTGTCACCTTTGACCTTGACCCCGAGGACTTTTGACCTCAAAAACACTAAAAACATTTAAAAATTCCAAAAACTCAAAAAATTCCGAAAAATGTATTATTAAAAATTATTAAAACATTACTAAAGAGGTCCTCAGAAATGACCCATTCCCCCCTCAAAAATGGCACCCCCCCATGAGCAAAAACAAGCCCCTGAAATCCAATTTTCGCCAATTTAATTAATTTGGGGGGCTTCCTTCGGACATCAGAGCAGTGGCGGCCATATTGGTTTTATAAGCATACCCTATGCCAAATCAATACAAGGTATAGAGGATAGGACTCAGACCTAAGCATCACCCATCTTGCATCCATATTGTATGCAAATTACCTTTGACCCAACCATGAACTTTGACCCCAACCATGACCTTTGACCCCAATAATGACCTTTGACCTTGAAAATTATAAAATCCAAAATAATTACAAAAATTACAAAAAATCAAAAATCGAATACAAAATTTATAGAAAATTTACTATTAAAAATTTTACTAAAAATTGTTTTAAAATTTATTTTTATAAAATTTTATTTATAAAATTTTATTTATAAAATTTCTTAATTACAAAGTGTTTAACTCCTGCGGCCATATTTTACTTTTCCCCCAAGTAATATTCCTTTTTCCCTAAAAAAATGTCATCCTTAAAAAACGTATAAAAATTTAATTAAAAAACTTAAAATTCCGAAGGTCCCCCCAGTACAACCAATTACTCACCTCTGTTCGACTCCAGCAGACGACTGACTCCTTCGCACCCACTCCCCTTACCTATACTCATCCCGCCATCATGATTTTTTCGTTCGTCATTTGTGTACATGCCACTGGAGGCACCCATATTTGTTTATATGTTACTGGAGGCTGCCATAATTGTTCTTCGTTTGCCATTTGTTTATACATTACTGGAAGCCACCATATTAGTAGGGGACCGCCATCATAGTATGTGACCTCCATCTTGGTATACATTACCCATCCACCATCTTGGAAGACAATGCCCAATAGCAATTGACCTTTGACCTAGAGAACGGAAATTCGAGAAAAATGCATAAAAGTCAGCAAGCATAATACATTACAGACTACTACCGCCACGTTAAATGCAGACTATCTTGACCTTGACCCCATGACCTTGAAAATAAAAAACTTAGAAAAATACATACACATCAACACGCATAATACATTACAGACTACCACCACCATATTAGTTGCAGACTGCCTTGAACTTAGCTCGAGAAAAATCTAGGCGAAGAGGCAGAAGCTACTTGAGACGATCCACCTTCCACTCAGCTACTGTCAAACTAAACCTCTCGGCTTACCGCCCTACTGCTTATAATATACAAGTGTGCAAGTCTTATAGCATCATATTGACTTTGAACCAATTGTACTGCACCATTAATACATTGTGCAGACACCGACCAGCCAATCACCAAGTTACCACATTATTGTAGCTAACCAATTACATGCGAGCATTGAGATATCACACACAGGCAGGTAGGCAGGCTTTAGATGCTAGTTCCTTGATCACATAAGCATGCAGTTATATCTTCAACAGTTTCTTCCAGACAAGTTGTTCGCTCACCTATAAATCATAGTCACATTTAAAGAAGACATCTGACTCCTGTTGTCGGACTGACCCCTTACAAGACTGACCCTATTGACCCCATTGGCCCCATTGACCCCATCAACACCATCAAACCCATCGAGCCATAATTACCTCTGATTGCGGTGCTGATTGCGGTGCTGATTGTGGTTCTGTGGTGCTAATTGCGGTGCTAATTGCAGTTCTGATTGCAGTAATAATTGCGGTGCTGATTGCGATGCTGCGGTGTTGATTGCGGCACTGATTGTGGTGGTAAATGCGGTGTGTGTGTATGAGTGTGAGCGTGTGTGGTCAAGAGGTCGGAAGTTTGATGACACACACTAATATTATTGGTGTTTTATATTTCAATTAGTTAGATCCCATAAGGGAAATAGGTTTCCACTCCATCGGTTCACCATATTTGGTAACATCAATCGCCATTGGTTGTGATTGGCTTGATCCCTCCTAGGAGTAATTGAATGCCCAACAATTTCTTGCAAATTCGGGGCTTTTGAGGGGAAATTAATTTGATTGGTACCACAGGAGGGTGGACCTGTGTATTTAATGCCGTTGCAGGCTGCCATTGGGGTCAGTTCAGCGGCCTCGAGGAAGCAAGCCTCTACCAGAGATAAGTAGCATTCTTATTTGATACACACATGTAGGGTCTTCAAGCGAACAGGCCCCTTACTTCACTTTGACGCTAGGCGAGGGCCATGCTGGCCGGGATATTTACAACATTCTTAAAGTTTTGCGAAATGTGGACCTTTTAGCCAAAAATTCGACAATGTTACCTTCTGTAATAAGGGATTTTGTAAACTTATAAGAAGAATGGTTACCATGTCGTAACCAAGAAGTTAGGTGGTTGTAACCACTCGTAACCACTTGTAACCATTTGTAACCGAGACCATTTGTAACCAAAGGCAATAATTATGGTCTTAGCCTTTTGTAACCCAGTAGGCGATATGCGAGACTCTGTGTATTTATGACTGGCGAATGTTTTAAGAGAAAACTTTACGAAGTTTAGGGCTTTTGCAAAAATCACATTTACTCGCGGGAGTTAAGGCTGACATTGCTTAACAGTTGCTCCCATCCACTTGGGATCGCGAGTAGATATGCAGTAAACAGTGAGGTTACCAGGCTCATTTAGTGATGACCAGAAATGTGTTACCAAAATTGTTAGTTCCTGGTGTAGGAACTAAAAATTATTTAGTTATGTCAAGAGTCAATATAGGTGTGACATAAATAAAACCGCCATTTTGTAATGATGGTATTTTGTGGTCACTTGCATAATATATTTTGTGAATGCCTTTTGTTTTTACTCATTAAAATGGCCAGTAAAGGGTACAAACATAAATTATATGAAAAATTTGCTGAATAGCAGCGAATGTATTTGGTACCTGAAGTATCTGGTTTCATTTTATTCTATATTTTGGCAACCTGTCTTTTCATGTAAATGTTTTAGTAAATTTGTTATATGTGGAAGAGGAAAGTAATGTTCACTTTTAAAAATGTAATGTAAGATTGATAGCAAATGGAAGCTTTTTTCACCTGCAAGAAATTTGAAAGAATTGAACCAAAAACCGTAATCAAAATAAAGTGTATTACCACACTTCTTTGTTTCTCTTATAAATCGTTTATAACTATCATGTACCTTTACACTGTTCAGAAAAAACTTGTTTTTGCATGGCTTTTGCCATTCGTTGTGTTCTGATGGGTTTGATAGGTCTTATGCAAATCCTGCCTTGCTACGCCCTTGGTTTAGGATGCAGCAAGGTCAGAATGACTTGAGAGATGAGATGAACAGGATTTTATTTTCACTATTAATTATAAGCTGTGTTTTCCGTCTATCATCAACTGAAAATCCAATTTAATGTCTTAGATTTATTCAAGGACCTTAGTGAATTCGTTACTATTAATAAACGTTTTATATATTACATCTAAATGTTTAGCCAGTTCACTTGAAATAAATTTACTAAGAATTGTTAGAGGAGATATACTCATGCACGAGGTGTGTTTGCTCTTGTATAATAACTCGATAATAACACGTGGAACGTGTTCGAAAGGTTACGCGTTAGATTCCCATAGTTTACTTTGAGAGAGAAATTTCCCAAAGGGCTTTCTTATCCTCACTTCAGGCAAATCATAATGCAATAAATGCGTGCCCAGCCCTTCACCAATGGTTTGGTTAAAATTCCAGTAGCACGATATTTTTGGTAAGTTAAAGATTAAGATAAAAAAAACATCTCTGCAACATATAATTACAAAATATTATGGCATACGTGGCAGAGTAATCGAAACACATAGGTTTCCGGGTTTAATATCACAATTGTTAACATCTATGGTTACTTCAAGTGTGTTATTCGGGCACCAGTTTGATGCAAAAACTGTCACGCTTTACAAGGATATTACAGCGAGTAAACCAACATACTTGTTGAACGGTTAGGTACCTTATTCAAAATGCTTCCATCACAATATTTTTTTTTCTTTTTTTAAAGATCTCTCAATATTTTCACTCACTAAATTCACTACCGAAGATATTGCAAATGATGATATCTTGATTTATGTTCTTCTTTGCGCGAAAACATATTGCGTCTGCGTTATATAAACAATGTGAGTACACCGACTGGCACAGGAAGTCAAATAAGCAGGTTGGTGGCAAACCTTTAACGGATGTTCACGATAAAGTGAGCACTTATGAAAGTTCTGCTTAACATCTACTTGTATGCACGGCGTGTCTTCTTCCGCCTTACGTAAAATTAACGTTTACATGTGCCTCATCACTTTAGTCATGCGTTGGTCAGGTGAAACTGTGGAATTCTCAGAAAATAAAACACTTTACAAATGTGCTTGTTTTTACATATCGATGAATTAAAAAAATAGAAAGCGCAGGAAATAATTTAAATTTATCACAAATGGTACCCTGACACTTTTTATTCGACGTTAAGATACGGAACTACTTTCCATCCATCGTTGCCAACTTTACTGGGTGCAAATATTATTCGGTGTGCCCGTAAAAATATATGCAGGTAGGGGCGGTGACTTTTTTTCTAAGGTTGATTTCAAAAGTGCTCACTTTATCGTGATCGGCCTTTAATAAACTGAATGTTGATTGACAGAGTTAACTGCCTGCCGCGATGTTTCCTGCCTAGCGGCTCGCCAACCTAGGGAAAATAAACTCGAGCGAAACGCCAATGGTCTTAATCAACTCATTAATCATGGCGGCTGACATTTGCAGTGCAGACTCGTTAACTATGTTAATTATCTGTAGCGGCAGTGGGGCCACTCGACGCCGGGGCTTAATTAGCTCGACGGAGGCTTGGACAGCGTCTCGCTAGCCTGGCGCCAGACCTGCGACTATATATAATAGTAAACTAAGCACTTTTGAAACCAACCTTTGAAAAATGCTACTGCCACTATAGGCTGTTCACGCTAAAGTTAGAACTTATGAAAACCCTCTAATTTGGAATAATAGTCAATAAATGTATATTATTTTACCCTCAGACGTTAACTTCCAAGTGCGGTGGAATACACACACTGCGTTTATTACTTAATTGGCAGTATTTATTTAAAAAGGAAATTAAAGAATAAAAAATGGCTGAAAGGAAAAGGTAATTAGGGTCTGGAAAGTGCTCGTTTTACCGCGAACAGCCTATACCTGCATGTATTTTCACGGTTACACTGACTGGCATGTGCTCAGTGAAGTTGGTAGGACGGACGGAGGAAAAGTGGTTCCATTGCCTTTACGTTGAATTTAAAGTGTTAGATAAAACATTCGTGTATACCGGTACTGAAAAGAGTTCTTATGTTTTCTGTTTTTTTTAATTGCATATACTGAGTGTAAGAATTAGGAAATTTGTAAGGTAAAGGCTGTTCACGATAAAGTGAGCACTTTCGAAATAAACATGTTAAAAAATGTCACTGCTCCTAACTGAATATATTAGAACGCGCGCACTGAGTGACACGCGCCCAGTAAAGTTGGTAACGATGGAGGGAAAGTAGTTCCATATCTTAACATTGCTAAAAATTTTAGGTAGCCATTTGTGATAATTTATATCTTTTATTCCACCTGTTTTTTTGTGCATCGAAGTGTAAAAATGAGCATATCTTTACAATATTAACTTTTCTAATAGTTTCACAGTTTCACTTAACCGACGCATGAATATGATGAGGCCCATAGCAATGCTAATTTTACATAAGGTGGAAGAATACACAACGTGCACACAATTAGATCTTGAGCAGGGCTTTCAAAAGTGTTCAGTTTACCGTGAAGTGTGACCCGTCAGGCCGCTCCTACGTCGCTACTCTGTTGACGCGTAGCTCTCGCGGCAGGCAGTTCCGTCACAGCGCTGGCGTTGCACAAGAAACGTCTCCAGCTGGTTTCACGTGTCGCTTTGGCAACGCCTCGCGCTTCACGGCTGAGATATGAGGATATTAACGCCTAGCCTCAAGGCCACCGCCGCGCAGCTCTAGCTCTCGGAAGAACACACAAGAACCAATAGCAAAAGAAACAAAAATATATGAGATACGTTACAGCTCCGATGAAGTGTAAGCACATATCCCTGAAGATTTTATCGATTTAAAAAATCGATAAAATCTTCGAGGAATAAATAAAAATTTAAAAAAAGTGGTTACCACAACACTATTTTGTGCTGTGGTAACCACTTTGCTAAAGACTGTTCACATTAAAGTGAGCACTTCTAATGTCAACCTCAGCAAAGAGTCAAAGCCAATACGTGCATTGTTTTAACGGGCGCACTAAGTGACATGCGCTTAGTAAAGTTGGTAACGATGGATGGAAAGTAGTTCCGTATCTTAACGTCAAATAAAAACTGCTAGGCAACCATTTCTGATAATTTAAATTATTAATTTCGATTTTTTATTTATTTTTATATTTTTTAATGCATGGAAGCGTAAAAATGAGCAGATTTGATAAATATCTTCTTTTCTAATAATTTCACAGTTTCACTTGACCGACGCATGATTATGATGAGGCCCATGACAATGTTAATTTTACATAAGGCGGAATAATACACAACGTGCATATAAGTAGATCTTAAACAGGTCTTTCGAAAGTGCTCATTTTAGCGTGAATCGCCTATACAGTCAAGTTGCTAGTAGCTTGCTTAATCACACCCACTGGCATTTTGTTCTAATCCCGTACCACTATATTAGACAAATATTGCCACTGGGTTTCGGTTACATCCCATGGGCATTCTGCTTGGGCGGGCACCAGATGGCTACAGCGTGTTGGTAAAACAAATTTTGTTTAAGAACTGTGTAGTATTTACAGTTTCATTAACCGAGAATCTCGATTGCATGGAAGTGGCTAAAGTGTGTATTTTTGTTATCGTTAGTAGGAATAGAAAATTTAAGTAAAAAATTTCAATAGCCCAGGGACATGAAGAACGTTTCTATTACTACATCGTAAAATTATAAGATAATAGCTGATAGCCGTACACAGGCGTTTTGCGGACTAAAATGTGCATAGGCCCTAGAGGCATTTTGATGTTGTAATGATGTGATTAGGTCCTAAGCAGACAGCCTGCCTGGTCACACCTTTAAGCATAATGACCAGGACGTGAGTGGGATTGCAACAAGTTATTACGAAAAAAAAAAAGCCGGGAGCAGAAATCTTCCCCCCTCCCCCTCCGCCCGAAATTGAGGTCAACTATGCCAAACAATGGGTGTGTCCAATCGTTGATAGCCGCCCACCAGAACAGCCTCCGGAACCATGATTAAGGTGGGGACATTCCAGTTAGTTTGTTATTGTAGTGGCTGCGGTAACTAGTTTATAACATGATAATTGTATAATAAATTCAATATAAGCTCCCCCGGGTAATTTATATTAACGTGACATGTAATTGTGTGTTTATCATGTTAATCAACCCAATTATCAACAGTAGTGCTCTACCAAATAATCTCTCATCATTAAGCTACCCCGCTAACCCTTTCATGTGTGAGTATGACCAATAGTTCTATTCATAACAGTGTGTATCCTTGTGTTGCCTATACTTTTGTCGTTCTGCTATCGAGACAGAGTTTCCTACTGCATTGTCGACTACCTGCTACATTCTACTTGTTAGGAAAACATTCAGGCCATCTACCCATCCAATCATCACACTTTCGTGCAGTCGTTAGTTGTTAGTCAACTAGACACGTGACAGCACCACGAGCACTGCCATAAGCCCGTACCACAAGCGCAACTCGCCAACGACCCGTCAGCATCAACATATTGGGAGCACTTCGTACACGAAAACTGAACTTAGTGTTGTGGCGTGGGCAAGCCATTGCTTCGGCCTTGCGTAAACTCACCAGCAGACGACAAAAGGGAGCGAGGTCGCGAAGGCGAGGCGCCGCCGCGGAAGTTATGGCAACAGAGGACTGCAGAGCTGCGAGCCCGGGTCTTGTCTTACCTCACCAAGCAGACGAGAGAACAAGATGGACCAGATGGAGGTTCGAGCCGCCGTGATCTAACTAGCACTCGGCCTTCGGCAACTCTTCAGATAAAGCCGTTCCAGCATGGTCGTCGAATGGACACACATTAGCTAGATAAGTGGCCGTAATGTAGTAAATTATAATAATGCAGACATTTAGAATATATTATCATAACACGCCTGCCGACGCAATATAAAATAACTCAGTTAATGTAAAGTGTAGTATGATTTATATTGTAACATATTGATTGTGGTTTTAATTAAATTACGGAATTACTTTAAATATAGTGTTCACTGAGGTACGCCTAACCCCCATATACTCTGTACGGTAAGCCCTTAAGGTTAACCATAACATTAGGATACCCGACAGACTTAATGTAACATTCCATATGTTCTCTGGTTTTGCCGCATTTCAGGTAACACGATAGCCACTTCCAATGATGCTCCTGTGTTGTGTGTCGCAGATCACGTAGCGTGGTTTCACAAGAAGGAGAGGACTTGTGGGCGATATAACACCCTACCCACTTAAAAAATACACATGCTTTAATAAAATGGTTTATATATATATAGAATGTCCAAGATAAAGTGAGCACTTTGATGTCCTAATTACTTTTTCCTTCCAGCTATATTTTTTTTTTTAGCTATTAACCAACTTTTTAAATAAATACTGCTCTGTAAGTAATAAACACAGTGCGTTTATTCCACTGCACTCGGAAGTTAACGTCTAAGGTTAAAATAAAATGTATTTACTGTCTATTATTCGAAATGAGAGGCCTTTCAAAAGTGTTCACTTTACCGGGAACAGCATATATGTATCTATGTATATATATATATATATATATATATATATATATATATATATATATATATATATATATATATATATATATATATATATATGGCGATGAAGTTGTGCATTATATTTGTCATTCTTCGACATCATGTATAAAAAAACCGCCCTACAAAGAGTTACTTCTATAAAATACTACCTGGATGGTCGAGTCTACTAAATAGTTAGCGTCACATCACCGCAGAATACTGCGGAATACAGACATGAAACAACCGTTTATACTGCACTTGCCAGCAAAATGGCATCACTGGCCATAAAAATGTCGAAACGCCGATCGCTAATCATCTCCTGATCTCCTCGCCCGCCGGGAGTCCAGCCAATAGGGAATCTTTAACATCGTGGAGTAGCCAATCAGACAAAAGGCCCATTCCGAGAGACTTGAGCAGTCAGTCTACAGTTAAATGTAATCTGACAGTAACCACAAGTAACATATAGCTACACGACACTGTTTAAGAAGTCTCATATAGGAAAGATTGGCAGCTATTTTTCAAAATTGTGGCCAAATTCCAAAATTACAAAAGATGCTCCCATATAATCCATTCACTGTTACGTCTCACTTCTCTGAAGCCCTGCTAAAGTTCTACTTCCAGGATATTCATCCGCTTCGTGCAAACTAAGCTTTACTAATTCTAGAAAATTACACCAAAGGACATCGCATCGAATTCGTACGCACCTAGTTGTAATAGTATCTCGCATGAGATCTATACACGCACATGCAAAACCGTGGTTCTCGAAATATCGGGATTAATTCATTGAAACTTTCACTACTCTACCGACGAATTTGAAGTGATGCGTTGCATTTTTATCACAAAAAATTGAGGCTGGGGAGTAAGAACATCGGAAAGTGTGATGGATCACGTATAGCGCAGTTGAGGAGAGATCGCTGTAGTATTGAAAAAAAGTCCGAGGAGGAAGGGGGGGGGGGGGCAGGGAAACCTGCAGGCAGAATTGCCACACGCTGTGATTAGAGGCGCCAGCCAGCTCGCGCCGTTCATCTGTCTCCAGAGCTGCGCTGGAAAGTGTAAGGTTGTAGAAACAGATGGTTTGCGAAGGAGTGCGCTGTCGTCGTTCGTGCGCAGTCATACTGGACCCGCCTACCTGGCCGGCCCTTGAACTTCCTTGCAGTGTTTGAAATACACTCTATAACATGGAACTTCTGTCCGTTCAGTGTACCCATATAAAGCACACACAATATAATTACGCTTTAAATTTGAGTGAAAAATAGACTTTTAGCAACTGATATTAAAAACATTAAGGTAATTATAGTCTATTAAAAATAATTTACAGTGTTAAAGAGCATATGCATTTTTCTGTCACATGCAACGTAGATCGCACTTTCTGGCACTTTTGGTAGTGTGTGTGCTACTTTTTAATGAGTTTTGAATGTTGTATAATTGGTTGCATTGCTCTCTCGAAAGACACTTCTACTTTAAGTATCTTACATATGCATTATTAAAGGATGATCACGGTGAACTCAACACTTTGAAAACCTTGCTGAGGATCTACTTTTCGTGAAATTTCTTATCATTCCGCTATATGAAAGATTAACATTGCCGTGGACTGTCTCAATTTATTCATGTGTAGCCATGAATCTACATATTAAACTCTCAATGCAATGTCAATTAGAACTATTTTTTTTTTTAATTCTCTGGCAACTTTAATGGGAACCTGTATGCCAGTATAGACTTTTCACGGTAAATGAACACTTTTGAGGCCCTAATTACTTTTTCCCTATCAGCCTTTTATTATCCTTCGACCACATTTTAAAATAAATATTGTCATGTAAGTAATAAACACAGTGCATATACAGTATTTCGCCGGACTCGAAATTTAACGTCTAAGGTTACAATACATTATATTTATTGACTATTATTCCAAATGAGAGGGCTGCAAAAAATGCTCACTTTACCGTGCATAGCTATGTGTTTATTATGTACAACGTAAAGAAATAAGTTCTTGCGTTTAAAATCGCCAGAAACAAAAGGTATACAGCAAATGTCGCATATTGTTAGCCATCAAAGTAATTCCCATCTGCATCCAGCACCTTTTGCCAATATTCCTCCAGCAACGCAATGCCCTGACGGTAAAAATTGGGGGTCTTGGACGCAAAGAAGTCGACGAGTACCTGCAGCAAGTCTACCTCATTTGTGAAGGATTTGCCACGAAGGTGGTGGCAGTCCAGGAAATGGAAGAGGTGATATCTGTTGGCGTAAGGTCCGGGGAGTTGGGTGCATAGACTAAATATGAGATAGAACAATCTCGCTTGCTGCGCACAACCCATCTCTGTGACCCAAAATTGAACTGGTTTTTTGCTAACATGTCTACCGAAATCGGCATGGTTTGGATTTTAGGTTATAAAACTGATTTGTAAACAAATGATTTGAGATGTATGTATACTTCGTCTAATAAATATGTAATGTAGTTTGATTAAATTGAAACTGGCGAAAGTATTTTGTTCATATAAAAGCGCTTGGCATTTAAAAATTAAGATGTAAACAAACACATTCATCACAGTTGACCATGTGACTTAGACAGTTCTGTAGGATTGGGGTAGGTCACTGGTGGGTACATGCGCACAAGACGAATAAGCGGTATACCTCATATTTAGTCTATGATTTGGTGGATGAAACATTGTCTCCCAGTGAAGACGCTGCGTCGTACATCTCCGGCCTCCCGCGCCCCAAAACGCGCGGGAGGCCAGAGAAGTAATGCACCCTCCTTATTAACCAATGGTGGCTCCTTCTGCTCATGTGTTGTTGCACACATAACAACTGCTGCGATTACAGGTTCGCAACAGTTGGTAAAGGCTGTTCACGATAAAGTGAGCACTTTTGAAATGAACCTTCGAAAAAAGTCACTGCCTCTGCCTGCAATATATTTTAACGGATGCACTGAGTGACGTTCGCCTAGTAAAGTTGGTACCGGTGGAGGGGAAGTAGTTCCATATCTTAACGTTGGATTAAAAGTGTTAGGTAACCATTTGTGATAACTTAAAATATTTATTTCCCTTTCTGGTTTTTTTAATGCATCAAAGTGTAAAATTTCTAATAATTTCACAGTTTTACTTGACCGATGTATGAATAAAGTGATGAGGTACATGTCAATATGAATCTTACATACGGCGTGAGAATGCATAACGTGCACACAAGTAGATCGTAGACTGGGCTTTCAAAAGCGTTCGTTTTACCCCGAGCAGCCTTTAGTAGCTCTTAGTACACCACTTGGAGGGGGGGGGGGTAGTCTTGCAGTGTGAGGCACAGGACGTCGTGGTGATGACCAATGTTTGGCACGCTTGGGAGTGTCACATAGGATCCAATCAGTACACCACTTGGAAGGGGGGGGGGGTAGTCTTGCAGTGTGAGGCACAGGACGCCGTGGTGATGACCAATGTTTGGCACGCTTGGGAGTGTCACACAGGATCCAACCTTCATCACACCGGTGGGCACTCGGTCGAGTATATGTGAATGTTGCGGTTGGGTGCCGAGAAAGCAACCAGAAAAAGACCGACATGCATCGTCGCTTGTTGGATCTAGACAGTGTGTGGAGTACACACTTGCTCAACTTGTATGGTTTTCCTATGCGGTGCAGGCGAAGTCTGACTGTTTAATCAGACACTTGGAAGCGTTCGGCAAGTTAAAGCCATGTTTGGCTTCTGTCCTTCTCTATGGCCGCCTTCAGCACCTCGTCATCCAGGACCTGTGATCGCTCACTTCGGGGTTCATCACAGAGGGACAGGCCTCCTGACCTGAACTTCTAGAACAAATACCTATTGGTACTTTCATTCACAGCATTATTCCCAAAGGCTTGTGTATTCGGAGACTTGTATGCCACTGCGGACAAGCCGCCTTAAACTTTTAGAGCAGGCTACCCGGAAAGAGCTCCATCGACACCTCCAATTATCTTCGTCGCTGCTCTAATTATGACTGCTGTGAGTGCTGTTACGATGTGATCAGGCCTTGGGCAGTCGCCCTGCCTGATCGCGCCTTTAAACATTAAACCAGGACGCGAGCGGGATTTCAACAATTCATTGCGGTAATCACCGTGCGAAGCCAGTTGTAGAATTTCCCTCCACCGGCCAGCAGTCGGGGACAACTATGCCAAACAACGCGCCGATATAGACCAACATCACGCTGGGCGCGTCGCCTTTCTCATCAAGCCCTCGCCTAGAGAAGATCGCCAGAGATGGGCATGTCCGATCGTCGATAGCCGCCTGAAGGCTGTTCACGATAAAGTGAGCACTTCTAAAATCAACCTTAGGAAAAAAGGCACTGCCCCTACCTGCATATATTTTGACGGGCGCCCTTAGTGATATGCGTCCAGTAAAGTCGGTAACGATGGATGGAAAGTAGTCCCATGTGTTAACGTCGAACACAAAGTGTTAGGTAACCATTTGTGATAACTTAAATTATTTCTCTCACTTTCTGTATTTTTTTTAATGCATGAAAGTGTAAAAATGAGCAGATTTGTAAAATATTTATTTTCCTAATAATTTCGCAGTTTCACTTGACCGACGCAAGAATAAATTGACGAGGCCCATGGCAATGTTATTTTTACATAATGAGGAAGAACACGCAACGTCTATATCTTAAGCAGGGCTTTCAAAAGTGCTCATTTTACCGTGAACAGCCTATACCAGAATAGCTTCCGGAACTATGATTAATGTGGGGACATTCTACTTAGTTTGTTATAGCAGTGGCTGTGGCAATTATATCAAAACAGGTTAAATGTATAAGATTTCATAATAAGCTTCCCCGAGTAATTAATACTAAACTAATATGTTATTGTGTTCACCACGTTAATAAACCCCATTATTCATGGCAGTGCTCCACCAAATCACCTCTTATTATTCAGTTACGCACCTAACCCTGTCACATATGAGTAGGACCATAAAGTTAAACTCATAACAGTGCGCAAAGCACCTGTGTCGGCCAAGGTCAATGTTCCCACTCCCATCCTGACTGCTTTTACAGTATGTGATGCACATATTTCCGTACCAACCATCACTTCTTCCCATGCTACATCAAATACGGCCTGCATAGAGCTGGAAATGCGTGGAGGAGTAGGTACTTGAAAAACTCGTTTTCCTACGAAACTATTAAACGTGCGCCCAACGTACTGATAGGCTATATGAAAAGAACACACTTCAGACGAGGGCTCTTAAGTGCTTTGAAGACGTCACGCTCATTAAAAACATCGTTTCAAAGCACTCTTAAAATTGATAAAAACGGCTCTTTGAAAGTGCTGTATCTCAAAATATACGCGTCAGATACACAAAACTATTCGAGGGTTCTGAATTGAACCTTCTTACACACTTTCCGCCAATGAAGTAACAGGGTCACCGCTGAAAGTCCGATAGGTATACCCAGAGTGACTAGAACTCTGCACGCCAGTTCAGAGCCTGGCGCTTAACGACGACGCACTTGTGCGTGGCGACTTATCCCTTATCGCTCCTACGCATGTCGGCCTCAAACGCGGAAAAGAGCGATAGGTATAGGCCGTTCACGGTAAAGTGAGCACTTCTGAAGCCCTAGTTCCTTTTTTCTTTCGACCAATTTCTATCCTTCCATGCGGGTAATAAATACAGTGTACATATTCCCCATAACCAAAACCAAAAGTCCGAGGCTAACATAAAATGTATTTGTTGGTAATTATGTCTGATGAAACAGCTTCAAAAAGTGCTCACTTTACCATGCACGGCCTATATAGTTAAGGGTCCTATGTACTGAAACGTTTTCTGTGAAATCGTTGTTTGCGCGTAAACGCGTGTCTCGGTAAATAAATGTTCTGGAAATACGAAGTCTTACCAGAAAGGATAAAAAAAAAGATTGTCTATATATCTATCTTTTTACTTTTATCGTACTAAGTGTATGGAGAAAAAATCGTGAAAGTGGTCAAATATAGCATTTTTAAAGCTTGCTTATGAAGTTTCTTTAAGCGGTAAGGGGCAAGCACGATTATACGTAGGTAGTTTGATCTGCGTACTTTCATCGCGTGTAATAAAACCACATAGTTACAGATCTAGTTTACACGGTAAAGCGTTAGGACGGAAACACCGCACGCCCTACGCGTAGGGGCGATGAGATGCTAGGCGTGCGTGTTAGAGTCGCCCGTATCGCTCCCTCGCTTCTTGACCTTGGACGCGCAGCTACATAGTCCTCTTGTGCCCGGTTGCATCATCGTGGTTCGAAACTCGAACCGGGATCAGAACTAAGATAGACACAGAAAACTTTTGCACCATTCAAGTTCAGAGTTGGACTGGAGATCGAGATGAAGTTCATTTCGAACCGCAGAAATTGGCGGTTCGAAATCTCGATCCGAGATCAGCAGCGATCATCGACAAATGTAGTTTGAAAATACATCAACAGATAGAACTACGTCCGATTATTTTCTTGGGAAATCACAACATTATACGCATTTGAATCTTACTCAGCAAAATCCGTACAACAATAATTCACTTAAAACAGATCAAACATCACATATCTAGTACTAGCTATAGTGAAAAATACGCCTACTTCCATGACGTCATCTCCCACGAACCAATAGCAAAATTGGTCTCATACTTAATCTCGATCTCTCACTTTGGAACCAAGATCGACTAATCGGAGATCCAGAATAATGAAATTTCGTTGGTGCAACACTTTTCATTGGAACCAAGACCAAACTGGATCCTGGTACGAAACTAGGGTCATTCGATTTTGGATCGGGGAAGATATTGATGCAACCGGGCATTAATGGTGTTTGTTTTCTGCGGGTGGCCAGAGAGGTCTACGGCGTCAACATCAGGCAGGCAGGGGCCTGTGGGGACATATGTACCCGGGGTAGAACCGGCAACAGCGTCCCTTCGCCGGCGACGCTACCGGCCCATGCAGGTGTGTGAGACGGCATCTCCCCCCCCCCCCACCTTATAGGAGAGGGAGGAAGAGGGGTAATTATTTTCGAATTAGGGTTGGCCTGGAGGAGGGGGGAGGGGGCCACGTAATGACTGGCTGGACCCGCGGGGGGAGGCCACCGCCTCACCTGGAGCCGGCCGGCATGATTTACCGCCGCAACTTCCATTAGCCACCAGCCTCGTGTGTACCTCCCGCCCACCCGAGCCTGCAAGACACGGCGTGTACCTCTGTTGTTCTCCCGCCCGCGTCTGCAGTGATGGTAACTGCTGGTCACCACATTTCCTCCCTTTATCATCAAAATTTTCCTTTTTGCGAAGAAATATATCCCTCATATTACAAAAAAAAAAAAAAAAAAAAAGACATGTATGTATGTATTGAAAGTATGTAAAGGCTGTTCACGATAACGTGAGCACTTTTGAAATCAACCTTAGAAAAAATCCCTGCCCCTGCCTGCTTAGGCCTATATTTAAACGGGCGCACTGAGTGACATGCGCCCAGGAAAGCTGGTAACGATTAATGTAAAGTAGTTCCGTATATTATCGTCGAATAGGAAGTGTTGGGCAACCATTTGTGATAATTTAAATTATTTATTTGTTTTTTTTTTTTTTTTACTGCTTCGAAATGTAAGAACTACCAGATTTGTAAAATAATATTTTTTCTAATAATATCAGGATTTCACTTGACCGACGCATGAATAAATTGATGAAGCCCATGACAATGCTAACTTTACATAAGGCGGAAGACTACTCAACGTGCATACAAGTAGATCATGAGCAGGGCTGTCAAAATTGCTAATTTTACCGTCAACAGCCTATATATGCTATTCACGGTAAAGTGAGCACTTTTGAAAGTGAGTCAATAAATATATTTTATTTTAGCCTTAAACATTAACTTCCGAGTGCGATGGAATATACACACTGTGTTTATTACTTACATGGCAATATTTATTTAAAAAGGTGGCTAAGAGATAAAAAATGGCTGAAACGAAAAAGTAACTAAGGTCCCAAAAGTGGTCACTTCACCGTGAACAGCCTATACCTGCAAGGCATAAGCACACGCAGTTGATGTTTGTTTGATTGGAGTGGAGTGGGAGATGGTAGGCTCTTAACATCGAGATCTTGAGAGCCGATGAGGGTGAAGTGAGGTGAATATAGTGTATTATAACAATATGAAAAACAACATAAAACACAGAACTCTACATTATAAAGTAAGGAAAAATTCACAAGTACTGAATCAGTTCTCTTTAAAATTAACACAACAGAAACTTGAAGTGAGACATATTACAAGATTTTCAAACATCAGCAAGTGAACGAGAATGGTTTACTGGATAAAGCTTAACAAATTTTTACTATGAATAATATTATACGTCTGTTTAATAGAACGTGTCCCTACGAAAATGCTGACTCTACGTAACTTTAATAGTAATTTAAATCCAAAATTCTTCGAAATGCAACAAAGTATTATTATTATCAAGAAAAATGTACTCAATACGTCTATTCTATAGGAAGAATCAAGATGTACAGAGAGGAAGACAAATTCGGCTGTTGGTGTTTAATAGGCCACACGCATACGTAGCACATGTCATGTACTTAAAAAATATAGAGCTATGAATTTTTAAGATAAATTTTTGCCAGGGATTGCCAAACGCAACGCTAATGAAATGTAGGTAGTGTGCACACATTAGCGACCCGCAGACGTAACGCTCACGTCTGCTGTTAGCGCTTTGACGTGGATTGATTTTTATTTAATTTTTTTCCCGCATATCCTCAACAGCGGCCATCAGTGCCGACAAATTCATAAACTCAAATAATAAAGTGACGTTTATCTTTACAGATCCGTGCTTTTATGCAAAACATAGTATAGCACTGTGGTTAAATACGTCTTTATGGTGTTATAAATTTGACTTCTTGTCATATTCAAACATGAAATGTTTAGGGGCGTAGGTGAATAATGAGCCATGGTTACGTAGAGCAGACCAGTAAATGATGGGGTTTAGTGGACATGATGAACATACAATATAAAATTATGTGATTATTAATCGGGAGAAGGAATTTCGTTATTGTAAATTAACCTGTTATGATTATTTACAACACGCCACAACAATTGCAAACTGATTGGAAAGCCCTCGCCCTATTCATGGTTCCGGAGGCGTTTTCTGGTAAGCGGTTATCGATGGCCGGACATACCCATCTCTGTATACTTCTCTTGGCGATGGCCAGATGAAGAAAGACGCCGTTCCCAGGGTGACGCTGGCTGGCCTATATCGACGCGGTGTTAGGCATATTCGGACCCAATTTCTGGCCGGTGGAGGGGGTTTCTGTCCCTGGATTTTCGCAATGTGTTGTTGCAATCCCGTTCCTGTCCTGGTTCAATGTTTGAAGGTGTGATTACGCAGGTCGTCCGCCTAAGAGGCCTGATCACATCACAACAATGGCACTAAAACTCGACCCAGGAAGTCAGATCAATGCCCGTGTTTGTATGGTAAGCGGAGTAGGGATTTTTGGGAGCCGTTAAGGGTGAAGCGAGGTAAGTATGGAGCGGTGTCGGAATGCAAGGGGATGAGAAAACTGGAGATCCCCGATAAAACCCGCCGACCAGCAGCAGCAGCATCATCCGGCACGATTCCTACACGCGAGAATCCGGGAGTAGCCCCGCCAGGAATCGAACCCGGTTCACATTGGTGGGAGGTGATCACTCCAGCGGCTAGGCCAACCGCGGCCCCATTTGTTCGTGTTAATAGCAGCGCTGGTCAAGCGTTTCAAAAGTATGATTTCTGACAGGGATTCTGACAACTATTGACAAAATAGTCGTTAAACGCTGGTTTCTGAAAACTTCTTACAACGCAGACGTGACACGCACTCTTGGCTGCGTTCGTTGGCTGCAGGATGCCAGACGGGCGGCAGGTGGTGTACCGAACAGGCGGTCGCCAGGGGGCGCGCTGGGCGGCGTGACGGTGCGGTTTGTTCGGCGCAAACTGCCCCCTGCCCTCTCCCCGTTGTGTCACTCCCGCGGGTTGTTCGAGGCGCGCCACACCTTTACCTGGCTGCCTGGCTGTCGCTCCCGCCGCCTGGCGCGTACTGCCGCCGAGAGCCCGGCACGCGCGCGAGTGGCGCGGGTTGCCCGCCACGCAGGCGCTACCTACACGTCGCTCTTGGCTCTGTCCGCACATACCCTGAAGATGAGCTACAGTGGACAGATAGCAGTCTCGTCTCACCCATCATCAATACAGTATACAACTGATTTGAGCAACCAACGACGCGGGAGACGTGGGGTTGTGGCGGCACAGGCCAAGTTCAGGAAAGGTTTGTGATGTCATGCTCAAACATGGGTCCCGTGAAAGCTTGATGCTGCCGAGGTAAAGAAAATTCCTTCCAGGGACGCTCCCATTAGCCACGAACATTACCAATTGTCAAAGTCGCACGGTCAACTGTGATGGAACGTGTTTGTATACGTTTCAACAGACCAACCCATTAATGCAAATAAAGCTCTTTCAGTAATTATAATACGTTCTAACTGCACTAAAAGAAGGTTAGCGGAAGTGTACAAGTATCTCAAACACTTCTAACTTCACATACTGTCGACATTGTTTTTCATAGAGCTATTGTCAATCATTTACTCCAACGTTAGAGCATGGAGACTGGTAACTGCGCTGCTGTCATGTGCACTCTACCTAATTTCCCTCTACGTGACAGTCATTCCGTCACCTCGCCTGAGAACATTTTTTTTTGGGCTGCCAGCGTTTTTTATTGCTCTACGTTATACCCTAAATAACAATAAAATATAATATGATAACATTTCATTTGTTAGGCTGCAGTTTACAAACAACTATTGTAAAACGTCAATTACTGGCTTGCTTTCAGATATTGGAGGAACTAGTTCACTGCGTCGCTATCAAAGTGTTCCTTCATATGTTACTGTATTCACAGTATAGTCTCGCGGTTACTTCACATTTTTTTAATCCTACCTTTGAAAAAACACCCCACGTATTACGTGCTTGGCTTTTTACAAGCTTTTATTTAACTTGCCTTGTTAGTTAGTTAGTTAGTTTGTACGTTCAGGTGAAATCTTGCAAGTTGATTTTAAACCACTTCCCGTTATCCAACTGAGCTGAAAATCCGCATACATGTGTAGTTCTCACGACAATACAATGCGGTGGTACCACTGAGCTGATCTGATGATGGAGCCGGAAGGTGGCCATAGGAACTCTACAACTACATGCAGTAAACATTGTATCGAGTTTGTTTTACAGAATCAAGTAACAGTAAAATGCATATTAGAAGTGTCACTGCTGTTGTGCGCGTGCCCTATTTTGTAGCGGCAAATGGTTCTGAAAACTATTATTATAGTTTGCTCCTACAGTATGTCCCGTATCGGAATGAAACCAAACTACTGGTCGATCACGATACATCATGGGGATCTTTCTTAGCAAGGGAAAGTCATATTCGTGATGCAAACACATGGTTGGAGACTCAAAAGCGAAAAATAAAACATGTAAAAAACTTTTAAAAGCAACTTTTTATTTATAAATGCACTAAAAAGAGAAACATATTTATAATATTTACACGATTTGTAGAACTTGTAAGGTGTGGCCGAGCAGCCGTAATAAACTTCACTACAAATTAATATGTTTGTATCAATTTATATTTAGTATATAAAAGCTTGGCGCAAATAGTCAAGAACCTTACGCAAGATATGTGCTTACTACACATACGCATATGAGGTATACGTTATACATTGCACCAAGCTCTTCTATACTAAATATAAACTGATACAAACATATTAATTTGTAGTAAAGTTTATTACGGCTGTTCGACCACATATTACAAGTTCTACAAATTGTGTAAACATTATAATTATTTTTCTCTTTTTAGTGCATTTATAAATAAAAGGTTACTTTTAAAAGTTTTTTTTTTTACATTTCTTTTATTCTAAATAAGTCGAGTATCACAATCGTTTCATATTTGTGTGAACATTAAAGTAACTTATTTTTGGTTTAGTTGAACTTTTGCCTATATTTATCCATAAATATTAATACTTCATATATAACTGATATGAGTAAAACAGAGAGATGGCAATGCCTAATAAAAATAGTTCGAATGCTAAATATTATTCGAATGATTGCGCATGAATGCGGTGCGTTGTCCCTCTGGTGTAATTTTCTATACCCGGTTAAACTCCGTTTGCATGATGCGGAGGAATATCGTGGAAATAGAACTTTGGAAGGATTTCCGAAAAATTGCAAGGAAACTATACATACCGTTCGTTCAAATAAAAACATTGAAATTATTTTCGTAGTATCCTGTGTTTATCGTTGATACAATGTTAGAAATGCCCATGCGTTGACGGGAAGTTTTGCGAAGATGGAGTCCGTAACGATGAAAAACGGAGCCGAGTTCCGTTCATACAAAATATGGGAACTTTCCTTAGTTCTTTTAGTTTGATGTTTCAGGAACGAGCAACGCGATGGGTGCCTACACGAAGCTTTCATCGCAACTGTAAACAGCAAATTATATTGCTTCTGTGGCAGTGGAATATCCACGCCGTTTAGACTATTATTTCAGACATCGAAAAATAGCATCAGGCGTCTGTCTAACAGTTCATATCACTTAAAACACACACACATCACTAAAAACTAACCAAGTTTTTTTATGTTACAGTTTAAAAAAAAGTTTATACATTGTACTAATGTAGGTGTGTGTATATATATATATATATATATATATATATATATATATATATATATATATATATGGAAGTACAGAAAAAATAACTTGCAAAGTTCCATAAAGGTTCTGTGTATTCACGGAAAGTGTTCTGTAAAACTTACGAAAGGCGCGTTATTGAGGAAGTAACATGTTCATAATTTTACGGACAGATCTGAAGGTTTTTTTTACTATCACTATACCGTAAAATGAAGGAAACATTTTTAAACAGTGTATGATTGTAGTTCTTGCGCCATCTTTATAAGAACTAACCAAACAGTGACAATATATCCTTGCTGTGTTCTACCCACGAGTGAAAACAATCTCATCGAAGTAAAATCCGAGCTAAAATCAAACACAGTAATCAGTGTCAAAATATAGCGTGTCTCCAATCATTGCCTCCTACTCCCCACTTCAACTTTTCTGTTTTTATTTAGAGAAAGAAACTCGTTCGCACTCGCTGTCGTTGCTAATTTGTTTAATTTTGTGACTAATTCTGGATGAACACTGATGCAGCGAAAGCGCCGCCTGATATTTTCTTAGAAAAGAAATATAAATGAGAGTAACGTAGATGAAACAAACTTTACCTCTATAAGTTTCCGCCCGAATAATTCACGAGTTGTCATTATAATGCGCGAGTAGGTGGAATGAAGATAGGGAGAATGACGCAGGAAAGTACCGAGAAAAATTCTTCACCCTCGGTGACATACGCTAAATAACCTACACGATGAAACTATAACTGCCGTCTGGGGTTGATCCCAGGTCCTCATATTACTCCACTAGGTACTCATACTGTGAAGTGTATACGAGTGTTTTTTAAGAGAACAAGTCAATCAAAATTATCAACGACATAACGAAACATCATAATAATACCACCATTATTTTTAAAACTAAAAACTCTATAGCCTATCACTCCATCAAAACAATTTTATTTGAATGGAACTCAAG
This sequence comes from Dryococelus australis, assembly GCA_029891345.1. Taxonomy (NCBI): domain Eukaryota; kingdom Metazoa; phylum Arthropoda; class Insecta; order Phasmatodea; family Phasmatidae; genus Dryococelus; species Dryococelus australis. The sequence goes on from CM056996.1 coordinate 45,551,945, forward strand.
CGAGTATGATTCGGATGCGGGCTAACTTTGCTATAGGCTGTTCACAATAAAGTGACTACTGTGGAAATGAACCTTAGAAAAAGTCACTGCCCGTGCCTGCATATATTTTAATGGGTGAACTGAGTGGCATTCGCCCAGTACAGTTGGTAACGATGGATGGAAAGTAGTTCCCTATCTTAACATCAAATAAAAAGTGGTATAGGATACCATTTATAATTATTTAAATTATTTATTTCGCTTTCTGTTTTTTTTCTAATGCATCAAAGTGTATAAAAGAGTAAATTTGTGAAATTTTCTTTTCCTAATAATTTCTTAGTTTCACTTGACCGACGAATGAATAAAGTGAGGAGGCCCATGGCAATGTTAATTTTACATAATACAGAATACACAACGTGTATACAAGCAGATCTTAAGCAGGACTTTCAAAAGTGCTCATTTTACCGTGAACAGTCTATAGAAAAAATAACGATCCCACTTAGGCACTAATTTACATTGTGGCGGGGACCGCGGTGGATGAGCGGTTAGACTGCTCGCCTCCCACCAAGCATAACCGGGTTAAATTCCCGGCCGAACCACTCCCTGATTTTCGCAAGTGGGAATCGTGCCGGACAATGCCGCTGGTCGGCTGGTTTTCACGGGGATCTCCCGTTTCCCCCGCCTTTACATTCCGGTGCAGCTCCATTCTCACCTCGTTTCAACCAAATCGGCTTCAATACCTAGACGTAAAGAGCCGCCCAAATCTTTCAACTCACTTACGTTGTGACAGCAATTAAATAATTTTCTGGAAAATTATTTTTTATTTGCAAGTTTAGATTGGCACACCAACAATAGTTAACACTCGTTGGCTAGCACCATGCGATAAAAATACAGAATACTCTGTCAAATATAACCTGCACCGTCACCATACAGCTAGCTTCTGCGCTATCGGAAATGATCCACAGCACCGTCGAGTATTGGTGAAGAGGTGCCGACATTTCCGAATGCAGGTGCGTTTACTAACACTTTTATGACGGAGCAAGCTATTTTAGCTGAACGTACATCAGCAAACAAGCAACAGCCGTTTGTGTCTATAGGAAGGATAGAGACGGGCTGATGTGTGTGTGTTACACACATGCAGTAAAACCTATTCCTGTGGCTGACGTCATACTTCGTAGGGTATATCGGAAGCGTTACATTTACAAGCGAAAAATTAAACTAATTTGTTAAGAATTTTTTTTCTCTTTTATATCCTTGTCTTCTTCACAGTCTGCAAAGCATGTCCCATGCGCGACTACCGTGGGAGAAATGTGCATCTCAAAGAATAATAAGTTTATGAAGTTACAGTGCCAACGGCCGTGGGTATAGTGGGGTAGACTTTGGAATCAACTGAGTGTTTACATAGCCTATATTTAGATTAAATTCAGCAGACAGCGATACATTTGCATATTCTTCTCGCGATTCTCATCCTCTAAAAGTGTTATATGTGTAAATATTAGGATGAAAAGGCAGTCTAATCATATTTTGTCACTTGTAGTTAGCCTGGCATTTGAAATTCCTTATTGACAAGGAACAGTCATTGGTTTTACCTAACTGGAACCAAAACTAGAATGCTAGCTGCAGCCTAATATTCTCGTCATACTCGGATACAAAGTGAGTAGGCAACGAGCGAGACTGCGCGCGGCTCGGGTGAGAACCTGGTCCGGCCATTTCGATTTCGATGTCGATTTCGATTTAGACCACTCCAGGCGAACGCTGAACTCTTTATTTAATACAGGTCGAACTCTTCCCTTATCCTGCCTCGCTGAGTAGCTCGCTCCGTCTCTAAAGATGTATATGTCGACTAGACTCTCACCCGTGGGAACCCCGAGTCCAAGGTCAAGAAGCGAGGGAGCGATACGGGCGACACTAACACGCACTTATAGCGCCTCATCGCTCCTACGCGCAAGGCGTGCAGTGTTTCAGTCGTGACGCTGTACTATGCAAATTAGATCTGTAACAGTGGGGTTTTATTACACGCGATGTAAGCCCACAGATTAAACTACGCCTGCATCTTTATACTTTTCTCTTGCCGCTTAAGAAAACTGAATTTTTAAATGCGATATTTGACCATTTTCTCTAATTTTTTTCTTCAAGAATGCACTTTACATAACGAAATTAAAAAAATTAGAGCACAGATAATATATATATATTTTTTGGCTTTTCTGACAAAAAGTCGTATTTGCAGAACCTTTATTTACCGAGATAAGTTTATTCGCACAAACAACTATTTCATAAAAAACGCGGGGATCCATACAACTATTAACTGATTCGCCAGAGGCATTCTTTATAGTTAAAGTAATATTTTCTCAAATACTTCGTAGGGGCCGCTGTGGTGTAGTGGTTAGACTACTTACCCCCCTCCAACTAGGCAAACGGAGTTCGATTGCCAGCGGGGTCCCTCCAGGGTTTTCGCATGAGGGAATCGCACCAAACGATGCTGCTGGTCGGCTGCTCCATACTCATTTCACTTCACCCTCATCGGCTCTCAAGACCTCGACGTTAAGAGCCGCTCCACTCCAAAACATTTATTACACACATGAAAACTAAAATGGAAGAAGTCAGTACTGCCAACCTAAAACTCTCAGACATATACAAAATATGTTCGGTTCTGGCTGTACCGAACCTAACTCAACCAGGATAAGTTAAATCAGGAATAAATCCATAAACATGATGATTCGTAATTAGACCGACAAAACTTCGGGAGGTGATTCTTCATGTAAAAGTAAAAGGAAAACATATGTGACACTTTTTCCTAAACCGAATATTAAGGGAGGCATGAGCCCTTAAAAAACGAGGTTTTAAACCGTATTTTTGCAATATGTCGGTAACGAAGTAAAATACAATTACAAGTCTCGGGACATTATTGTATGTTATCGGGACATTCAACGTAAGAACCGATATTTTGCAAAAATACGGTTTAAAATCGCGGCTATTAAGGGCTCTTACCTCCCTTAATTTTCGGTTTAGGTATAAAGTGTCACATATGTTTTCCTTCTACTTTTTCATGATGAATCACCTCCCGAAGTTTGTCGGTCTAGTTGCGCATCATCCTGTAGAATACTTGAATATTTGAAAAGGTTATCATCGTGCGGGATGGCTTTCCGTGGACTGCAGGGACGGGCTAGCAGGTAGCTCGAGGGGTGGCCGTAAACATGCTTAGGTTTAATAGCTGCGTGCAGAGCGTTGTCAATAGCGGCTGCGTTGTGGGGCGGGCTGGGTGGTCCAGTACCAGCTGCGCCCCCGCGGGCGCCGGCTCGCGCACACACGCTGGCGGTTCCCTCTCTCCTGCTGCTGCTGTGCCTGGGTGGCGCGGCGCCGCATTCCTGCCCCTCGTACAGGCAGAGTGCGCATGCAAGCTGCGCTGACACTTCGTAACAGGGTGGGCGACTTTGTGACACACGCACATTTATATTCCACTATTATTCATATTTCGTACAACTTCAAGGAGTTTGTTTTATATGTTCAGAGGTTAAATTGGCACCACCAAATATATGAAACATTTCATATTCAATATCGTTTTTAAAAAACCTCCTTTTTTTTTTTTTTTACTTCATCCCCGCATGAAGTAACCGCTCCCTGCATAAAGACTGTTCACGATAAAGTGAGCACTTTTGAAGTCAACCTTAGAAAAAGTCGCTGCTCCTTCATGCATATGTTTTAATGGGCGAAATGAGTGACATGCGTCCAGTAAAGTTGGTAACGATGAATGGAAAGTAGTTCCATATCTTAACGCCGAATAAAAAGTGTCAGGTAACCATTTGTAATAATTTCAATAATTTCTTTCACTTTCTGTTTTCTTAATGCTTCGATGCGTAAAAACGGGCAGATTTGCAAAATATTCTTTTTTGTAATAATTTCACAGTTGCACTAAACCGAAGCACGAATAAAGTGACGAGGCTCATGACAATGTTAATTTTGCATAAGGCGGAAGAAAATATAATGTGCATACATGTAGATCTTAAGCAGGGCTTTCAGAAGTGCTCATTTTACCGTGAACAGCCTACACCAACATTCCTGCCAGTAGCATTGCTATAAAAACAACGTGGATAGGATTTGAGGTTAGAATACTGTTCATGCGAGTGGTTGCTTTGAGACGTTTGTACGCTTCTTCTGACCTAGTTTAAATGCAATTAGAACATTTTCAAGTTACTCGAAGTATTTTTATCATATGGAAAAGTGAGTCTGTTGAAAACTGTAATGTGAACGAACACGTTCATCAATGTTGACCGTGTGACTGACAGTTAGAACTTGCGATGGCCGAGTCAATGCAGAGGAAATGTGCAGGAGATTGAACATCAGTATACCTCGTCTTTGATATACGCTGTCCTCATGCTGTAGTTCCTCTTGTCGGCTAAATTATGTACTTAAAAGTTTATGACAAGTAAATGTGGGCGAAATTCATGCATTTGAAAACCAAACTCGGAAAATTAAGGAGGTAAATTATTTATTGTTTAGTTATTTATAGAGCCGTAATATTACAGTCCAGAATGTAATGGGGAAAAAAAACTAATGTGTCTGACCAGACAACGATTCCAAAAGTAATGTAAAATATGACGTAGTGTACTTCAGTATTGCTGGTCGATAAACAATTTTAAAGGATTACTTCATCTTAAGCTACAATTAAATTTAAAAAATACAATCACTACAACAGGTTACTTACAGTTGCAGAAAACGAGAAACATTTATTTGTTACACTGGCTTCCATCTTACGGGAAGGTCTAGGCTATTGCTAGGTTAGGAAGATGTTCGAAATTATAAATCTGGTTAATTATGGGCTGAAGAAATGTTTTGCACCTGTGTAACTATTTACGTGTCCGTAGTGAGGCTGCCAGCTGTTTTTGTTGTTCAGCAATACAAAGCCTCGTACAAATATTGCTTTTCGAGGTAGTTCTGGTTGCACTTGTAATGCGATGCAGATTTGCGCACGGAGAAAAATGTGGCGGGCTCTATCTGTGAAATCAAATACGGAATTATGGTTGCTATCAAGATTGTCGCCTTCACGAGTTCGTACAACCAAACGTAAAAATTTGAAATTAAATAGCCGTTTGTGCCCTTACATTTCAAGATAAAATATGTTCATCTTGACCTTCTTCTCATATCCGTATCAGCGTTGGTATTTTCCAGTACACTGTGTCTAAAAAAAAATCTATCCTACTAGACAAAAACGGGTGCCGTTTAGACATATTCGTGTACATGCTATCAATTCAGTTGTACAAACGGTCAAAAATATGTATCTTTAAGCTTTTTAAAAAAATATTTGTTAAAGAGTCGCGACACGTGTTAGGGCTAACTGGGAAGATCAGTTAAGCGATCCCTAAATGCTGAAACATTACATTCTTGGCAAGGAAAGCTCCCTCTCAAACCACTCATCTATCCCGATTCATATATGAGGACTTTACTAACGGTTACAGCTCAAAGCGGCGATACTCTCGATGTTCCACACATAACTACGCACAAGTCAAATTGAAACGATATAAAACGAGGTTGTACTCACGTATCGTGCATGTCGTCTCGTTTTCTGACTCTTCTTCCACCTGAAGACGCAGCCCCTGCGAACAAAATCAAAATCATTTCTACGTAAGTTTTCAATTGGCGTCATCTCATCCAAAGCATGTGCCAGGATTAATATGTGATAAATGGTAATTGACTGGTGTATCCGCACGATTTTTTTTTACGGGACAAGCCTTTTTAGATTAATTTTTTTACTATATTCTGTACATTCTAGGTTAATTTAGGAGTAGGTGTCGAAATGGGAGAAGCTGAAAGAAAAGGTACGAAATAAAAGATATTTCTCTACGCTAACCATTTTTAAACACAACTGCATTGTTTACACACTAGATAATAAATATGCAGTATTTTACTTTAACAACTCTTGAAGAGCTCATATTAATTAATTCACCTTACTCGTATTTCCATATTTCAACATAACATGATTTAGAATACATACACCGGCCGGGAGGGAGGTGGGAAAGAAATTGAGGAATGATGTTTGTCTGGTGTGTACCTACTTTCCAACAGCAAACACAGGAATACTAACTAACTAAGTTGGATATAAGCTTAGTTCACTTTAGGCCTATGAGCTTACAAAAAACATACAATTTACCTTCATGTAACAGTTCAAAGAGGCTAAGATGACTTTGATAGCAATCCCTACAGACAATACTCTTCTCAGCAAGAACGAGAGAATATTAACGATATATTTTTGGAAATCTGCTGACAAAAATTCGAGTTTATGATTGCCTCAACGTACGTACCCTGTTCGCAATTCAAATTGTAACAACATCAAGGACGTAAGCTATTATAATTAGATTTAGTCAACAGAATACCTATCATCAGAGACCCGGAAATTTCGCGGATTCGTTGTGCAGCAAGCTAGACTCCACAAACCTTTATGTATTTGAGCCTCAGTTAGTTGCACATTCACTGATGCCGCATTTTTATCGCAGACCAGCTAGAACGGTAGTCGGTTCAAATCCGTCTGCGATCCAATTGAGACAGAAAGTGAAATGTACACGTGTTTGAAGTCTAACTCATGCTCAAATGAAATCACGATATTTCCTTGTCTCTGTCAGCTCGGTATGGTGTACAGAACATGGGGAACGCAGTTCTGTGTGGCGCCACCATGGGGAGGGGAGGGGGGGGGGGCAATAAGCGTCGCTACACGACGAAAAGTGAGTGAGTAGAGACTCAGGCAACACTTAACAACGAGGTCTTGAGAGCCGATGAGGGTGATTGAAATGAATATGAAGCAGCGCCGGAATGAAGGGGCGGGGGAAACGGGAGACCCGCCGACCAACAGCATCGTCCGGTACGATTTCCCACTTGCGAAAATCCGGTAACCCGGCCGGGTATTGAACCCGGTTCGCCTTGGTGGGAGGCGAGCGTGCTAATCGTTCAGCCAGCGTTGCCCCTTTGAGACGAAGAGAATTTGGATGTCTGTATGAGGTATCTCCGTCCATTCCGCTTCAATGCGCGCCAGAAGCTGGGCCCGCAAATGTCCTGTGGCGGCCATCGCCCGACCATGGACCACACGTTGTCGATGGACGAGTGATACGGCGAACGCTAGCCCAAGGAAGCAGTGTGACATGGTGGTCATCCAGGAACCGTCGTCGGACAATGTGTACCACATGCTGTCGCGCGTTGTCCTATTGGCGCAGGGCCCAGGTTGGCCCTGAAGACGTACGACAACAGGCTACAGAACATCTGCGCGATGTAAGGGTAGCTGGTGAGTGTACCAGCGATACGGACTAGGCGTGAGAGGGACTGGAGTCCAGTGGCACCCCACAACACAACTTCAGGTGGTGGGCTGGTATACGCTGTTCACGGTAAAATAAGCACTTTTGAAAGCCCTGCTTAATATCTACCGGTAGCCATCTAGTGTATTCTTCCTTCTTATGTAAGAGTAACTTTGCCATGGGCCTCATCGCCTTATTCATGCGTTGATCAAGTGAAACTGTGAAATTTTTAGAAAAGTAAATATTTCTGAAATTTAGTAATTTTTTACACTTGACGTATTAAAAAAAACAGAAAGCGAAAGAAATAATATAAGTTATAACAAATGGTAACCTAACGCTTTTTATTCGACGTTAAGATGGAACTACTTTCCATCCATCGTTACCAACCTTACAGTGGGCGCATGTCACCCAGTGCGCCCGCTAAAATATATGCAGGCAAGAACAGTGACTTTTTTCTAAATAGATTTCAAAAGTGCTCACTTGAACATGAACAGCCTTTATCATGGTGTGCTATACAGGACTCGGACAGACGTGCATCACAATGCCGCCAGACATCGTGGTGCTGCAGACAGAAGCGGGATTTGTCCGAAAATACGATGACATGCCAGTATTCTCGTCCTTCCAGGTCCGACATGACAAGCACCATTGCTGCCGCAGTCGCGGAGTGAGCAGTCAGTGACAGCATCAGTGATGGGCGCCTGGACATGTTGCCCTGATGCTGCAGATCCTGACGCAAAGTGCGTGCAGAGACAGATTAATGAGCCATATGACTGAAATCCTAAGCGAGGGTGTTTGACATGGCTGTAGTATTCGTAATTGCCATTTGCTAGGGGCCGTTGGCTTCCTAATCCACAATCCCGATAGGCCACAACTATCCTGCGGTCAAAACAGATACTTCCACTTATATCACTTATATACCGTTTATGAGTGCCGCAATTGCTCACGTGCTTCGCTAATCGGTCGAACAACTAATCACGTCATTGTCCTACTCTTCTCTACGCATTCGCCAATTCAGAGTCCTTCATGTGCGTCCTTCTTGGTGTTGCAATTTCAATGACCAGTAGTGTAACTCTAGTTTCCTTTTCTTCCATGCAGTACAACAAGTAACATAACAAGATTAAAGACTCCATTTTTAGGGTTTCCAAAATATATTCATTTTTATAAATCCCTTTGAATTGTGTCATTATACTTTGTGTTTGGTTCCACGTGTTTTAAATACATTGTTATACTGTAGGAACAGCCAATATTTCACAAATTTTGAAAATTAGGTTTTTGTGTACGTACCATCAGAAATTTTAATTTATCATGTAAAATATTACCCCTTACTAGTGTTAATGCGTAAATGAATTTAGATATACATGGATTACCGACGGGAGACATCTATGGATTCTGTGATTTATAAGCTACACTTTACATTACTCTAGACATCCGAGTGGTTATCGCTCGCTCAGCCTTTATACGAGTGGAGTGGAAAGATTTGAGGGGTTCTTAACATCGTGTTCTTGAGAACCGACGAGGGTGAAGTGAGGTAAGTACGGAGCAGCGTCGGAAAATGGGAAATCCCTGAGAAAACCCACCGACCAGTGGCACTGTCTGCCACGTTTCCCACATGCGAAAATCCGGGAGCGCCCTGCCGGGAATCGAACCCCGCTTCACCTAGGCGAGGGCGAGTAGTTTGACCACTAAATCACCGCGGGCCCATTTATAAGAAACCAATTTTACATTCGCTGGTGTCATATTTTTTGGCTATTTTCAGGGGTCGTTAGATTAACAGTGGTGCAGTAAAAATATTGACATAAAACATTTAGGCATCCTAATGATTTCATAAAATTTTCTACTTCTTTTTTTTTTTTTACAGAACAAAAGGAAGAAAACTACACGAACGTCCTGGGGATACGAATATCTCTACACGTGCGAAACAAATAATAAATACTACGTACGTATCATATAACTGTGTCTTATAAGTAGGGTTAAGAAAATTTCGTGAGTTCAATGACCCGTATGCTAGACTCCAGAATCCTTTGTATAGTCGAACCTCAAATGTTTGTTCATTGGCTGTTGCCTCCACATTTGACAGTACGGGATTTGCTTCTTGTTCCTTTACAAGTCGACTATTGGCGCGGAGTCGTCCAGGGCGTGTCTAAAAAACTCTGACCCAATTGCATATGTGACGTCATTGTACACGCGTTTGAAATCTATCTTGTCCTGAAATGAATACGCGAATTTTTCCTATCCCTACTTATAGGGATGCAATATTTACGTTTCCCTTGCGTAAGCTTTTACAGAAGTAAAGAAAAATTTATTTTGTGGCGAACAACATTTAAGAAGCATGGATGTGTAATTATGCTACCTCTTTACGATCAGTAAAGCCAACGAGCCTTTATTCCGCAATTTCGGAGCTGGGCTTACGGTGAAAGTGGAATCAGCCAAGTACCAAGCTACCGACTATTTCTAACAAATATAAAAATAATAATTGAGAACTCCCACGTAACGTCAACTGTGACTTAAAAAGCATTTGACTCTCAAAAATGTGAAAGAATCAGCATTTAAAAATAAAACTACAGACACTTGCACTATCAATTCAATATAAATTTAATCGGCATTTAACTTCGTAGCATTCCCCCAAAGATCACTCAGAAGGATGTTCTACGTACATCCCAAGTTTCACATGGAGGGTTTTAACAATGATGCACAACAGCATAGGCTGTTCACGTTAAAAAGAGCAATTTTGGAAGTCCTGCTTACGATTTAATTCTATGCACGTGATGTATTCGTCCGCCTTATGTAAAATTAACATTGCCATGGGCCTCATCACTTTATTCATGCGTATGTGAGGTGAAAATGTGAAATTATTAGAAAAGTAAATATTTTACAAATCTGGTAATTTTTACACTCCGGTGCATTAAAAATAACAGAGAGCGAAAAAATAATTTTAAGCTATTACAAATGGACACCTAACACTTGTTAGTAGACGTTAAGATATGGAACTACTTTCCATCCATCGTTACCAACTTTACTGGGCGAATGTCTCTCAGTGCGCCCGTTGAAATATATGCAGGCAGGAGCAATGACTTTTTTCTAAGGTTGATTTCTAAAGCGCTCACTTTATCGTGAACAGCCTTTAGCTAGCAAGAAGTCATACGCCGGCGCTGATAAATAATTAAAAAAGTGAAATAATTTTATCTTGCGTATATATTCAGTTGCAATGTAAATAAGTGGTCATAACTTCAGCCACGCGTACATTGTTGGTAATAACGCTCGGGGCACGGATGATCTCGAAGTCAGCGTTGTTCTCCGGAACAGCGCTAAACACCACATAATTATGTGCGTCACGCGATACAATAATTTCCTTCGAGTAACTTCGCCTCCCCTCGGCCCACCCTTAAGAAATTTATTACCACGTATAATGTTTTTTTTTTCTCCTCCTCCTCCTCCGATATCGCTATGCGTCGCCCATGCGAGCGAGCCGCCGCGGAGGACTGAAGAGTCCCGCAACACGGCATTAATTACGCATTCCTTGGGCGGCGGGCCGCCAAACAAGGTGCCCCCCCCCCCCCCGGCACTGCCAGAAATGGAGCTATAGTCCACTTCAGCTCACTACCAACTTTTCTGAAACCTTGCTGAAATTAATACTCTCGGGAATATTACTCAGGCCTCACGCAAACAAATATCAACCAAGTTAAAACTTCTTACACAATAGAAAACTTTAGCATTTGACTTTACGTTTCCTTTCCCCTGATGAAACCACCAATACACAATACAATATTGTAAAGTCAGAGTTCAGACAATTGAACATCGGTTCTACCAGCTTCGTGAAAATGTGTATCTTACTATGTAAATAATTATTATATTACCCAGGAATGCATTTTACGCGCCTTTTATAAATATAGGCTTAAAATTTATACTAAAAGATTATTTCAAGACATAAAACAAACTTGTTTACTTAATTCAAATATGTCAATTCATAGACTTCTTCGCATTATACTTGTTTGTAATTTACTTAATTTAAGACGAGCTTTTTTTAATATTCCGAGATTAAAATCGCCTTACAATAAAATAAAGCACTTTCCACATAACCTCTGTTAGTTTCTCGGCAAAATGGCTGCTTGACTTTGACTTTAAATTTCAACTTTTTTAAATCGTAAAGGCAAGAGTGCTTTACTTTACCTTTGACAGTTCCATTGTGTCAAGCTCCATAAAAAACAAAATTTCGGAAAGTAAACGTCAAGTCAAATGGTTAAGTCAAATGTTAAAGTTTTCAATTGTGCAAGGGCCTTTGGGCAGATTACCACCCGCCATATTGGATTTATGGAAATTTTGCCAAAATGCAGTTTTGTATCATGTTTTTTTGGAACCACAGGGCGTAGAGCATTTCCTAGTGCATTGTCTGTGGTCAGTATTTCTTGATTACTTTTGATATCGTCGCCTTAGTAATCGTTCACAAGAAATAACCTCGGGTTTTCCTCGACAGTTACCAGCTAAAAATTAATAAATGTAGCGAAGCTGTGGCAGTTCGATAAAGTCTGGGAAGCTGTTATTTAGGATATGTCGTGCGGGAAATTTCAATTCACCTTCTGAAATAGAAGCTTTAGCGAAAAATCGATAAATCCAAGATGGTGGGAATCCGCTTTAAAGGTTTATTCTACTCAGGTTGTACTGTAAAACCGCTTTCTTTGCCGCAACACTAAATTTGTTGCCGCAAAGAAACCTTTGTTCAAATATGAACCACTGCAAAGTAGCCCTGCCCCGGAAATAATTTTTGTTTGATCTGTGTAGTAATGACTATGGTAACCTTGCATTGTAGTTACAATAGCTTGGCAGACGCTTTTGTGGTAATGCCAGTTACACACTGTAAAGAAACTTTGTGTTCTGACAAAAAAAAAACATAATCTGTATATAAGAGAGAAGTAACAAACATTTCAAAATATTACTCACAAAAAAATTAATAGGTCGGCTCCGAGATTCGAACCCGTCCACCTTTTGTTATTTATCTAACGCCATGCACCACACAACTTTTGTCTTTTTGCACTCAGATTACTTTTGAGAGGTTTGTAATTGAGGTAATAACATGGGCCAGAATACAATGCCCCCTCTTGGGAAGTTGAGATTAGTGGTGTGGAGAATCACCGAACTTCAGAATGACATTAAACGTCTGCAGAACTATAAATTAGCTCAGCTGCTGTTTAATAACTGCAGAATATAGGCCTACTTATTTGTTTATGAACGTTTGTGCGGGGACAACAGTTACGTACAGAAAACTGTGTAATGTACGACTGAAACCATTTAAACCGTTACCTTTGGTTGAAAGAAATACTTCTTTACTGTGAATAAAAGCAGATCAAAAATGTTTGCTGCTTTGCTATAAAGATACGCGATATTGCCATAAAACATTAGCAACAAACGTATGTTTCTGTCATCTTCTCTGTGAAATAGAGCTGCACTGTGTTGCTGTAAAGGAAACCACCTCAAAGAAATTGTTTTCTTTGTCGTACAGAAAACTATGTATGGATATTTTTTAGAGTGTGGGATGCTCAATGCTTTTAGCTTGACAACTAAAATATTTTCGTCACTGGGCTAGCACTAGTGTCACATGTGTACTGGATTTTCTCTATTTTATACGTTAAAAAAAAACAAAATAATTGCACTGATCATAAATCTATACATAGTTTAAAACAAAGTCGCCCGGCAGCGTATGTCTGTGTACTCGGCTGAGGCTTCTAATCTACTTGATGGATTTTGATGCGGTTTTCACCATCATTTAGATAATTTCATGGTGAAGGTTTAAGTATGTAAAACATTAATATTTAATGTAAAGATAGTAGATAATTGTCGACGTTTTATAATAAATTCGGAAAAAAGCAGCTTTTCGGGCGCTAACATGGCTTACGCTGACTAAACCACAACAGATACACCAAATTAATATGCTACAGAATTGTAGATCTCAAAAAAGTCTAAAAAAAAGTCCGCAATAATATATGTCTATCTTTTAACTATAACCCACAGTAACCATTTGTATCTTTTTAAAAATGGGTGTTCACTTACGAAGACTTTGTGAACAACACAGTATTAATCCTATGTTAGTTACGCTAAGCATTTATTGTATGTACTTGCTGTAAACCTAAAAAATGCCATATTTGTAAATCGCACACAAGTGAGGCAGGGGCCAAGTCAAATGAAAAATAACTACGTAACTCAGTAACATCGTTCACGTTTGTTATTCGCACAGTTTGAAATGTTATTTGAAAGTGACCTCTTTGGAACACTGCGCACCTAGCGGCGGAAATGTTCCCTATGACGAACTCTTCCATAAGAAAACTAGTTTTGTTCCTCAACTGTGTAGAATTAACTTTAAGCATGTCCAAAGAATTACGCCAAAGGGACAGCGAACCCGCATTTGTGCGTACCCAGTGTAATGGTATTTTTCCACGAGAGCTATTTATTACTAGGCATTACCAACACACGTAACTTTTCTCTCGGTTGTTAATTCACATTAATCATAATTAAAATAAGATAATTTAGGGATCATGTATATAAATTAAATTTCAGTTTAACCAAAAATAAGACCATTTCATGTTAACAGAAGTATGAAATACTTTTGACACATGACATATTTAGAAAACAACCACACACGTCTTATATGGAAAGTTATTTTCAAAGATTTTTATTAAAACAGACTAGAATAAACTACATATAATATATAGTTGGTTGTTTACGAGCTCGTCGGGGACAGCACGCGTCGACCGAGCATGGCTGACTCCCGCTGCTTCAGACGTGACGCACATGCACCAAAGAAAACGTATATTTGTTGAATAAAACCAACATTTGTTTGGTGCAATCAACAACTTCAGAAATTATTTGTAAATTTGCCACGTCAGTGTATACGTACAGTGACAAAGTAAAATATTTTTCAATAAATGCATAGTAGCATTCCTACAGTTGCTCGGCAAACAGTCAAGTGTGCGGGAAAGTTCCCAACTTTCTATAGTAGCGATACTAGACACTCCTATATTTTCTGCCTAATACATAGTACTATTACCATACACTGTATAGGTTAAAAAATTCCATTACATTTTAGGAAGTTTAACAGAAAAATTTTTACAGTAGGAGAAATTAAATATACACTTCACAATAAGTTTGGAATATTGTGCGATAAGGCTGTTTGGGTGGTAGGAGTTATGTAGTTCTTTTGTGATCAACAGAGTGCGCTCTAAAGCACTGAGCTTGCCTCGGACAAGCTGACGACAGCAGACCATAACCTCCAGAAACACTTACAGATCTCATAACAGCTTCCCAGATGGAATTGGACGTTCTTCCGGAAGATGACATCAACACACTGTTTACAGGCATGCCACGGTGCGTTAGGGACCTGTACTATGCACACGGAGGCCATACACGGTACTGAGCTGCATCGGGAAGAAAACAACCTTCCCTAGTCAGAGATAAGCTACTATTACGTTAATGTTTAGCGATTAGCACGCTCGCCTCCCACCAAGGCGAACAGGGTTCAATCCCCGGCCGGGTCACCGGATTCTCGCAGGTGGGAATCGTGGCGGACGATGCCGTTGGTCGGCGGGTTTTCTCGGGATTGGAAAGAAACTTAAGTGACTTGCTGGCCTAGTGTGAGTAAAACATGTATAGAATTTTAATTTTTATAATAAAAATGTTTTGCCAGCTAAATAAAATGCTGAAGTTTGTCGAATGTATTTATATACCAGTCTACACATTTTGTCTGAACAAATTAATTAAAGTTCGAGGAAAACACGTGATTTGTAATGAACTACACTCTGAATCCGAATCAGTGAGAATTTCACTGTTTAAATCAGGTAACAGCACGTGACTTATTCAACACTCGTTTCAGTCAATTTAACTGATGAATGAGATTTGGACGGCTCTTAACATCGTGGTCTTGATAGCTGATGAGGGCGATTGAGGTAAGTATGGAGCGGCGCCGGAATGAAAGGGCGGGGAAAACGGGAGATCCCGAGAAAATCACCGACCAATGGCATCGTCCGGCACGATTACCACTTGCGAAATTCCGGTGACCCGGCCGGGGATTGAACCCGGTTCGTCTTGGTGGGTGGTGAGCAGGCTAACCACTCAGCCACCGTGGCCCTAATTAACTGATGAACTAGTGGAAAGGAAAAAAAAAAGTTTTCCTTCGCTTACTGATTCCGGAACATTTTCCAATCAACGACTTCATTTGCTGTTTTTCGGTGATTTGCTTTTTAACTGATGGATCAGTTAAACAAGGTGTATCAAACGAAAAATAACGCATAAACAAATAAGATCCATAAAATATAATTATTTTAATACGAGTTTCGTCTTTTATAATATTATTTTATGAGGCAGTATGAACATTCGTATTTCATTTTAGTTTTTCCATCTTTTGTGTCATTCTTACGTAATAAAAACATTAGCAATTAAACTAGAAACGAAAAGAAAGGACATACAATTGAAAACGACATATTTTTCTCCCTGTCAATCAACGTTGGCTTGGAAGCTCGACTGCTATGGTATCAGGGTGGTAAGGATGAACTTTTCTGTCTCGTTTTGTATCCACCCATCATGGACCTGATAACTCTATGCGTCGATAAAGTGTAACTGCAAAAGTTGTTTGGAACACAAACATGTCGTTAGTTTGCTCATTCTTAAAGGTTGTTCACGATAAAATGAGCAATTTTCAAAGCCCATCTTAAGGTCTACTTGTATGCATGTTTTGTATTCCTCTGCGTTATGTCAAATTAACATTGGCATGGACCTCATAATTTTATTCGTGCTTCGGTCAAGTCACACTGCAAAATTATTATAAAACGAAATGCTTTACAAATCTACTTATTTTTACATTGCTATGCATGAAATAAACATAAAGGGAAATAAATAATTTTAAGTTATCACAAATGGTTACCTAACACTTTTTATTCGACCTTAAGATATAGAACTACTTTCCATCCATCGTAACCAACTTAACTGGGCGAATGTCACTCAGTGCGCCCGTTAAAATATGTGCAGGCAGGGGCTGTGACTTTTTTCAAAGGTTCATTTCTTTATTGTGAACAGCCTTTATCAATATGTGCATAAAATAAACAGAAGCTGTATTAAATGAATTCAGTCCCCACAAATTGAACATATAACTTAATATGACGTTATGATATGGAACTGCCTATCGTTCATCACTTCTAACTTTTCTGGAAGTACGGCATTTAGCGTGTCTGTCGAAATACACGGAGTCATGCCAAATAACAATACTCGTGGTTGCATCAACACTGCACATTTGTCTGGCCGTTCACAAACAAGCATTCTGTTGACAGAAACAAACTTTTCTGGAAGTACGGCATTTAGCGTGTCTGTCGAAATACACGGAGTCATGCCAAATAACAATACTCGTGGTTGCATCAACACTGCACATTTGTCTGGTCGTTCACAAACAAGCATTCTGTTGACAGAAACAAACTTTTCTGGAAGTACGGCATTTAGCGTGTCTGTCGAAATACACGGAGTCATGCCAAATAACAATACTCGTGGTTGCATCAACACTGCACATTTGTCTGGCCGTTCACAAACAAGCATTCTGTTGACAGAAACAAACTTTTCTTTCAGTGACCGATTGGTTAAAAAAACCACCTGAAGAGTTCGGTGAGTGTACGTCAGAGAAGACAAAATACAATCATGTCACTGTATAAACGTTCGCAGTTAAGAGAAGGGACAGGTTTCTATAACAGTGCAGTGGCGTAACATAACTAATTAACGGACATCATATAACGACTGTTCACGATAAAGTGAGCACTTTTAAAATCAACCTTCGAAAAAAGTCACCTGCATATATTTTAACGGGCGCAATGAGTGATATGGGCCCAGCAAAGTTGGTAACGATGGAGGGAAAGTAGTTCCATATATTAACGGCGTATAGAAGGTGTTTGGAAACCAATTGTGATAACTTAAGTTATTTCTTTCGCTTACTCTTTTTGTAATACATCGAAGTGTAAAAAATAGCAGATTTGTAAAATATTTACTTTTATAATAATTTCATAGTTTCACTTGACCGACGCATAAATGAAGTGATGAGGCCCGTGTAAATGTTAATTTTACATAAGGAGGAAGGATGCGCAATGTGCAAACAAGTAGATATTAAGCAGGGCTTTAAAAAGTGCTAATTTTACCATGAAAAATCTATACATATTAATAACAAAGAAGGCAGGAGAATGATTGCTTCACCGCGTACAGGAAAGGCAAGAGAGTGGTGGTGGTAGTGGTGGTTGTATGGCTAAGTGCTGACAAGTGGATTGAGTATCGTGTCTTCCGCAGCTCATTACATAGCCGCCCTTTCTTTCACTCAAGAAGTTAGTTTTGCCTCGGGGGGTGAGAAGAAGCCGGGGTCGCTTCACACCATGACGAACTGGGTTCGATTCCCGGTGGCGTGACGCGGATTCTCGCATGTGGGAAATGTGGCGGACGTTGCCGCTTGGCCGGCGTGTTTTCTCTGGGCACTCCCGTTTCCGCCGCTCTTGAGTTCCACCACTTCTCCATCTTCACCTAACTTCACCCTTCATCGGCGCTGAAGCCCTCACTTTTAAACGCGGACCGTAACCTCTCTTTAGAGTGGGATGGAGCTGCGCGTCCAAGGTCAAGAAGCGAGGGAGCGATACGGGCGACACTGACACGCACGTCTAGTGCCTCATCGCTCCTACGCGCAAGGCGTGCAGTGTTTCCGCCGTAACGCTGTACTGTGTAAATTAGATCTGTAACAGTGGGACTTTATTACACGCCATGAAAGCCCACAGATTAAACTACGCCCGTATATTTGTACCTTTCTCTTGCCACTTAAGGAAACTGCATAGACAAGCTTTAAAAATGCGATATTTCACCATTTTCACAATTTTTTCTCCAAGAATACAGTTAATATGACAAAATTTAAAAAAATAGTGGCATAGATAATTGTTTTTATTCTTTTCTGAGAAAAAGTTGTATTTGCAGTACATTTATTTACCGAGACATGAGTATTCACACAAACAACTATTTCACAAAAAACGCGGGGTCCATCCCACTCTTAATAGTGGGATGGACCCCTCATGGCGTGTAATAAAGTCCCACTGTTACAGATGCAATTTACACAGTCCAGCGTCACGACGGAAATACTGTACGCCTTGCGTGCAGGAGCGATGAGCCACTAGGCGTGCGTGTTAGTGTAGTCTTGACCTCTGACGCGGGGGTCCATCCCACTCTTAACTTGGACGGTAGTAATACTTTCGCACGCAGGCATCAATATTTAAGAGATAACTGAGGAAGAACATACAGGAATTTCTCTCGCGAAGCAACGGTAAAAGCAAAATAAAAAAAAAAAAAAGGAAAGAAAAAGCCAACAGCAACAACTACAAACTAATTGGTTATTCACAAGTACTGCATAATCATATTCGAGCATGCACACTCCTTGCTCAGTGGTTTCTGACCATATCGATTGTATTATTTCACGAATTGCTATTAACTCAAACTTCAGCTTCGGTGTTCGATGTTGTGCAATTTGGCATCGTATTTCACTCTCTTTAGGTGCCATTAAAATCGCTATAATTAACAGAGCGAATTTTATTTTGGTCTACTGAAAAATTATGGAAGTTAATTACACTGTCATGACAATGGGTTGCACTTCGAAAAGCAACATTGTACTACCGACCGACGAATAATTCTGCTACATGGCAATCATATTTAGCGTGATTCGCTTCTTGCCTTGCTTCTCATCCGTTTCGTCTGAGACCCATATCTTTACCAGAGCTATCCCAACTAGATCAATCTGGCCCCGCGTTCATTATCAGCAGGAGTGGGAAATTACTTCTGTACTCCTGCAGATATTGAACTTACGAGAAGGACACTGGAATACGGTATTTGGCGCCAAATTTTGTCCCGCTCCACTTGTAAGGCCAGTTTTCTTTAAGATGATGATGCCACTCCTATGGCAAAGGACAAGCCTGACTCGTGGGTTTTTCTTTTGCAGTCAGAAGTGTGGTGACACTTCACATTACTTATCTTCCCTGGATGAAGTTGTCACTAGAGGATGTTTCCAAGCTAGCGGAGGTATATGAGCTTACTAATCAGAATGCTGTCAGCACAAGAAAATGCTTACAAAATGACTGCGAATTTTGCTTTCTGATGGTAGTAAGGGGGTATCTTGTCCGAAAATGGGCAGCCTTCACGCTTGATGGATTGAAAAGTGCCATAAACATCAGTTGTTAGAAGTTATGGGACGCGTGCTGTGTACAACTCTTTGTGATATATTGTATTTGAACCTATGGCTACTCTCAAACGATGTTGAAAAGAGAGAACGCCCACCTCTCATAAGCTACCAAAATGTGGTGCACACGGAGAAATGAATTGCCACTCATTTTCTTCACCTGCTGGAATTATATCACCTTTTGCTCATCTACTTCTGGTGAACCTCTAATTCTGTTCTAGAAGTCCTTCATTTTTTCCAGTCATAATGTTGTATAAGAAAAATAACAAGCAAGCACATTTATTTTGACAGGGCATAAAAATTCACAATATTGCAAGGAAGGCTTCAAATTGTAAGACTGACCACCAGTTGCAAATTAATTGTCTTTGTGGAAAATCACACATTTTGCTTAGTTAGTGATAGTGTAGGGGAGAAGAAGATGGAAGGCGTGCCCCTTTTTTTCTGTTTGCAGACATGCACATCCATCAATGGATACCAAGCAACAGTGCTGTCAACCACGATTGTCTGTTGTGTATCACCAAGTGCATTGTTCACAACTAGTAATCACTTAAATACTGCTGCCAACTACAGATTTTCAAGTCAGAAACAACTGTTTACACGGCAGTCTGCAGAATGTCTCACCGACTGAATCTTTTATTGTCTTATAGCTGTTACGGCGACACTTACCTTCGTGACAACACTACTTCAAGTATTCCATCCTCCCATCATATCTGTGGCACAAAATTTTTTGACGACATATTGAAAATGTATATATTATATAAACATGACTTAACACTGGTTTATTCTGTTACACTTGGGTGAGCCTACCATGCCTGTGTCTCACATCTAATTTCGCAACAATGGATTCAATGAGCCCGGCGAAATGGTACAAGCAATCGCCTGTTTGGAGCATACAGCGGCTATAAACATAAAGGCTAAAGGGAGCGAAATACACTGATGTAGCAGGTTCCGAACCATATGAACCACCCATTCGGCGCTCATG
The DNA here is from genome assembly GCA_029891345.1 of Dryococelus australis. Taxonomy (NCBI): domain Eukaryota; kingdom Metazoa; phylum Arthropoda; class Insecta; order Phasmatodea; family Phasmatidae; genus Dryococelus; species Dryococelus australis. The sequence continues at coordinate 45,572,400 of CM056996.1, forward strand.
TCACAGGTGGATCACGAACTGTCACCAGTACAACTACTCTGTCTCATTAATGCTTCTACACAATTCCAACTTGTCGCGTCCCTACATAGAGACATGAAAGTTGATTGGGACAGCGAGCTTCCCGAACCACGTAAGTGAACGTGCGAGATGCTCCAAGTTGTTTCGAGAAATTAAAAAAGTTGGAGTATCATTATTGCAGTAGTTTGCAAAAGTAATGTGCAAAGGGACATCTTGTCTTGTAGTTGCCTTATTTTGAGAACGCCGTAGTCCACCCTTTATAACACTTTCAATAGTTTAGTTATTGTATCTGCCTTGATCTGCCGACACTCAATAACCATTCCAAGCGAAGAAGACAGGCAAAATAATAGACACGATTTAATGCGTTGTGGCAAGGAAGTCGAGCCCAGGGAGGTCTCGGCTTGCCAACAGTTTAAGTATGCCCAGTCTCTGGGATAGCCGGACAAACCACCCTACGTACTTTCAGATTATCGCGGTGGTTGGACGGGTGGGCCGACATGTCGGTAGTCCATTCGTGGTTACTGACAACTTTTCTGAAGCCCTGCTAAATTTCTTCTTCCGGGATATTCCTCCGCCTCATGCTAATAAAGCTTAACGAAGTCTAGAGAATTTCATAAAAGGGACAGCGCACCGCATTCGTCCGCACTCAGTGTAAAATCATTTAGCATAAGAACTATTTCTCGTTAGGTATCACCAACGTACATATTCACTCCCTGTTTTTATTTATATTACGATGGCCACGGTGGCTGAGCGATTAGCACGCTCACCTCCTACCAAGGCGAACCGGGTTCAATCCCCGGCCGGGTCACTGGATGTTCGCAATTGGAATGTCATTGGTCGGCGGTTATTTTTGGAGATCTCCCGCCCCCCCTCATTTCGGCGCCGCTCTATATTCACTTCAATCACCCTCATCAGCTCTCAAGACCTCGCTGTTAATAGCCGCCCAAATCTCTTCACTCACTTACTAATTAATATTACCTATAAATGAAATATTGTAGTTTATAAGAAAATATAATTAGAATTTCAAGTTACTATATGTAACAAAAGCATAGAATTCCTGTGATACATCTGATATTTAGTAAATAAGCAAGCACGTTACACATGGGGTGATTTTTGAAAGGTTTGATTCAAAAAGTGTGAAGAAACCGCGAATAGACTACAAAGACGAGGACCAAGGAGGACATAGCGGATGGGCGGGACGAACGCACCTCTCCGAAGAGCCACCTCGTGTGAGCTGGCCTTGAAGCGTTTGAGCGCGGGCCATCCTGCGGCGAGCTGTTATTAAACACCCGCCGGTTCCCACAATCGGCCTTTGATCGCGCCGCCCGCCTCCCCGACACGTCTCCCGAAGCTGAGCGCGCGTGTTACCACACCCTCCATCCCTCCGCCTCTTCGTCCTCCTCGGTGACTTCAACGCCCGAGCCGTGCTCACACTTCCTTCTCCCCCTCCTCAAATGAATATTCATGTCCACCAGAGGCGGCAAACAACAAGATATTTCAAGAGCCCGTATTCTAGCCTCCAAGTACTTATAAGGTTTGACTCCGAATGGTGTTACTCGGCAGTGCTTCGAGAGTGGGAACTGAAATATTGCCGCTATGGAAACGTAAGCGTTTAAGAGGTGAATCTGGAAATTTTTTTATAAATAATTGATGGCCGACACAATTAGTCCATCTTAATTGACACCGAATTCATTTACTCTTGTAAATAACGACGTAGCGAAACAAAAAAATGCAATGCAAATGTTATTGGAACGTGGTCACAATTCTCTATCAGTGTTGTAATTAAAATGCAGAAGGGACTGAAATGAGTAAAATGCGTCGAAAAATATTCGAACTTTACATTCATAAAGTACTGATCCAAATTTTAATTTGTTCATTAGTCTAATGACTATGCGCACACATGGTTCCTCTTTAACCCAAATCATGAAATTATAAGAACTTTTAGGTAGCTTATTATTGGACGAAATAATTTACTTAAGCCAAATGTCCCGGTTTTCACAGCCATGATGGAATCCCATTTTCAGGATGTTTCAAAATTATACTTGTAAGTCGACACGAAAGTCTTTATGAAAAAATACGTAGACACATAACCAAAAACAAATATTTCACTCGCGATAAATAGATGACTAAATAAAATCGGACATTTCAGTCTTATAGTGAATTACGGCATCCAGTACTCTAACTATATAAATATATTGCGGATTCCTAATAGTGACGCTATTTATTTATTTTTCAGAGGGTTGTTTTAAAAATTGTTAGGTTAGAACAGGTGTGCAACACTTACAAAGTCCAAACATCTTAACCGATAATTCAAGTCAAATGAAACTTTTAAGGTATAGCATTTTACATATAATGGAAATAACAAACAACACTGGGCTAGTAAAAGCGGTTATTATTTTTTCATTAAACACCATTGCAAAGACATTTAATTAAAAACATTACAATCTTTCTTTACATATATAATGTATCTTTGTTATCTTGTTCTGTGGTTATTATTTGTTTGTAATGTCGTGCCACCACTATTTTTTGACTTATGGTTAGTAATGAAAACAGTCCATTTAAACGATCAAAATAATTCAAGGAAGCTACTGATGTTGATGCAGAGAATCAAAGCAATTAAAAAAAAATTGACAAGGTTTTTGTCACAATATATCTAGATAATAACCAGCAGCCTTATTAGCGATAAGTGAGAGTAAAAATAAAACTGACAACTCGTCACTAGCACTCGACAAGTTGCTGAGAAAGACACTCGACAAAGATAGATCAAATACACCGGTGGGTAGTCTCATCAGTCACGTAACAGCATTGCCTATACAGTACATAATTCAGATTTACTGATATTGGAATATAACAAATGATACTGGAAAATGTAAAAACGGTATAACGTGTTACTCAATGAGCTTCCGAATTTTCACATAGTACAATGTTACTCAAAGGAATGTTTTTTTATAAAGTAATGTTAATTTGTTGAATTCAGTAAGTCTGAACTTCTGTTATAGCACTATAACATGGATGTTCTGTTTTCACCCGAGCGTGGAGCATGTCCTAATAAAGTACTGGCCAGTCTTGAAAGGCCTCTTAGCTCCCACAATTGGAGCTGTTGATTTAGTCATTGCTATGAAACAAAGATTTAAAAAATAAAACTAAAATGCATTAGCAATTCACTTTATCATTCAATTCAAACTGAATGATCAACTTTTCATGTCTCATGACACTGTGAAATAACTCTGTAAATGCAAGAATAATGATTTACCTCTTTATAGGAAGTGGACTGTGCGGAGAAGCAATTTTTTCCCGAAGATTGCTTTTCCATAATAACGATGTTTCTTTTTTTTTTTTTTTTTTTTTTGATATAGCAAACGACTTACAATTCTTCAGTTATTCTTACAATAAGTATATAAGAATGGAAGATTTGATTTAAATTTAAAGTACTACACTTGCCGAGGTGACGAACGGGTGAGTGCGCTTGCAACTTGAATGTTTACGCTGTTCTACATTCAAGAAGCACATGCCACTGGGAAGTTGGAACGAACAGGGAGCAAGTTATACACCGGTCTTTGAAACATAGAGACTGTGGACACTACAGTGTAATTAACTGGAAAGCTTCCGTGTTCCATCGAGCTGGGCGATGGTATTTCCACTGAGCCATGATATCAGAAGTTGTTTGAGGGGCCTCGAGACCTTGGAACTTGAGAGTTCAACACACCGTGAATGTTGGTATGACTTTGATCTTCAGTTCAACGTTAAAAGCCCGTGCTTTATCATCTCATCTCCAACATCAGTGTCTGTATACAAACTGAATAATTTAAAGGTAATTCGGGTTTTGTTAAGGTTACTTACATTTTGTTTTCATTACGCGTATCTGTTAATTTACATATCCACAAAAGACCAAGTTTTTCTGGTTCTCATGATCAACAGGCTTCGGAATAGAGGTTGAGCTAAGGTTTATTCTACTCAGGTTGGGAACAAAACGATATTTCTTATGGGAGAGTTTGGCATAGGAAAAATCTCCGCCAATAGGTGCGCTGGTGTTGCAAAGTGGTCGCTTTAAGCCGGTGGTATATGGAGCATTTATGTGCGTGTATATATATATATATATATATATATATATATATATATATATATATATATATATATATATATATATATATATATATATATATATCTGTGTGTGTGTGTGTGTAAAAGTTAGTGCACGGCTCGAACTGTGATATATACTCGCCACAGCCAAAATTTTAAGTATTAACTTTATTCGGTAGATATTATTCACGCCCTCTAGCGGTGTTTACAAGAGTAAACCGTACAAATACAACTGTGGATAGCATTGGGCGTTCATTAGCAAGCTTAATTCAATGGGAAAACTTTACAAATTTAAGTACGTAAAAATTATAGCTGTCATCAAAAGGAACTTTGTACTTTTCTCCTTTCGTTTAAGGAAACTTCGCAGGAAAGCCCTAAAAATAATATTTTTAACAATTTCACTATTATATTTTTCCATTCAGTTGTGATATTTAAATACAGTAAATAGGTAATTGTGTAAGCCTGCATTTAGCTAAATCCAAACAATATGTGAGTATATTTTGTTATATTTCCACTCTGGTGCATAGAACAAAGTTTATTCCTTATGCATAGTGTAACACGATACAGTTCGGAAGGTTTTAAAAAACTACATTTGTTTTATAAAAATTGCAACTGTAGGTAGTTCACAGTAAACTGAGCACTTTTGAAAGCCCTGCTTAAGATCTACTTGTATGAAAGTTGTGTATTTTTCTGCCTTATGTAATTAACATTGCCATAGGCCTCATCACTTTATTCATGCGTCGGTCAAATTAACTGTGAAATTATTATAAAAGTAAATATTTTACTAATCTCCTCGTTTTTACACATCGACGCATTGAAAAAACCATAAAACAAAATAAATTATTTAAGTTATCAAAAACTGTTAACTAAAAACCTTTTATTCGACATTCAGTCATATAACTACTTTTCCTCCATCGTTAGCAAATGAACTGAGTGCATGCCACTCAGCGCGCCCGTTGAATGTATACAGGTAGGAGCAGTGCCTTTTTTCTGAGGTTGATTTCGAAAGTGCTCACTTTATCGTGAACAGACATTACCTCATTTACTTGCATACAAGAAGGGACAATTCGTTATACCCGCGACACCAGTGCTATCTGACGACGAACAATTTTAGCCGCTAAACTAAATTGAGCCCGCAACCTGAACAGAATAAACCTTAGTTGAGCTGACGGAAGACGCTGACCTGTGTTTTTGGCCGTAGAGTGAATACGGGGGTAGAGCGCGCATGCCAAATACGCGGTAATCTGTTCCCGTATCCTAAAATTAAATGGCTTTTCTTTCTACACAACCATAAAAACCACGAGGCTTCAACTTCGTTTTTTCACACAGTTTACATAAGCGAATGCAGCGATATGTGAGTTCACTACTTTTGAGAAAGATTTAATGGAAATACCATGTAATAACGTCACGCAAATGTATATATTTTTTCCTGTAGAATAGAGGTTCGTTGTAAAACTAAATGCAAGCAATCGGAGCATTGAGGTTTGAACACATGGTTTTTAAAGCTTTTATGGCAGTTCCTGAGCCGATGTTGAAGAGGGCGCAGAAGAAGAAACTGTAGTCTGTTTTCTCGGTTTAACGTTGTGTGTTTACGTGACCAATATTCTAAAGTCCCGAAAACACGGATTGAGCCAGGAATCTGCAGAATTCCGGCGCTAAAGTCGTTACCTCATTTCTGACCAAGGTATGGTGGTGGGGAAGAAAAGGGGGGGGGGAGGGTAGTATTCATTTTTGTATCGCCGATGTAAGGCTACCATCGCAATCGGCACAATCGGCACAATTTTGATAAGGGTTACCATTCAGAGTTAAGTCGTCAGTTCGTGGTAAACAAATAGTTCACAATTACAACTCTCGCAATTAGTGAAATCTTTATTAAATTTTATTTAATAAACTCCGCGGTAAAATCACGCTATCGCCGAGCCGATTGTTAACCCGAGGTCAGTTGCGTACACAGGATACAATCTGATCATTGTGAAAAAAAAGAGAGAATGGAACACCATATTTTTTTACCACTATCACGTGGTATCACAGTCAAAAGTCCCCATACAAAAATAAACCTCAGCTGACCAAACGAGTAACTATCGTACACCGGAACAGAAGGTATTTTTTTCACGCGGTCGGATGAATTGAGGATTCCATACTCACAGGAGGTACTCGCTCCCTATTCCAGGTGTAGCTTTTTTCGCGGTTAGATTAGCATTTCGAAAACATGCAACTAAAAATTAAATCCCTACTCAACTGGTAATTTAAAACGGGCAAGACTTACTAACATGCTCTCAGTAAAGTTGACAGATTTCAGGAAAAATGAGCTATATGTCTCAACATCTTATTAAAATTGCGATGTTTAAATTCGTAGAAGCTGAATTTATTTCTTTTAGTTACTGTTTGTTATACGTATTTGCGTAAGTGTAGGGAATTGGCGTATTAACAACATAATTACACTTCTAAATTTGTCACACTATCTCTTTATCGACGCACGAGGAAACTGGAGGCGACGGTGGTAAAATCATTTGTCATAAGGCGAAAGGATATGGGCTGAGCATTAAAGTAGATTTTAAGCAGGTCTTTAATATGTGTGCTAACGCTAACCGCCCATAAATACACATGCATTTCCTCAATGTGAATTATCCCAGTTCCGCACGCTTTAAGTTCACACATTAGTCAGCTTCTGCGTATTAAAGTAAATAGAGAACCTATTTTAAGTAATACTGAAGTGACCAGAGGCTGCCATTGGTGTGTTGAAAAAAACAAACAGCATGTTCTCGTAAGAATGCCACGAGTTGGAGATAATTATATACGAAAAATCTGGCCAAGGCTGTTCACGGTAAAATGAGCACTTTTGAACGCACTGCTTAAGATTTATTTGTATGCAAGTTGTGTATTCTTCCACCTTGTGTAAAATTAACATTGCCATGGGCCATATCACTTTATTCATGCATAGGTCATGAGAAACTGTACTATTATTAGAAAAGTAAATATGTTACAAATATGCTCATTTTTACACTTCGAGTGTTAAATAACAGAAAGCGAAAGAAATAATTTCAGTTGTCACAAATGGTTACCTAACACTTTTAATTTGACGTTAAATCTTGGAACTACTTCCTCTCCATCGTTACCAACTTTACTAGGCACATATCACTCAGTGCGCACGATTAAAAAATATATATGTACGAGCAGTGACTATTTTATAAGGTTGATTTCAAAAGTGCTCACTTCGTCGTGAACAGCATTTTACAAGATATATACGACTTGTGGTCTTAAAAATTATCAAGGCAAAAAATAGAAAATAAGCACATTGCTAATAAAAATATCAGAAAATTTTATACATAAAAGAAACCAATTCGAACAATATATCAGTACACGAACAGCTACTACCCGATCATGTGTACGTGTCAGTAGTAGGGACGTGCCGATCCTAGATCAAAGGGGATACCGCTTTTATTCATCGGATTAACCCTTTGATTTCAAAAGGGTTAATCCTTTATCCGATATTAATACGATGAACAATTGTTAATCCGATATTATTCCGATGAAAACTTTTTCGTTAATCCTTAATCTAATCTTATTCCGATTCAAATTTTTTAAAATTCTCATTGGATAAAATTGTATGAAACTTTGATTGATTGATCCAATAAATTTAATTGATATTAATGAATAAAAATTGTTGTAATAAATGTGTATTTTGGTGTAAGAGTGTGCAAAGGGAAAACTATTATTTTCTTTCTTTTTGTGGGTTGGGAGCGGCTCAGATAGATGTTCACCCTTGGAGCTCTGGCGTCTTACTGAGGTGTGCTGTGTTGGGGACAAGGCATATATGAGTGGAATTTTATGCAAGAGTGGCATAACTGTATTTTTTTGTGTTTGGAGGGGGATATTGCTCTCATAGACGGTGTTGGGAGATAGGCGACTTTGAAAGGTAGTATTTATGTCGTGTATTACTCCAAATGAATAACAGTGGTGATGTATAACACAATAGAAATTTCGGAGTCTTTAAACAAATATAGCTGAAATATATTTCAAACGAGTTCTACCTATCAATATAAATAAATAACCCAAGAGAAGTATAACAAACACAATTATGTGAATAATCTGGTGTCGACAAGAACTAGCTCACTAAACAATCACAACTACATGAGTATCCTGTATGAAATGAGTTAACGAGCTAAAACAAAGTTAAAATGTCCCTATAAATTAAACGGCAGTCTACCTAAACACAATAATCAGGCATTTGAAAGCACATAAAAATTACACTACTTGACGCCTCCAAGTTCTACATGTACCTTACTTGATTTTAAAATATGTCCGTCCGCCTGTGTGACTGGTAAATTAATGATATCAGTGTAGGATTTGTGGACTCCTATAAGCTGTTCCAAGCACTGACTGGTAGGCGACCTATCACAAAAAAGCTTAGCGAATCTCATAGTTAACACTCGTAGAGGAACTTCTGAAATGGAATCCATATGTTAAAATTAATTAATGTGTTAATATGTGTAAAAAGAAATCGTTTAACAGTCAGTGATTTTAATATACGACCATTCACTCAGGAGGTCGCTGCAGTACTGACTTGGATATACTACTTATGTCGAGTTATAAGCTGAATGAGGGGTTGAGAGCCAACATAACCTTTGTGTGCATTGGCGTACATTTGATTATAGACTGACCTGGAAAACACACAATGCAATCGCACAAGTACCTCTCCCAAAACACGTCTGGTCGATTGTGATGTCTGTTAAGGAATGACTGCATTGTATATCGTGCGCCAACTTATAAGCTGTTAGATATGTGGAGCCTACGACCGAGTTGAAATTACAGCAAAAACTCTGAACTTTCAAACTAATTAATATTTCTGTAGAATACTCGTTTACCGCCTATTCATGTTAAAAACAGACACCAAAACGATCTATACACTACTCATATATATTATGATTTATATATAGAAAAAAGGTCTCCCTATCAAACTACTATTAACGACGAACAATTTAATCATGTCTTGTTGAACATTTCACGTGAAATTAAAAAAAAACTTAACCAGATTTTTAACGCATATTTCACTTTTGTAAGAAGAAGAATTCACATTTATCACCATTTCTGTCGAAGCATAAGGAGACTTAATCTCGCGAAGCGTAATCCTGCAACGCTATGTAAACTTCCTCGAAGAAAAATTATTAAAAATAACGGATGTACTACATCGACCCGAATAAGGTTAATACAAATTTCCGTTAAGCCTGGGAAATTCACCACTCTTGGTAACACAAACGTGAGTTGAATATCCTATGAATTTTCGTCGACCGAGCTCAGAAATGGGGTTTACACGATAAAGGTTATAAAATTATTTAAAAATAACAGACGTACTATATCGGCTTAATGAGAGGTGAAGCTTGCTGACTGTCAGCCCCTTCAATCGTCGCATGGAATCCCTGCAGAATGCTGCACGCAGTGAAGAGGAAAGAGCGATGCATGCATGTATTCAGGGTAAATACATGCATGGCGCTGGTCAGAGAGAGCTAGACATATCGCACCTGCCTGCATACACCCACCTCCCCTTCCCCCATTCCTACACCAGACCACGTCTTCTGTTTTCTCGGGGACTGTCTACACTACCTTTCTCGGTGATGCATCCCCCTCCCCCATCCAGCCCAAAACACGTCTTTGTCCAAAACAAGAGGTTCCTTGCACCCACTATCGATCCAACCCCATGCTCTGCAAAACACCTGCCTAATGCCATGCACCCCGACCTCCCTCCCCTCCATCATCCACCACCAGTCTAGAATGTGCTTTTGGCTATCTCGAGAGCTGCCTGCCTCGGCTAGGCAGCCCCCAGCCAGAAAGCATCTCTTTTGTCCACCACATCGGAGACTCTTCAACTGCCAAACACCCCCTAGGACCAGCAAATTTAGAACTGACCCTGCTTGTCTAACTCCACTCTCTCCTCTGCCCTACAAACTTTCACTTTCGCTTGGATGCTGAAACATTGTCAAAACTGATTATCCAACCTAGAGTCTGGTGTATTCCCAGCAAAATAAAATTTCGCAAGTCCCAATGATGAAATTTATATCCCTGAAATTAAAATGAAGTTTCATTAATCACCAAAGATAACCCACAGATTTAACATTCCAACAAGTTTTATATCTTAATCTAATAAACATTATCCTGCTTTCCAGCAAACTTATTATAGTTAGTTTAGGACACTACATCTAACTACAAGAGATATTCTCACAATTGGTAACATTTTTAACATTGATAGAACACAGTTTATTTAAACATGCATCTTTTGATTCAAGCAATACTCAAGTTAAATGTTTTTCAAGCATTGAAAACTCATGTTAAATAAACTCACATTAAAACCAACTGTATTTAAATTCAGGGGAATAGTACACATAGATATTCAATATGTTTTTAATATTTGTGCAAATTTTTACGTGTAGATTTCTCTCTAAGTTTCCCAGCCCAGAATTTCGAGTATACTATTTAATATGAAATTCATACATTTGAACTTATTTTATTTTCAAATACTACTTTTTCAATGTAATATTACTGAAATTGCACGAATCCAACTTGAAATGACTGCTACCAAAGCTGAAATCTGTTAAATTTGACGATATTTCAAATTAGTTTCTATAATCGTCCAGATTTATGGAAATTTAAAGGAATTGGTGTTGCCATTTCTAAACACAAGTTTACTTTTATTTAAAAAATCTTCAATTTTGTTTTCTGAGTTTGTGTAAAGTATGATTGTGTTTTTACCACCATACAACATTGTGTTGAATCTTTAGCAGCAGCAATAGTTGTAATCTGTTTTTGTGTGATAAAATAATTTTATTAAAAGTTCACTGGACACTTGCAATAGTAGATTTGAAGGGCAGCAGGAAAACTTTCTTGGAGTTGTTGTGTATAGCTAAGAGGTCTTTCTAATTGCCTCTGAAAAGTTATATGTGTAAGTCCACTCTCGGTTTCTTTATGTCCCCCAGGGTTCTTCAACTTGACCAACGGGCCGACAGAGGTCTTCTGAAGATACTACGAGTTTCTTTTCCTTTTGTTCCAAATTTCATTCAGATGTTGGATTCTTTTCTAAATCACTTTTGTAATTTGGCCTCCAAGCCCTTAAAAGTTTGTTTTTTTATTAATTTTTAGTTGAAATGTTATTTTTCAAAACTCTATAATATCACTGTAGGTTTCGATGCCGGAGGCGATGCTCTAAATCTCCTCGACATCGAAGGCATTGCTATAGGTCTCGTTACCTCAGATGTCAATATAGCTCTTGTTGACACCGAAGGATTCGCTGTAGGTTTCGATGCCGGAGACGACACTGTAACTCTCCTCGATGTCCAAGGCGTCACCATATTTAGTCCTAATAGCAGAGGCAACTGTGATAGTTCTACAGAAGGCATTGACAAGAGTAACGGCTGTAGTGTAGCTCCACTTTCCTCGTCGTCATTCTCCAAAAAATCTAATAAGTTTAATGCAAAGGTTCTGAACAGTTCATTAAATCATAAAAATAATCCAAATTAAAACCTTCAGTTCTCTGTTAAAGTCCTGGGTAGTTAGGCTAAGAAAATAATCTTCATAGGAATGCGATATTGCAAGGCGAACCACAATGACAAACAACTGGAAACAGTGGAAGGGGGCAAATAGTCTAAACCTCTATTTATAAAAATTTCAAATTCCCAGGTAAAGGCTCGAGAAACTTAATTTCTCCCCACCAACCAGAAGTCAGAAGGCCGAACACCCTGTCCCCTCACTTCCCGCACCCACGACTTTCAATTATCTTCAACCCATCACCCCCAACCTCTGAGGCAAATGTCTCTGCTAAGTTGCTTCTCGAAGAAATGAATAACATTTATTTATCACTATAATAACTTCTGTTTCATAACAAGTATATACTGTTTAATTATTAATCAATTAAAATGAATAGCAAGTGTGTTAGAGATCAGCACACTCAATGAATCGATATATAATTTACATAAAAATAAAGTGCTATATTCCATTAAAAAATTATTCATGTTTGTTATAATCCCTCTTTAAACTTCTCTAATAATAGTTACACCTTTAAATGGTAATATTATTTACTTTATTTTTTCTGAAAAATTTTAATGCATTTACTTTTTAATAGAAAAAACTATTATGTTTTGTAATATTAATACATTGCCTAATATTTCTATAACCTTAAATTAGAATAAAAATATATTTACTTTCAATAAATCATATCGAAGTCAAGAAACATGTTATGTTTTATGAACTAGTATAAGTAAATATGCTCCTGTTTTCTTAATGTGTATATTGTTAATCATATTTATACTAAACATATTTAAATATTTTCTGTTAATGTGCACAATCATGTTTTCATTCTGGTTAGAATTATATTTATAAGGCATTTAAAACTTTTTGTAAAGGTTGGTGTGTACATGAAGCAAAACTTGTTTCATAAATAATAGTTCATTATTGATATATGTCTTGTGTATTTTTTTTAAATTTCTGTATATTCTCCTGCATAGTGGAGGTTGGAAAGTGAATATTAATTTTATAAAGTAGAAAACACAATATTTTGCTCGAGTGTTCGAATTCAGCTAGGAAAGTATTATCGCCTTGCTTTCCTCGATGATTAAAATCATTAACCTGATCTGGCCTCCCTACCAGGGAATAGGGTTAGCTTTGGCTGCTCGCTTTGTGAAAGGTAGGCACCGGGGTTCCTCCAGAGTATAATAAAAGGTTTTTCGGACAAAAGCATACAGGCTCTGTGATCTTGGTTGTGGTTGGTAGTATTGGAAAGACATTGACTTTAAACCTTGAAGGTCTGTGACTCTGCTCAAAGCTTGGTAGCACTGGTATACCTGTATAGCTCTAAACATTACAGTTTTTTATACATCTGGAGACATTAGCAAATGCTATAAGTATACCAATTCGAAGCAAGTATAAATAAGTCAGCTAATAATTTTTAATTGGAAATATTTCATACGATCCATTTAAGTTTAAGCATCTATAAAAAAAAGCACTTCTAGATTTTTATCACAACACTCATATGTGTTAATGTAGCATAGTTTGAAAGACCTCAAAACAACATTTAACTTTAAAAAATCCCTTTCTCTCTCTCTATCTGTTGAGACAATTTTATTCCTGTCTTAGGAAAACAAGTTCACTTTTAAATAAAAAAAAGTATAAATAATTCACTTACAGACATATTTATTGACAAAAATACATATAAATACAGCTTGTTTCATAAATTTATGTACATTTGGATACTATAGGATGTTAAAAATAATACAAAAAAATATTTTTTTTCCGAAATAAAGTCGAAATGGTTTACTCCAACAGGTTAATAACGTGCTGATATTCAATTTACACTTCGATTTCTGTATGCATGAACAGGTGATTTAGTGGTCTTGTTAATCCATCTTTAAGAAATATTGGATAACATTTCCTATATTATAATACTTTTATAGTAAATTTCACTCATTAGTTCTCTCATCCCAAATAGTACCATATCACTTGTATAATATCTACATGTGATTCAGGGGGAGAATCATCATAATCTATTTCACCCCAATCATGGACAATTGTATTCTTTTTGAATATCTTTTACTTACCCATTACACACACTTTCTAAAATGCATTTTGCTCAAGTCCACCTATGTATATTTCACAATTATTTAGATCTCATTGTCTACTGACTCAATTAATCATTTTCACCAGTTTATCTCTTACATTGTAACTTGCTAATCTATCATGAATTATCAGAGCATAAGCTTGTGAATTTGTCATAATTGGTTAATTTGAAATAATTTTAATTCGTGAATAAATTACACTATTAGCAATTGTGCCATCTTGTTTGCTTACATCAAACACAAATAACATTCCTCTGGTTTTAAATTATTCAGGTTCTAGGTTCTATTAGCTAATTTTGTTATAATATATTTCCTGGAAGTTTGAGTACATATTGTAGCAAATGAGGAATTCCCCATTTTCAAAGTTCAAATTTAATTCTATATAGGGATAAGCTTGACTGTTTAGATACAGTTTAATATTTCTCATATAACAATTATAGAATATTGATCTATCAGCTTATAAATTGTTTCGTCAATTTATTTGAAAACAAATAACGACAAATTGTGGTTTCTCAGAAGAAAAACCTGATTTCACCTTCCCAATGACTTTTTATGATGTCAGTAGAGTTGGTAATGTCTTCAAAGCACATGATGTGAATGCAATATCTAGATTTTTCCCTTTTTCGATGTATTTTAAAAACTTTACATGTTCATGAGTGTTAATATCAATATGTGGCATTAGCCATTCAACAGTATTTAATTAAATTGTTACACCTTCCTCATTATTAGCTGTATCATATAGGGCATTCAAATATGTATTACTGAATAGAATAACTAATTATTGTTTAACTTTTAAAATTGCATGTTTACAGTTCTCAGCGAAACCAAGTACCATACTTAAAAGTATAACAACTTCGTATTTTCTGCTTGGGTTTATTTGTATTGTAAAATTATAAGTATTGCTCCACCCAGCCATAAGTCCTGTATAAAGTTAATTTACTGTTCTCAAGAGATAGTTCTTTATCATGGAAGTAATTCCAACATATCGTGTTTGGTCTATTTTAACACCATTGGGCAGATATGCAATTCTATCGATTAATTGAAGTAGTCTGTTCCTTGCTATTCCTGTAGTTACTCGACTAGCCTTTTTAATTATTCCTCTAAACTTTAAACTTGATTTCGGTGGTAATGTGCAAATATCGTGATGGAAATGTATATGGACCTGCTTGGAATGGTTCATACACATGTATTTCCATATTGGTGTTTGCACCTTAATAACTGATCGGTTCTTCAACATTAAATATGTCTTCAATTTCTATTAACCGTATATTCTAATTTCTGTAAAAACAATTCGTTGCCTCATATTAAATTCAAAGGTAACTCATTAGCAGTAAGCATTTTATGCTTGTGTTTACATATTTTTATACTTCCTTTCTTCGAAATATGTTCCTTAGTGAGATGCTTCTTAAAAGAACTGCCTACTTAACGACTATATTGTGTGTTATACATACTACCCATTTTGATTGTAATAAATACAGAATGTAAGTGTTTATATAGATTTTTAAAATACAAATGCATGGTAATTTCCTCATTTCTAAAGTTAATAACCTTACCATCTTGATCGACAGTTATAACAACTATTTCATCAACATGTTTCATTATTACTGGAAGATATATCAATATATTTGGTTTTTCAATTATTTTATATCCTGGAGCCACTGCACACGCGAGTTCATGTAGTGCATTTGTCGGTTTCCCATTCAAATATGAACTGCCTACAATATTAACATTTATACGACATACATTTACAGACAATATATAAAAATATTTTGACAATTTGTGCAATTGATTACCTGGATATACTCTCCATTCATAACCTAACATATTTGCAATTGAATTTTCTTCCATGAAATCTATATCGACATTACTATACATCCCACTAGTTAACATATTTGGATTTCCACGTAATCAGAAATGTACATTTTCAGGTAATGTAACTTTAAGGGAACGTTTCTAAATCGTCCACCTTACAAGATCTTACCAGTATCACAATTTTATAAGTTTTTTTCACCAATGTTGACCGTAAATGTTTGTTTGGCTATATCGATGTTTGGTATACTGTTGTAAGTAATTAATTCGATTTGACTTATTTGCTATTGTCCCTCTAACTCCAAAGCTGGGAAATATATCGACCACAATTGCGACTAGTTTCCACTTAATATCAACATAATTGACATATTACTAATATATTTTACTAATACATTGACTTATATATCCTATTTATATTCAAAAAATGTAAACATAAATGATCACAATTGATTGCATTTGATAATTGTTCCATTTTGTATTTGTATCTTGATTGTGTGTTTTTCAAATAATTGCATATTTCAATTGTAGGACATCAATCGCCAAAACTGTAATTATACAATGATTGATTCATGTTTATAATTAATGCAACCCGATGTTTTCCTGTGTTAAGTTTTGAATCTAAATTAACACTCATACATACCCAAATGTTTGGTTTCTTTGGTAAATTGTCTCTCATTTACACACCTCGGAAATAGGGGATATATAGTTTTTTTTTTTACAAATACTTTAATGGCTGTTTGTTAATGAAGGTTTTGGACTTTCTGCATTTTTTTCACATTTTTAGCCTTTTTGTCCTTGTCCAACTATATAGGGTTTTAAATAAATTAATTTACCCTTTGCTATACTGCTATACTGATAGCCGAAACACCTCTGAGGATCGATCCAAGCGTTGTTAATAGTAGAAATAGGGATGGAATGATTCCTCCTTTATTTGTTTTATGTTTAGTTTTCTATTTTAAACAAATGCCTTTTTAAACCTTTGCGCGCATGACTTTGTCAACAACCCAGGCACCTAGCTTTTCACCAGTCGATGTATATAAATTCTTACTTATATTTGCAGCTTTAACAGCTTGAATTGTATCTGCTATATGTCTTTCTTTCAAATCGTTTGTTCGATCATAAACTATATTGTGTTCTTTACAAGCATTTTCCAGAGAGTTTATTCCTTGATTGTTCTGTGCCAGATATTTTGCAAGTTTAGTACCAGGTCCACAATAATTCTATTTCGGTAAATGCAACTCAAATGGTAATTTATTAATCAATGTATTCAATACTCCGCATCCTATATAATACATTTAGAATGAGCCATTATTTTCAACTGAACACAAGCCTATAAATAGCCTCTCATTTATAGTTTTACATTAGTATGTTGTTAGTATGTTAAATTATATTTTGTTACATTATGTCATACTGTGTATTTATGTAGAAATGAAGGTAATAAAACTTAATCTATCAGCTTAATCCTGTAATTGTAAATGCGAAAGAAAATGTAATTGAAAAGAAACATGGTATTCTTTATTATCAAATATACATTACATACTAAGAGGTTAAGAGGTCCTTCTTCATGTGGAAAAACTTGTGTTATTATGTTGCTGTTGGAACATCCAAATGGACTTAAATGTGAAAACATATATGTGTTTTCGAAAACAATACAACATGAGAAATATCAACAATTAGAGACTATTTTGTCACTAATTGAAAGAATGGGATATTTCACTTTTACAAATAAAAAATACATCATGCCTGCAAATGAAGCATTACCCAATTCCGTGTTTATTTTTTGACGATGTTTGGTGCAAACCACAGGGTGAAATACAGCAATATTTTAGTTTTGGTCGACATTCAAACATTGATTGTTTTTAATCTATCACAAAGTTATGCACATCTTCCAAAATGGACAATATGAATCTGCAACATATTAAGAATGGTTATGTTTTAGGCGATATGGCATTTCCAAAGTATAAAGATGTGTTTTTTTACTGTTGGAAAAACAAATATGGTTTTCTGGTGATTATACCAATGCTTCCCCTATAAAAAGGCAGATATAGGTCTGGATTTGACAGTTTTTTACTTCCCGAACAAGCATAATGAGTATTTCAATGTTTGGACATAGCTGTATATAACACAATCATTACAATAGTTGTTTAACAAAAAATCGCGATGGGAATTGTGATTTTAACGGACATATATTATCTAATGTACGTATGACTGTGAAAGATACTGATGCGGTAAATAAATGTTACATGGAATACTTAAACACCATCACACTAAAAGTGTTTAAATTGCAATCGAGCGATATTCAAGAAAAATTAATAAAGTTAGTTGATGGGAATGATAATGTTTATAAAAACATGAGTGTAATTGCAAACATTTTAACCAATATTATCAATGATTTGCAGAGTAATGAATTTAGAATAGAAGTATGTTTTAATGGATTTAATAAGGATTTTAATGATATGACAAATATAATTTTTACAACACGACTTACAGAAATGGAAGATAATTTAAGACTTGTAATTAATGAAGTGTTAAGCGCTAGTATTACAAAACATCTTGAAACATGAATGGAAGAAGTAACGAAATATGTGTGATGAATTGATTAATAAAAAATATGGTTTAGTTACACAAAAAGATCTGAGAAAACAAAATAATTTTTTTGGAAATACCATTAACTTATTTTATTAATCATTTAGGAGTTAAAACTATAGCTAAATTGGATGCTGTTTTAAGTAAAGTCGATAAGATTGAAAAAGCACAAACTAATCGATCTAGTGCACCAGTTACTCAACCTTCTGCAGCAGTTTGAAAATAAATGGCTTAATTCATGTATAAATAGCTGAAATTTAATGTAATATAATCAAATGTGTTTGCCTCAGCTTCGGAATTACATAACGTTATATCTGCTGTAAAGGAGTAATATTTAGAAGCTAAGTGAGTCTGTATAGAACAGGATGTTTTAAACGAAGAAGTATTTAAACCTGTTATGAGTAGGATGGATGAATTACATTGTGTTGAATTCGCCTAATGAAACACCTTTGGAAATTAAATCGGAAGAAGAACCTTTCACAAAGAAAAAGAAAACTCTCTCTCATTTAACATGTCGTTATTTAGCTTTGAAACATACTTCACCTTTGCGCGATACATTTGCTGTATATCAAAATGGAAACACATGGTTCCTTGGAGATTCGGTAATTAAGTTTTTGTCTGATAATAGAATTAAAATAGGTGATTATATAACTGATGTAAGAAAATATTTTTTTGAATTATTGTTTAAAAACTTTCCAAATGGATATCCCGACACAGATTTGGAAAAAAAAAATAAAGAACTTCTTTGTCATATGGACACGAATAACCATTTAGGAAATGAAAACCACCCAAAACTGCATTTAATAGGAGATATAATAGGAAGTGGAATATATAGATATGAAATTAACAGGATTTCTCCTGTATATTGGAACAATCCTAATGAATTGGTAAATAGATCAAAACTTTTCATTGCTTCGAGAGAATCTGGTAATGATTCACATATGAACGAAATTGTTTCTATTATTGAGGTGTTGAAAGAAATTGGTTATATTACCAATGAAGTTTAGTAATATTTCTAAAGAACTTCACTCTCTAGCCAGGATAAAGTATCCTAGCAGAAGAGATATTACTGAAGTGTTAAATGATCATTTTTTAGCCAATTTGTATGAAATGACTTTGCTTTCCAAATACAATAAAGGTTACAAGTATATTTTAACTGTAACAGATGTTTATTCGAAATATGATTGGGCTATATCTTTGGGAAAAAAAACTGGACAATATGTTAACTATGCCGTGAAGACCATTTTGAAAGAGAGAAAACCAAATTCGCTCCAAACCGACAGAGGAAACAAATTTTTTTCTACAGTGTTCTGAAAACTAATGACAGATTATGGTATTAATCACTACGCAACTTATTTAGATGTTACAGCCAGTGTTTTGGAATGATACAACAAATCTATTAAGCAGTTAATATATGAACATTTCACATCAAAAGGGACTTACAAATGGGTAGATTTTTTGCCTGAAATAGTTAAATTTCATAATTGCAGATATCGTAGAACTATCAAGATGGCGCCCAAAGAAGTTACGGATAATAATTAATCGAAAACCATTTATAATAATGTTAAAGTTATCGACAAGAGAAAACCAAATTTCAAAGTTGGCTAATATATGTATGTCGATGCAGGAAGGAATCTATGAGAAAAATTTATGGTTAATTGGTCTTACAAAATATTAAAAATTATTTCAATTAGACAAACAGATCCCAGAGTGTATTACATAGAAACCTATAACAGACAGCCCATAAAAGAAAAGGCTGTTTTTACAAACATGAACTGAATAAGGTTAGTTCTCCCAATGAATATTTGATTCATAAAATCATTAAAAGGAAAACAGATACGTCCTTGGTTCGATGGAAGGGTTTCTCAAAAGCACACGACTCGTGGGTTACGAATAAATATATTAAAAGATTGTAATACAATGATTGTAAAATTATGATACAAAATAAAAAAATATTTTAAATAATATTTTATATGTTATTTGATTAAATAAACCTGTTGTTAGTAATGGTGTGTGGATGTGCAATTTATCGTGCAATCAATATGGTTGTTGATTGGATTATCATTGCATTGGATTAGATTTAAGTGGTAATCTTTTGTATTTATATCCTTTTATTATTATATTTCTTGAAAAATTATTTAAGTTAAAAACATTTATAATTGAATTACTCCTTTTAATAGGGATGTATATAAAAAGGAGTAGTGTGATGTGTTATTTATTCCTCGACTCCTATTTTACAAGAAAAAGGCATGGTTAGGGGAAACTTCAAATTTTTAACGAACAATGTGTATGACAATCGAAAGGGGTTATTGATCCTGCATTAACGATCAGGATTCAAAATTGGAGAGATAGGGGAGGACAACCAGTAGGATAGGAGGAAACTTAGGTCGATATTCTTAAAAAGACTTTCATTTAGTTTCCCTTAAATATTCTGAATGGGTTACATCATATACGCAGGCTTGGCTTTCAATGTTATTATTAGCGAATTTAATTCTATGAAGGAAATGAAAGCATAAGATTGGAATAAATTAAATTACTTTTCTAAAAAATTTATCAAAGATTTATAAAATGTTTACACTATGCAATTCGAGAGATAAGTTTCGATAGAAGAGGTGATACAAAATCATTTATCACATTAGCTAAAATTATTCGGAATCGATGAATTACAATTCCGTGAAGACTTTTACATATCTACAGATATTACCTATTTTTTAAATTTAGCTTTTAATGTTAAGGGAATAATTTTTCTGCACAATTTCATAAATATTTATTTGGTGGAAATAAATTTTCAGACACTTGAGACTCGAAATGCGAGAATTTTTCGAACATCCTTGACATAAAGGTTTGAAGACTGCTGACCAGCTCTAGGTATGGCGAGTCATGGAAAGGGGCGGGCGGGAGGAATTAGTACTCCTCTCACAGAAGTGGACAGGGCAGAGTTTTGGGAGAGTCCACAATTCATGGGTAGAGCTAGTTTTCAAACAACTCACTGCTTCAGGTGAGTTCAAAATTCTCTGTCTGGGGGAAGGTAGGTAAAACAGCTAACCTTGATATGGATAGACATCTTCTGGGCTGGGTGGGGTGGGAGGGGAGGAGGCACATAATGGCTGAAGGCACTCCTCGTCTTGGGAAGCATGGCCTCTGGACTAGGGGGTGCGAGTCGGGGAGGGGACACGTAGCGCCCTCTGTGGGCAGGGCAGTATTATATATATCCGAATATGTTTTTTGGCCTGGAAGGTGGCAGGGGGTAGGGGCAGGGGGACGCATCGCCGAGACAGACAGTCCTCGAGCAAACCGAAGACGCGGTCTGGTGTAGGGGAGGGGGTGGGTAGGTGGATGTAGACAGGTATGAGAGATCTGTACAGTTCTCCCACACCAGCGCCATGTTAGTTTGACACAAAACCTCACCCTGGATACATGCATACATCACTCTCTCATCTTCACCGGGCACAGCCTTCTGCAGGGGTTCCATGCGACGATCAGAGGGGCCAGCGGTCACCGGGCTTCGCCTCTCATTAAGCCAATAAAGTGCATCTGCTATTTAAAAATAATTTTATAAGAGTTTAACGTTAAAACCCCGTTTCTGAGTTTGGTCGACGAAAGTTTATAGGATTTTCAACTCGCGTTTGTGTTACCAAGTGCGGTGAATTTCCCAGACTTCTATGGAAATTTGTGTTAACCTTAGTCAGGTCGATATAGTACATCCGTTATTTTTAATAATTTTTCTTCGAGGAAGTTTACATTAAGTGTTGCAGGATTACACTTTATGGCACTGTTTCCTTATGCTTCGACAGAAGTGGCATTAAATATGAATTATTTTTCTTACAAAAGTGAAATACGCGTTAAAAATCTGGTTGTTTTTTTTTTTAATTTCATGTGAAACGTTCAGCAAGACGTGATTAAATTGTTCGTCGTTAATAGTAGCTTAGTAGCTTAGTAGGGAGACCTTTTTTTTCTAGATATAATTCACAATGTATATGAGTAGTGTATACATTGTTTTGTTGTCTGTTGTAGGATGTAGTGTATTCAAACCAGCTCTTAGTAAGTTTGTGTATTTTTAATGTTTCATTTATTGCATCTTTAACTTATCAGAATAGGCGGTAAATGAGTTTTCTAAGGAAATATTAATTAGTTTGAAAATTCAGAGTTTATTCCTTAATTTCAACACGGCCGCAAGCTCCACGTATATAACAGCTTATAATTTGGCATATGCTCATATACTGCAGTCATTCCTTGTCTGACAATACAGCCGATTAGACACGTTTTGGGAGATGTGCTTGTGCGATTTCATTACATGTTTTTCAGCTCAGTCTATAATCAAACATAGGCCGGCGCACCCGAAGGTTCTGTTTGCTCTCAATACCTCGTTCAGCTTATAACTCGACATAAGTGGCATATCCAAGTCAGTACTGCAGCGACCTCCTGAGCGAATGGACGTATATTAAAATCACTGACTGTTAAACGCTTTCTCTTTTACACATATCAATAAATTTATTTATTTTAACGTGTGGATTCCGTTTCAGAAGTTCCTCTAAAAGTGTTAACTGTGAGATTCGCTAAGCTTTTATTGCGATAGGTCGCTTGCCAACTGGTGCTCGAAACAGTTTATAGGAGTCCGCAAATCCTACACTACGTCATTCATTCACCAGTCTCACAGGCATGTTTTAAAATCAAGTAAGGTATGTGTATTCCTCGGAGACGTCAATAGAGTAAGTTTTTACGAGTTGTCAAATACCTTGTTATTGTGTTTAGGAAGACGACTGTTTAATTTACAGGGGCATTTTTGCTTCGTTGTAGCTCGTTAATTCATTTCATACAGGATACTCACGTAGTTGTCATTGTTTAATGAGTTAGCACTTGTCGACACCAGATTATACACATAATTGTGTTCGTTAGTCTTCTCTCGGGTTATTTATTTATATTGATAGGAAGAACTCGTTTGAAATATATTTCGGCTATATTCGTTTAAAAACTCCGAAGTTTATCGCATGGTATACATAATCGCTGTTATTAATTTGGAATAATACGCGACGTAAATACTGCCTTTCAAAGTCGCCTATCTCCCAACACCGTCTACAAGCAATATCCCCCTCCAAACACGAAAAAAAAAAAAATTATGCGTTCTTGCATAAAATTCCACTCATATATACCCTGTCCCCAACACACCACACCTCAGTACGACGCCAGAGCGCCAAGGGTGAACATCTATCTGAGACGCTCCCCAACCCACAAAAAGAAAGAAAGAAAATAATAAAATTTTCCCTTAGCACACTCTTACACCAAAATACACATTTAGCACAACAATTTTTAATTGATTAATTCAATTAAACTTATTGGATCAATCAATCAAAGTTTCATACAATTTTATCCGATGGGAATAAAAAAAATATCGATCGGATTAAGATCGGATTATGGATTAACGAAAAGTTTTCATCGGAATATAATCGAATTAAGGATTAACTCTTGTGATATCAAAGTGTTAATCGAATTAATGAAATAGTCATCCCCTTTGATCTAGGATTGGCACGGGGCGTGCCGAGTGGAGATAATTAAACCCCGCGTACTGCGCCAGATGTAACATAGCTGCTACAGCTACAACTACGTGTTACGTATGCCTCACGTGTGAGGACGTGGTAGTTAGTAAATTTTCCGGGGACCACGATGTGGGCGCGGGCAAGCTTGGCTCTAGATCTTCCCTAAACTCGCCAAGCCACACAGAGAAGCGACACACGCAGTATTCAGGACGAGGCCACAAGCAGTGAGACATTCTGGAAACACGGCAATGTTTGTGAATCCGCGGCGAGTATTTAGCGCCGACGGAGGCTCGAAGCGCGACCTTACCACAGCCAGACGTCGGAGACACAAGATGGAGCTACGAAGAGTGTGCCGAGAACCGCCGTAGCCGAGAAGACAAGACGAGCAGCCTTCGGCAACAATAGGGCGAAGACGTTCTCGTGGCTCAAGTAGAATATGCAGACTTTGGATAAATGTAGCATGGCACGGCATAAAGCAATAACAGTAACATAATAGTAAATATATATTTAAATCCCCCGTCTTAACGTAACGTAACTTATTGTTCAGAATTGTGTTTCACTTATTGTAAACGTTGTACATCTAAAGCTTTTAAATGTATATTGACGTAGCAGTAAAAAGAGTGTCTCCCGTCTGTCTACGTTTACCCACATATTTAGTATGGCCCCCCTATGGGATCATAACAACGTATAACACACATGTAAAGAACTAATCACGTGGCAGAAGAACAGCCAGAAGTAACACAAGCATAACCAAAATCCAAATGCAGAACAACTAAAATATTTGCTAGTAAAAATATCTACTGTTAGTTGAAATGATAGCTCAGCAAAGACGTGGCCAGAAAAATTTGAAGTTGGTTTTCAACCACATGAAGTACGACAGGAATTAATTAATTAATTTGCAGACAAGATTTTATGTGCGCCCTCAGCAACACAAGCCTCTCGAACCTGGGGTGTTCCAATTTCACATTATACTGGCACTGAAAAAAATTCTAACTTCCAGGAAAATAAATTAATTGTTTTACTTCTTAACTACAGACTAGCTCAGTGTTTTATGAGTGATGTTCTAGGTTACGAGGCGTCTGTGGTTAAATTAATTCTGAGACAGTTACATATGTTTAAGAAAATAATAATTTCGCCTCTGCTTCTCAATAAAATAGTTCTGGAACTTAGTTGGATATAAGTTTAAAAACTAAGAATTCTCAAAGTTCTAGGCGTTTCTAGCGATCTCGTTGTCGGCAGTCGCATTCCCTTGGATGCGGCGAGACCTCTCATCGCGGGCTTCCCTATTCAGGCTCTCGGGCTTGTAGTGTAGTCACAATCCCAGCAAGTATTAGCACACGCGGCAGTTCGAACTAAATTACCCTGAAAATATACGCAGGCGACTACCGAAACAGGACTACTTCTTCCTTAAACTTGCCTCGCGTCTTCGTCTCCTTCGAGACGGTCTGTTTACAGGTTCGAACTCAGGTCCAATCTAATTAAAAACCCTGGATACCATACCCGCGCGAGCTAGCGTCCTGCCTTCGAACACCAAGATGGCTAAAAATTCCTTTCAAAAACTTTACAAAATAACGCCGTCTACAACTGACCAATTACGATAGAGCTAGAGGCAGAATTACTCAACACGTCACTTAGTTACCATGGCAACGGATCAATAACTGCTTCTAAACACATTACAAACATAACAGAGATTACAGTCATATTAAGGGTCGTATGTACCGAAACGTTTTCTGTGAAATAGTTGTTCGCGCGAATACGCGTATCTCGGTAAATAAATGTTATGAAAATAAGAGTTTTTGTAAAAAAAAAAAAAAAAAATTATGGCCCTATTAAGTGTATTCTCGGAGAAAAAAATTCGTGAAAATTGTCAAATATCGCATTTTCAAAGCTTGTGTATGCAGTTTTCTTAAGCGGCAACAGTAAAGTACAAAGATACGGCCGTAGTTTAATCTGTGGGCTTCATAGCGTGTAATAAAGTCCCAATATAACAGATCTAATTTTCACAGTACCGCGTCACGACGGAAACACTGCACGCCATGCGCGCAGGAGCGATGAGGCGCTAGAAGTGCGTGTTAGTGTCGCCCGTATCGGCCCCTCGCTTCTTGACATCGGATGCGCAACACCATCCCACTGTTAAGGGTAACCGTCCATACCTTGGAGGTATAATCCATTCACGGTTACTTCAGCCTTTTCTGAAGCCCTGCTAAAGTTCTGCTTCCAGGATATTCCTCCACCTCATGCAAACTAAGCTTAACTAAGCCTGGAGAATTACACCAGAGGGACAACACACCACAATCGTGCGCACTCAGCGTAACAGTATTTTGTACAAGGACTATTTCTCACTAGGCGATACCAACATACCTATTTTATCCCTGTTTTTTTATTCAAATTATTTTAAAATGAAGCAGTATAATTTATACATAAAATATGAATAACATTTCAATTTAATAGGAAAAAAAGTAACTTTTATGAATACAAGAATAAAACGCTTATGATACGGGGCGTACTTAGGTAATAACTAAATACTTCATACATGGGGAAATTTTCCAAAGGTTTGATTCAAAAAGGTCGAAGAAACCGTGAATGGGCTATAGTCAAATTTAGTGGCGTGTGTGGAGGAAGGAGAAACAGCTCGTGCTTCACAAATTTTCAGGGTTTTACTTGAGTTCGTCGAGCAGTAACCACGAATACACGATACTATAGGCTATTCACGGTAAATGGAGCACTTTTGAAAGCACTCTCATTTGGGACAATAGTCAATAAATGTATTTTATTTTAGCCTTAGACGTAAATCTCCGAGAGCGGTAGAATATATACACTGTGTTTATGACTTACATGGCAATAATTATTTTAATAGGTTGTTAAAATATACAAAATAGCTGAAAGGAAAAAGTAACTAGGGCGTCAAGAGTGCTCATTTTACCGTGAACAGCGTATATAATCTATTTGCGGTTTCACTAAAATTTTGAATTAAACTTTTGAAAAATCACTCCACGTATGACATCTCTCGTTGTTTCCTAATTATACCATGTATCACAAGCGTTTTAAACTTGTGTTTTCATAAAAGTACCTTATTAGTATACTCTATAAAGGAAACAAAGGCTTATAAGATCACTTTCATGTGTGTGTGTATGTGTGTGCGTGTGTGTGTAGGAGTCTGTGCGCGCGTATGTCCCCACCTTTGAATTTTTGAACGCGTTGACCAAATCTCACCAAACCTGACACACATATAGCAATAAGCAAGAACAACTGACTTTTATGGTTTTCAACCAAGTCGGGCACTTACTTTCAAAATGGCAGCCACTTTAATATTCGTGGTGATATGTCATCTCGGGAACCATTCAAACGAGTTAAACCACATGTTGTATTCTGGCATAGCATTACATAAGCATAACATTTTGAGATGTTTATAGAGTTTAGTCCGTCATTTTGAAAAATATCAACAAATAAATAAATAAAGATTTTTCATTATGTCTCAAAAACGATTAAACTATTTCTCACCTAATTTGACAGATATGTAATACCATAAAAGGCCAGGTAACCGTAAGTGATTGAACTTGATTAGGTACTTACTTTAAAAATGGCGGTGATACAATTTTTTAAAGGTTTATTTAGTATATCTACCATACCATTAAAACAATTTCGACCAAATTTTGTATACTGAAAGTATGTCAAGCGTATCATATATACCAATACATAACCACTTTTGTCGGCCATTTTGTAAAATAGCGCCATGCGAATAAATACATTTTTTATGTCATATATCGGGAAACCATTGACCAATTCCCATCGAATTTGGCATACAAGTAGAACTGAGGCAGATATGGTATGTTTTAAACATATGAGACACTTATTTTCAAAACGTGGCAATATAGTCATTTTAGCTTTCAATGCTATATTGTCAAAACATGTAGTCCATTCTAACTTAACTTTGTATGCTGGCAGTAGGTATTGCAACTGTCAGCTGTATCTACACGAAGCATATTTTGTCCTGCATTTTTAAGATACTGACATGCGAATAAAGAATAAAGTTTTTGTCATAGCTCGAGAAACCATTGACAGATTTCTACCAAATTTAGCAGACAAAAAGTATTGCAGCAGATGGGGCAAACTCGTATGTTTTAAGTAGATCGGGCATTTATTTTCAAAATGATGGCTATATAAATATTTTAGCTCAGTATATTTTATCAACGAAACAAATTCCAACTTAATTTTGTATGCTAGCAGTGCCTATTAAAACCATCGAATATGTCTATGCGGTCTATTATTTGTCTGCCATTTTGTATTCCAGTCTCCTCAATAAAAAAATTAAGTTTTATCTCATTCTTCGGGAAATAATCAACCCATTCTTACAAAATTGTTGTACTGGAGTAGGCCATATTAATATATGAATTTTTCTAAGTATAGCATACTTATATTCAGAATGGCGGATGTGAAATAATTTTAATTTTGTGGACTGTATCTACGAAGTTGTGTAATCTATTCTAACTTAAAATTGTATTTTGGCAGTATACGATCATCGAATGTACTACTACATTACTTTTTTGCCCTCCATTTATGAAGACCGCCATATGAAAATTGTGCAGGTTTTATGCCATATCTCGAGGACCAATCAATCGATTCGCACCAAATGTTACACTAGAACATTTCAACTAATTTGTACCAAATTGTGCACACTATAAATTCTACAGAAGTCCATGTAAACTTTCATGATTTAAATGGGTGTTCAAAATGGTGGCTTCATAAATCATTTAGGTAAGTTTGATATGTATATTAAACAATTCGACCAAATTAAAAAAAAAATTGTATGGAGACATTATACATTAGAAGCATCATATATAGAGGCTCTTTTTATTTTATTTTTATTTTAGAAATTTTGTAAGAAAGTATGAAATAAAAAAAAGTTTTTTATTTGTGTAACTCAGGGACCTAAGAACAGATTTACGAAAAATTCTTCACACAAGCAGCGCTACGGTTTACCATGTAAACTTACAGGTTTTAAGTGTCTCAGTCACTTATTTTCAAAATGACGGCCCTCTAAATATTTTAGTTTAACAAACCCTTTAATTCGAAACATTACACTGATTAAATCCGAAGTTGATGCTCCGAATCCGACTTCCCTAATGCAGTGAATTGCACGCTACCTTATCGTACCATGTTTTCTGTGTTCAAGTCCCGGGTAAGGCACGTATGTATTTACTAATGTTGCATACGTTTCTGGTTTCATTTCTAATGTTATTCCTTTCAAAGAGGAATCCACTCCTACTTAGCAACACAGCTTTTAAAATCTATTTAAAAACGAATTGCGCCTATGTTGAGGAAAATAGGCTTATTAGATACATCAGTAACTTCTGGTTTTCTGTGAAATTGAACTTATGCTCATATTCTGTATAGAAATTATAATATTTTAACTTATAATGAATATGAATAAAAACAGCGAGTAAATAGGTGTGTTGGTAAGGCCTAGAAAGAAATGGATCTTTTGGAAAATATTATTAAACTGGATTACGCACAAATGTGGTGCATTGTACCTTTCATGTAATTCCCTAGACTCAGTTAAGCTTTGTTTGCACGAGGCGGAGGGATATTCTGAAAGTATAACTTTAGTAGGGCTTCAGAAAAGTTGGAAGTAATCGCGAATATACCATAGCACAGGAAAGACAAAGTTCCCGGTGGAACCAGCGCTGGCCTCACCAAACCTCCCCTTTAGGTGGCCGATACCAATAAAAAGGTTATATCTAGAGTACTACTTTCTAACTTTACGTTAACCTTCCCATAAAAACAAAATCTAAATCGGTTCTTTCGTTCTTCAGGATCCACATTTTTGAACCGTCATGCTGTGCGAAAATTAAATTCTAACTACACTAAACTACTCTCATACACACTAACTATTAGTGTCCACGCTTGTCCTTCTTTCACGAGTAAAAATAAGCATGGCGGTGCCCCTTTATCTCTTTACGCCGGCCAGTGCGCTCGAGTGCATCAGATTCCAGTAACACAGGAGAGACAACAGCAGCGAACGTCTCTCGGTGGAGTCTCGCTAAGGAGAGTAGTTTATCGACCGCAGAGGAGACGCGAACACGTTCTCCCCCTGCCCGCTGGGGAGCGGGCAAGTCGCCAACAATGAGAATGGGGTTGAGTGTCGCCCCGGCTGATTGCCGCGGGGCCGGCGGATAATTACCGCGGGAACAAACAATGGCGCGGGTCGAGAGGTAATCAAGCGGCAGCCGCCCGAGACACCGGAAGCCGCCAGATCCTCGCGGACGGCCTCTTGGCGCCAACTGTTCCCCGCTGCGAGTCCACGTCGCCACCGCGAACTCTCCATCAGGGATGTGAACCGCACTACGACTATAGTACTTGTACTACAATTTATAGGCTTTTCACGCTAAAATGAGCACTTCTGAAAGTCCTGCTTAAGATCTACTTGCATGCACGTTGTGAATTACACCGCCTTATGTAAAATTAACATTGCCATAGGTCTCATCACTCTATTCGGGCGTAGGTCAAGTAAAACTTTGAAATTATTAGAAAAGTAAATATTTTACAGGTCTGCTCATTTTTACACTTGGATGCAGTAAAAAAAAAAAAAAAAAACAGAAAGCAAATGAAATAATTTAAGTAACCACAAATGATTACCTAGCACCTTTTTTTCGACGTTAAGATATGGGACTAATTCCCAGCCATTATTACAGACTTTACCGGGCGTATGTCACTCAATGTGCCCTTAAAATGTGTGCAGATCGTAGCGGTGACTTTTTTCTTAGGTTGATTTCAAAAATGCTCGCTTTATCGTGAACAGCCTTTACAGCTTTGTCCGATGTAATGTAGCAAATGTATTATAGTAAAGGCGGTTCAATGAAAACTAAACACTTTAGAAAGCCCTGCTTAAGATCTACGTGTATGACCACTATGTACTTTTCCGCAATAGGTAAAATTAACATTGCCAAGGATTGATCACCTTATTCATGGGTTGGTACAGTAGAACTGTGAAATTATTAGAGAAGTAAATATTTTAAAAATCTGTCAATTCTCATCTTAGATATATTTAAAAAAAAAAAAAAATTAAAAATTAATTTCATAATTTCAGAAATGTTTACCTGACACCTTTAATTCAATGTTAAGACATGGAACTACTTTCGTTACCAAATTTATTTAGCGTATGCCATTCAGTGCGCTCGTTAAAATGTAGGCCTATGCAAGTAGGGACAGTGACAATTTTCAAAGATTTATTTCGAAATTGCTCATTTGATCGTGAACAGCCTTTATGCAGAAATACTATAATTTAAAATGAACCATAGTAGGCCTATTATAATGCTCATTGTACTAAAAGTTAATTCTCGGTTGCACAGAATATATTCACAGTACAATACCTCATGCGTTAACCTAACGAGTATTCTGTTAAGAAAACACACACATGCTAATATGTTCGATAACATGTTTAGTGTAATATAGAAAATTTATATATTTTAAAACACAAGAAGAATTTTAGTTAGTGTACTGTAATGTTATACAAAATATTGTAAATTTTACACGCATCTACGACTTTTTTAACTTCGGTGTTTCACGTCACTGCTCTCTATTCTCGAACTTTGGCATTCTTAAAGATACCAAAAGCTGTTCACGATAAAGTGAACACTTTTGAAATTAACCTTAGAAATACATTACTGCTCCTACCTGCATTAATTTTAACGGGCGCACTAGTACATGGACCCAGAAAAGTTGGTAACGATGGATGGAAAGTAGTTCCATATCTTAACGTCGAATAAAAAGTGTTGGGTAACCATATGTGACAACTTAAATCTATTTTCTTTGCTCTATATATATATATATATATAATGCATCGAAGTGTAAAATTGATCAGATTTGTAAATAATTTACTTTTATAATAATTTAACCGTTTCACTTGGCCGACGTATGAAAAAAGCGATGAGGCCCATGGAAATATTAATCGTATATATGTGGCAGAAGAATACACAACGTGCGTACAAGGAGAACTTAAGCAGGGCTTTCAAAAGTGCTAATTTTAACGTGAAAAGAATATAGATATTTTAATGGCAATAAGTGTAGCTTCAAAAGTTTCTTGGTAGGAAATTGGAGGTAGCCCACCTCTCTCCGGGTGACAGGCATAAAGTTTATTCCTTTACAGTGATTTAAATTTTGCTTTCTCGGTTTTGATATTTAATTTCCCTCAACTCACATTACACTCTAACTGACGGTGTTATCCGAATGGGAGGGTAAGTTGAGATAAAAATACATAATAAAAAATTACTGTGTATGGAGTTGAAAATGTTTCTGTCATCACGAAGATTTTAACGAACACCCAAAATTGTTTCGAAACAATCAATGCGTTTGTACATCCACAAGAGTTACAGTTGAATTGTATACCTGAATATAACTTACACACGCAGAATAAGAATGCTGCACAAGACTCCAGCACAAAAAAAACGGAAAGAAAAACAGGCTGGCAGGGATGGCCTGTTATCCAGTCACTGTCGCTCGTAAACATGCTGATAAAAATAAACATTCAGATATTAATTTGATATTTAGATTCATTATGTTTTTTATTCTTCGGAAAACGTCCTGAGTAAGAAGCTACCAGAGAGAGAAGAATGTGGAGAAAGTTAACATGACAACGCAGTGAGGTTCACTAGGAGAAACACGCCATATAGTCCATTCACTGTTTATTCGGCCTTTTTGAATCAAACCTTTGAAAAATCTCCCGTAATATTACGTGTTTCGTTATTTACTAAATACACGCCCTGTATCCCAAGCGCTTTTTACTTGTGTTCATAAAAGTTATTTTTTTTCCTGTTAAATTGAAATATGATTAATATATTATCTATAGATTTTAATTCTTCGTTAATAATTAATTTGAATAAAAAACACGGATAAAATGGGTATGTTGGTAACGTAAAGTGAGAAACAGTTCTTATACAAAATATCATTACAACTGAGTGCGCACGAATGTGGTGCGTTGTCCCTCTGGTGTAATTCTCCAGACTTGTTAAGCTTAGTTTGCACGAGGTGGAGGAATATCCTGGAAGTAGAACGTTAGCAGGGCTTCATAAAAGGCTGAAGTGACCGTGAATGGATTATACTGGTAGGCTCAGTGCATTAGCTGGTGATTGCTGGACAGGCAGTACGAAGTACGTCTGTCGAATAGGCAACCTGCACATCACCGCAGTCGCCTGGGTGTAGGTCACCAGGCGGGGAGATCGAGGCTGACGTCAGAGCCGGCCAGGCGGTTGCTTCCTTTGATGTACGCGTGCTCGCTCGATTGTTGGTCACGCGAGGTTCCGGAAACCTGCCTTGTATCTTTGTTACTGCACGCTGTGGAGGAGTCCCCACTGGTTCGCCTTTCTTACGGAAAGCCAGTCCCTAGCCGCTGACTGACGAAAGGCGTCCCGGCATATAGCCGGCGCGTACGACTGCTGAAACTCGCTGCTGTTTCGTTTTTGTAAACGCTGATCACGGTGAACTGGGCACTTTTGAAAGCCCTGCTTAAGATCTACTCGTGTACATTTTGTGTCTTCTTCCGCCTTATTGTGACGAGTGAGTCGTCACTTAAGAAAGGTATGCAGAGGTTGGTAATTTTGAATTGGGCTCTCGCTTATGAGTTATTACTATGTTATTAAATTTATAGTTAGGCCGGTCAGCAATTTTTAATATGTTTTATATCATACTTATATTTAGTACTTCTATTTTAGTATTGTGCAATATTTTAGAGTTTAGTTAGTAATTTTATAGTGTGTTATGGTTACTGAGTGCTTTAGAAAGCCAGCTGAGCGCTCGCGTCGCCAGCGCTGCCACTCATGGCAGCGTCAGAGCGCGTAAACGTAGACGTATTCCCGCAAAACAACCGGCCGTGTCCCCAACACAGCCAAACCCCATTTTTTTGGACCAATAGTAACAGAAAAGCCCTATACATGTATATCCGGAAACGTATTTTTACATCATTCAATTGCATACAATGCGGTGCGATCACGCATGTATGACAAGTTGCATAAAGTCGTAGACTTGCGACACTAAATTATTACATACGCATGTCGCGCGCCTACTTCTAATGCTACTAATCCTACACGCATGATTGCACAGCCTTGTTCTCCAGGCGTGGTACGCCGCAACTTTGAATACAATTAAATTACATGAAAATACTTTTCTGGATATAAGTGCATAGGCTTTTGCATTGCTATTAGTCCAAAGAAACTGTGTCTGGAGCTTGGGTACTGAGTTTCTGAATATTCTATATAATTCGGAACATCGTCACCAGTTTAGGGATGCATACAGAGGTGGGGTCATAGGGGACATGTTCCCCACCCCCATCAAGTTGATATGAAACTGTCCTGTGTATTTTTTAAAACTTAAATTTCGTAAGATTAGAATAGTTTAAAATACACATTCTAATTAATTAATCGCAATATTGTTTCATAAAACTATCACGAAACAGTGCCCCTTTCATGCTACGACTGGAATGTGAGCGAGTGAGTGAAACGTTTTGGACGGCTCTTAACAGCGAGGTATTGAGAGCCGACGAGAGTGACTGAGGTGAGTATGGAGCGGCGTTTAAATGAAAGGGCAGGAGAAAATGATAATCTCCGAGAAAACCCGCCGACAGTGGCATCGTTCGGCATGATTCCTACATGTGAAAGTCCGGTGACTCGGCCGGGGATTGAACCCGGTTCGCCTTGGTGGGAGGCGAGCGGGCTAATTGCTCAGCCACCGCGGCCGCTCTGGAATGTCTAGAACTGGACCTGTATAAGGAGAAGTATTCCCCCTACCCCCTTATACAAACCAAAAATCTAGATCCGTTTCTGCACCAATACGTTTTACATATTAAGGAAAGGCACAATCATTCACGCGGAATGAGGGTAGAAAAAAACCTTAATGCTCGTCTTCACCTTGTTGCAACGTTGCGGATTTTCAGGGGTTATATTTACCTATAGTCACGGATAATATAATTATATATGATTACATAATATTTGCTTATGTCGATAATTTCCAATTTAGCTTTATTATAGGAGCTAAACAAAATACGCTATCATCTACGGTTATTTTAAAAGTCTATTGACATACAGATAATGTGTAAGTATATTTAATTTTTTCCAAACGACATTCCATATTATAATTTCTTTGTTATTATTCATTTACTCTCTAAAGGGTAGAAAGTATTGAAGGTTTACTAAACAAATGCACGAAAGAAAATATATCGGTCGTATCTCGTCCCGCCATTACTGATTGGCGGAGAGATGTGGCGTGGTCAGATGACAGCCAATTGGAGAACAGACGACAACATAAGTAAGGCAGAAATAAAATCGAACAAAATTTTTCGAACAGAATGATTACAACCACATGCTGTGATGTTTCTTGCCTTATGTAAATAATAACTGTATTTTAACATATTTCATTTTAAGAACACCTAGTATTTCACGTTAGGCACACCTGGAGCATAATGTGAAATACTAGTAACTATTCAAACAATTCTTTTGACTTTAACTGGTTATAAACATTTTGCATGTCAGCATTTTTTTTCTTCAAATGTGTAAAATATATAAGTGTGCTGGTGAAAAACATTAAATTTTAAAATTTACAAATAATATGAGTTTTGCACTTTAGGACAAAAATTATCCCATAATGTTATCAATTTAACCAAAAGGCTGTTCACAATAAAGTGAGCAGTTTTCAAATCAACCTCTGGAAAATGTCACTGTTTCTACCTGTATGCGCAGTCGAATCACATTATATGAGCACCTGCTAGTATCCAGAGAAACCGCCCTTGGCAGCAGCAAGTACAGCAGCCAGACGAGCTGGCAGTGACTCAGTCAGAGGGTGATAGGTCTCCACGGGTATCTGGAGCCATGCTAGCTGCAGCGTGTCCCACAACTGTTGAAGGGTGCGTAGCGGAGGAGACAGACAGCGAACATGACGATTGAGATGTTCCCACAGATGTTCTATTTGATTGAGATGGGGGCTGTTTGGGGGCCAGGGAAGAATTCTGAAGTCTTGTTCATGCTCTTCTACCCACGTGCGGACACTTCTAGACGTGTGGTAAGGCGCATTATCGTGCTGGAAGATCCCATCCTCGCGAGGAAAGACAATAATCATGTACGCGGGGACGTGATCACCGAGAATGGATTCATAACCAAATAGATCAAGAGTGCCTTCCACACGGATGATGGGACCTAGAGAATACCTCGAGAACATTCCCCAGACCAAAACACTCCCCCCCCCCTCCAGCCTAGTGTTCGTCCAGCAATGGATGAAGGGTGTCGATTCTCCGACGTTTCTCACCGGACACGCCGACGTCCATCCATTATATGCAGCTGAAAACGTTACTCGCCAGAGAAGGCTACCCGTCGCCTATCATCTGCGGTCAAGTCACCATACTGTCGAGAAAATTCCAGTCGTTTTCGTAGATGCACCTGTGTTAACATGCGCGCAACCACCCTCCGTATTCTCTGGAGTTCCATTCGCGGAAGGATTCGCTGAACTGTTGCGGTAGATACGTGTTTGGATGTCCGCTGGTCCATTTGGATGGTGAGCTGTTCCACTGTAGACTGTCAGTTGGCCTTCACGCACCGTCGTGGCCGACGATCACCTCGGACAACAATGGCGCGTGGAGCTCAGCAGTTGCCACGACAGTTATTCCAAATGGTGTCACTCGACCACTCACGATACACCTTTACCACAGAGGCACGTGATCAGTTCACAAACGTCGCTGGCAGCCTGTCAGTCGAATTATATGCCCGCTTCACCAGCCCACGTCACGGGCCGTACGTCATGGGCTACGCGCTGCAGAAGGTACCTCAAGCAGGTGCTCATAATAATGTGATTCGACTGTGTATATTTCGACGGGCACACTGAGTGCCATGCGGCCAGTGAGGTTGGTAACGACGGCGGCGAAGTAGTTCCACGTCTTGACTTTGAATTCATAGTTTTAAGTAAACAGTTGCGAACACTGAAATTATTATTTGTTTATTGGGGGTTTTTGATATATTTAAATTTAACGATAAGTTAATCAGTAAAATATTTACTTTTCTAATTATTTCACGGTTTCACTCGACTGACGCATGAAGGAAGTGGGGTGCTCATGGTAAAGTTAATTTTACGTAAGGTGGGAGAATACACCTACAATGTGCTTACAAGTAGATCTTTAGCAGGGCTTTCAAAAGTGCTGAGTTTTTCGTGAATAGTCTGCATAGGAAGTCAACCAGAGTCAGTTAATAAACGGGAGAAGTGCAGCGCTAAACTGGCAGTAGGGAAGTTAATGGCTTGGCCCGGAGGAAACGAGGATGGCTCATATTGCCAGCGAAACTGCGGCTAAGGATCACTCTGGGGCCAGAACGCACGCCGTTAAAACCCGCGACGGCCGGAAGTGGACCATAAACCCGGGGAATACCATAAACCCGGGGAATACCGTTATCAGCTGAGCAGGAGGGGACGCGGGTGAACGTAGGGGGGCGCCATTGACATGGAGTGGACGCGGCCAAGCGGAACAGCTGGAGGAATACAGAGGGGCTTTAATGGTGAGTAGTAAAGAGTATTGGTACACTGTAAGAAATTACTCGCATATTTACAGTACAGTGAATGGTTGATATTTTCCCCATACTTCCATCACAGCGTTCCTATATTAACTCATATAATGTTACTTTACTGCAGGTTGAGAAGATCAGTGTTAGAAGTTCGGTGAAGTAAAAATTTTCGACACTAGGTAAGTGCTAGTGTCGGCAAGGAACCAGTTTTGCTCTATTTCTACGTTAAAAAACAAGATAATTGCAATTATCATAAACTAAGTATAAAATAAATTCGTAACTAAGTAAAATCTTTCTCTTTTATAGTTCACGTAGCTCAAAATTTTAACTTAAAAGTTCTTCTTTCATGTGTTAAGTTTTTATGGCTTGTTGCTATCTCCGAGCATTCTTTATTTAACTACCTTTTCTTCGGTCGTCTGATATTGATTTTTTCTGTTGGTTTATAATATATTATTTGTTTGGGTTATCTTGTACCTGTCATCCTTTCTATATATAATAGTCAAATCATCCTGCACTGTTTTATCTATCCGTTTAAATCATTCGTGTTTAACTATTTTCTTGTAGCTTCATCTCTGAGTTTCTCTCTTCTTGTAACTCCTACAACTGATCTCAGAAATCTCATCTCCACTGCTTTTAACCTACTTTTGTCTTTATTTGTCATTGTCCTATTTTCCCTACCGTATAATGTTCCCAAAACATGCCATGGTCTTATAGAATTTTACTATTGTGTCCTTTCTTACTTTATTTTTTAGCGTTCCCCTAATTATTAGCAAATTTTTGAGATATTTTCAATTTATTTCTTGTATCTATTTTTTTACATGATAATGTGCATCCTAAAAATTTAAACTTATTCTATTCTTCAATTATATTTTTATCTATAACGATTTTATTTCTTAGGTTTTGGAGTCCTTGAAATGCCAGGGATTTAGTTTTATTTATAGATGTCAAAATTATAGTACGTACTATTTTGAGAAGATCAAATAGTGCTCTCTGCAGGGTGTTTTCATCATCTCAGTGGACGGAAATATTTGATGTCTATTTCAATTCTAATTAAAGTCCTTCTCAAGGTGTCTATATTGGCTGTAATAATCTATTTCATATTCATTATTTACACATGTCCTTATATTGCCAGCATTACAAATGTATGCCACTCACACATCCAGTCCAACAGTCCCGCCCTCCAGTCTCACCCTTCAATGCACCGATGCTCGCAGTCGCAGACTCCACTCCCGCTGGTCACTTTTGCCGCCACTCGACGCTCTCCTGACTCGTCGTCTTCGCACACCCGTCGATTAAGGGCACTATTTACTGAAACGTTTTCTGTTCAATCGTTGTTTGCGCTTAAACGCGCGTTTCGGTAAATAAATGTTCTGGAAATACGAAGTCTTACCAGAAAGGATACATTTTTTTCTATACAGCAATATTTTTACTTTTATCATATTAAGTGTATTAATGGAGAAAAAAATCGTGAAAGTGGTCAAATATCGCATTTTTAAAGCTCGCCTATGAAGTTTCTTTAAACGGCAAGAGAAAAGTACGATTATACGTAGGTAATTTGATCTGTTTACTTTCATCTTATGTAATAAAACCCCACTGTTACAGATCTGGTTGGCACAGCAAAGCGTTAGGACGGAAACACGGTACGCCATGCTCGTAGGAGCGATGAGACGCTAGGAGTGCATGTTAGTGTCGCCCGTATCGCTCCCTCATACTATAAAAACTGTCGGCTCGGAGGGCCGTCGCATCTTAATATAGTCTCGCTGGCCCGATTTGGAATGTTCCCCGAAGCCCAGGTCACACAGAGAGATGCAGAGGCGA
This sequence comes from Dryococelus australis, assembly GCA_029891345.1. NCBI lineage: Eukaryota > Metazoa > Arthropoda > Insecta > Phasmatodea > Phasmatidae > Dryococelus > Dryococelus australis. The sequence goes on from CM056996.1 coordinate 45,611,373, forward strand.
CGAACAAGAACATTCTTTGATATAACTGCAGAAAGTCAATCCGCTGAAGGTCAGGAGCGCGAGTTGCGATAGGCTTATCGAGGTCGCACGCGGCGATATGCGCCTTTAAAAACCGCCGCGGTCTTCTTACGTTACTAGTACGTCCTTCTGCTTGGCACACTCGGGCGGGACGGGTTCTAGGGAAGCGATGCGAAACAACGAGCGTGTAACAATACTGTTACATGATGCCTGCGTGGCGTGTCTTGAGTTCGTGCGGGGCGGAAGTCTTAAAAAAAAATATAAAAATAAATACTTATATTTTAATTTATTAACACAGCTATTATTTACAACATTAAATCATATATCTCCACTATTCCTCTTTTTATTTCTAAGTGAGCACAATATTTAATCTCTATTTCAACTCTAATTAACGCTCTACTTTGGTTACAGTCAATCAACTCATACGTATCATTAACACATGTTCAGTCTATCTGTTGCCATAATTTGTAATGTCTTTCACTCACGCATCTAGTCCAATAGTCCAGCCTGCCAGTCGCGATATTCTCTGCGCCGATGCTCGCAGTCGCAGATTTCCCTCCCGCTCGTCACTTATCTCGCCGTGCTCTTCCCTTCTCGCTCGTTGTCCTTCACTCGATGCCTGGAAAGTTCGCCTCACCCCGAGTCTAGCTGAGAGCAACGAGGTCAGTAATACAGAGCATTCTTCAAGTGTCTCAAAGACACCATCCAGATACACAAGGGTGGGAGCGGCACGCGCCCTGATAGGCATAACAGGCACTCTTTGTAAACATTCCTTTGTGAAAGCCGCTGCGTCTCTGGTTGTAACTGATAGCGCGCTCGCGTCAATAAATAATCCGTGAAACGCATGCTCGTAGAGCGGCCGCTTGTAACACTACTGATTAAGGAACTGCACTGGCATTTGCCTGAAATGACTACGGGAAACCACATTGGGAAAAATTATGCCGTCGTATATTGTCGGCGTGAACGGATAAAGCCGTGTACACACTATCAACCATTTCCCTTTAGAGCAACAACGAACTACAGATTCGTAGAGACCTGAAAAAATCACGAGTTCAATTATCTGCAGGCTATATTATACAGTTTATGTACAAATTTTCAATGTCAACTGTGCATTGGTTGTCTGCTGTCACAGCGGAAGGCGACGATTGGGCAAGCGTTCTCCAGGAGGTGTCAAACACCGTGTGGACCAATGGCTAATGTTATATAAACACACATGTATTGAATTCTAACTTGTCCCAAAATGAATCCGCGAATTCTTCAAGTCTCTACAGATTATATAGGCGAGCAGAGACAAAACGGCGACGCGGTTCCTTCTACGTGGGCTTACACGAAGCTGTGGGACCGGGTCTTGAGTCTTATTGGCTACACTGTGTGCGGCAAAAGATTCCGTATTGGCTGAGCTGCCTGCTGGTGAGTATGTTACCATGTGATGATTGACGAAAGGCGTTCCAGCATGGTGCTCGACATTGACACCATTTTGCTGGTAGTGCAAGGACTGGAGGTCACGTCGTATGCGGCTGTTTCACTTCCCTGTCCTTAAGTAGGACCTCTGTAACTGAAACGAACATATGACGGTTCGGTTCGGTGTTAAACCCTTTGTGTCGCGTCAATTTTTGGCTCGAGCCGAGTTCGGGGTCATAACGAACAGGCGTATAATTTGTTCATGGTAAAATGAGCCCCTTTCAAAGCCTTGCATAAGATGTACTTGTATGCACGTAGTGTATTCTTACATCTTATGTAAAATTAACATTGTCATGGGTCCTTATCACTTTAATCATGCGTCGGTCAAGTGAAACTGTGAAATTATTAGAAAAGTAAATATTTTACAAATCTGCTCATTTTTACACTTGGATGCATTAAAAATTCAAAGCGGAAGTAGTAATTTAAGTTAACATTAATGTAACCTAACAATGTTTATTCGACGTTAAGTTTATGGAAGTACTTTCTCTCTATAGTTACCAACTATACTGGCGCATGTCACTCTGTGCCTTCGTTAACATATATGCAGGTAGGAACAGTAACTTTTTTTTCTAAGGTTGAGTTCAAAAGTGCTCACTTTATCGTGAAAAGTCTTTAATAAAACTTGCGCACCGTGTGTGAACAGCCATCTTCGTTGTTTCGCAGAGAGTTTGTGAGACGTGGCTGTGGTTGGTCTTGCCTGAGCAGCGATTCGGTTATGGATTTGGAGCAGAGGCGCGTGGTGAACCGTTGCAAGGTTCACCTGTGTTTTGCTTTGTGCTAATTCTAATACTTTGCTAGTCTACACATCGGCCACTTAAACGCAGTAGTGGAGTTGACGTCTTAGCACGTGTGTAATGGGTGCCTCGCCGCTCTCTCGTGAGTGGCCGCAGTACACCCAGTTTTTCCCGGCTCCATTATGGTTACTGGTTCTTGCTGCGTGCGCCGAGCGTGTACAGCACTGAGCAACCACCACCTTACCGTGTAACATTTCACCACACCGTTTTGACATATTTGAAAAACATTTTAAAAATCACCTTCTGTGTTACTTATTTGGATCTTTAATAATGATGTTATGTATCTCAAGCGTTTCACAGTTGTGTTAACATAAGGTAAGACGTAATTACCTTATTTTTGGTTAGTTGGAAATTTTATTTGTATTTTATCAATAAACTATAGTATTTAAAATATTAGTATGAATAAAAACACTGAGAAAATAGGTGTTTTGGTAATTCCTAGTAAAGGTTGTTCACAATAAAGTGAGCACTTTTGAAATCAACCTAAGGAAAAAAGTCACTATCCCTGCCTGCATATATTTTAATGGGCAAACTGAGTGACACGCGCCCAGTAAAGTTGGCAACGATGAACGGAAAGAAGTTAGCATCTTAACTTCGGATAAAAATTGTCAGGTAACCATTTGTGAAAACTTAAATTATTTCTTCCACTTTCTGTTGTTTTTTATGCAACGGAGTGTATAAATGAAAATATTTGCAAAACATTTTCTTTCGTAATAATTTCACAGTTGCACTTGACCGACACATGAATAAAGTGACCAGGCCCATGGTAATGTTAATTCTGCATAAGGCGGAAGAATACACAATATGTATACAAATAGATATTAGGCAGGGCTTTCAAAAGTGCTCATTTTGCCGTGAACAGCCTATAGTAAAAGGTTCTTATGCGAAATATTATTCCACTGAGTACGCACGAATGCACTGCGTTGTCCCTAAGGTGTAATTTTCTGTACTCGGTTAAGCTTTGATTGTTCGAGGCGGAGGAATATCCTGGAAGTAGAACTTCAGCAGGGCTTCAGAAAATTTGGAAGTAACCTTGAATGGACTGTAGAGGCACCAGCTCACATGTACATATGTCCTTGGCTAAATGAAAGAAACGAAAGAGAATACGTTTGTGGGAAACACGGTATTTCGAGCTGAAGGAACACTCCTAGGGGTTTCTATTATTTCCAACGGACGACTCGATCCACGCGTCGTCGCGTTTGATTTCATGCTGATGAATTCAACTTTGCTTTACTGCAAACGCTCGGCAGTGTGAAAATACCTACACGGCTTAAGAGTCCCCAACGTCCAAGGTCAAGAAGCGAGGGAGCGATACGGGCGACACTAACACGCACGCCTAGTGCCTCATCGCTCCTACGCGCAAGGCATGCAGTGTTTCCGTCGTAATGCGGTGGTGCGAAAATTAGATCTGAAACAGGGGTTTTACTACATTTTATGAAAGAGCACAGATCAAACTACGCCGGTATCTTTGTACTTTTCTCTTACCGCTTAAGGAAACTGCATAAGCAACCTTTAAAAATACTCTATTTGACTATTTTCGCGAATTATTTCCCCAAGAATACACTTAATATGACAAAAGTAAAAAATATCGGCATACATAATACTTTTTAAAATCTTTTCTGACAAAATGTCGTATTTGCAGAACATTTATTTACCGAGATACGCTATTCGTGCAGACAATTATTTCACAAAAATCGCGCGAGACGGGTGCCGGCTGCAAGTGGCCCCGCGGAAGTGCAGAGAAAACACGAACCTTCCGGCCTGCGATCGCAGAGAAATATTGACCGCAGTAATTGCGCGAAAGGACAGTATCAGATGGTGCGTTAACGTTCGGGAGGAAGTAACAAATGAGGTCGTGTATCAGATCGCGCTCGCCGAGAGGCGGTACATCGTGTAGGCTACAGCGATAGATACGTATCAGGCGCACTCCGTCCTGGGGCAGGAAATTAAGCATCTGGCCTCGCTCCGGCGTGGAGCAATGAGTAAAGTAACAGCCAGTACCATATCTCAAGCACCCAACTCCATTACAGAATTTGTGTGTTCATTAGCTCCCGTGGACTGCTGCTTTGAGCATGTAGTTTTATTTTAAAAAATACTGATGTCAATTTAACTATGTACCGTCTTAAACTGAAAGACTAAAGAAGGCTTACATTCAAATAAAATAAGGTCAATTAAAGTGAAGTATAGAAAGGTACCTGCAATGATTATTATTTATAGGCTGTTCAGGTAAAATTAACGCTTTTGAAGCCCCTGCTTAAGATCTACTTGTATACACGTTGTGTATTATTTCGCGTTATGTACTGTTAACATTGGCATGGGCCTCATCGCTTTATTAATGAGTCGGCCAAGAGAAACTGTGAAAATATCAGAAAAGTAAATATTTTTCAACTCTACTAGTTTTTACAATTCGGTGCATTTAAAAAACAGAAAGCAAAATAAATAATTTAAATAATTGCAAATTTTTATCTGACACCTTTTTTCGTCGTCTACACATAAAACTAATTTCCATCCATAGTTACCAACTTTACTGGCTGCATGTCACTCATTTCGCCTATTAAAATATATGGAAGCACTGGCAGTGACTTTTTTCTAAGGTTGATATCAAAAGTGCTGCCTTTATTGTGAACAGCCTTTACAATGATATACACAATCTTTACTAGTACGGATGAATTTTTACAGAAGTGACAATGATTGAATATGATGTTCTGAAGATAATAGTGCAATCTTATCTTTCCATGCTAAAGGCTGATAAAATTCTGGCATTGGCGGTTGGCGCGCCCGGCTGTAGAGACATCTTGTCGATTGGTTTTGACTGCAGGAATCGACAAGATTTTAAGCGTTACAGTGCGTTTTGTAACGTGTTTTAAAGACATGCGGTGGCGCAAACTCTACGCGACATGGAGGTAACGATCACTGGCGTCTCGGCGTAAAGTATTTTTACGTGCGGTCACATGACCTTGGTGCCTTTTCGAATGAGTCTAACGCAGTCCTCCCCAGGATTATCACCGGTGTCCGTAGGAGGGAAGGTGGAGCCACTACACGGGCCGTGATAACGGCGCTGACGTCACGCCCACCTCCTGGAAGAGCCAATTCCTTGCGACCCACTGCGCGAATTTTCTGGTCATCACCCTCCTCGGCAACTCGAGGTGTGAAGAACCTTCTGGGACAGGTCACATCGACTATATAAGCCTCTGTTTCAGGAGCAATGGTCGTTAGTACAGGGCGAACAGCGAGCGCAGTGTGCTGCCGTCGGTAGAGCACATACTGGGACCGACTGATAAGAAAGTGGGACTCGATATGTGAGTATAGGCTGTTCACGATAGAATGAGCACTTTTGAAAGCCCTGCTTAGTGTCTACTTGTTTACACGTTGTGTATTCTTCCACCTTATGTGAAATCCAGATTGTCAGGAGTCTAACCACTTTATTCATGCGTCGGTCAAATGGATCTGTGAAATTATTAGGAAAGTAAATAATTTATAGATCTGGTCATTTTTCCAATTCGATGCATTAAAAAACAGAAATCGATGGAAATAATTTAAGTTAACACAAAAGGTTACCTAACACTTTTTATTCGACCTTATGGTATGGAACTTCTTTCCATCCATCGTTACCAACTTTACTGGACGCATGTCACTCAGTACGCCAGTTAAAATATATTCATGTAAAAGCAGTGAAGTTTTCCTCAGATTGATTTCAAAAGTGCTCACTTTAACATGAACAGCCTTTAATGGACATTTCAAACTATATGTAACCTATCGCCGTGGACATTTTGTTAATCTAATAAGTGACTCAGTGTAAATAAAAATTCTTGTAACCTTCCTAAAGTGTACTTAGTGCCACATATCAGGCTGCCAATTTAGGAATGTTTAGCGTTGCTGCTATAAAATGTTGGGATCTTCCCTACGCATTTGTCTCTTTTCATCTTGAGCACTTGTAGGAATGCTACCACTGATGTATGGGAAAGAACTTTACCACTTGCCCTCTCTCTCACTATAAGTGTGCACTGATGTGGTAAATTTGTGAATCATTTCTTAGACTGTAGTATGAAATCAGTGATATAGGCTATTCACGGCAAAGTGAGCACTTTTTAAGGCCCTCCGAACAGGCATTAACCCCTAATATATCTAGTCTATTTCAGTCTCTCTTTTGATAGTGATGAAATGTATACGCTCTGTTTATTGGTCACATTCCGGAAAGAAGGAACTTGGTGAAAGGAAAATTTTAGTAGGGCCTTAAAAAGTGCTCACTTTACCGTGAATAGTCTATATGAACTTAAATTATGAATGAGAGTAGCATAAAAATTGTTCTTACTCTTACACAGTAGCGATAGTCCGCTGTATTTTCAAATAATAGCTTTAAAGTATCTTTATTCCAGAGTAAATAAATTAAGAAATTAAAATTAATTATTTCATTCTCAAGACCTGCATTCGTCACGAATTTGGATACGCCTAGGCAATTTGTTACAATATCAACAGTCATTGTCCAGTGTGTTTTGAAATATTATTTTGCTGGCATGAATACCAATTCTGTAGATAAGTGCCTTTAGCAGGTGTGTATTTCGAAGTCTGCGCAAGTTGTATTACAATGTGTGTGAAGTAAACAACATATGAAACATTCTCAACAAATTTTTTAAGCACTTGGCTCTATGTACTGGTTTCAAAACCTTGCATTAGTCTCACATACATTAAACAAATATTTTTTTTTGTGTCTTGTTCTACGAGAACACATAAATACTCTTATTTTACATCTATTTAAGGAAGTTAAATTATTCGCTTTTTGTCTCTAACCTTTGTATTTGGTGTTTTCGTTTTGTTTAGAAAATGTTATCTTTGTGTTTGTAATACGCTTATCACTCCATCATTTTAATGCGGCTTTCAACTGACACTCGTTTGCAGTTGGAAACACGCCTGCTTTCATTTTCTTGGTGTAGTTATCAGAATATGATTATGTATGGAATATATTCCGATAATATTGTTACAAGACTCCAAAGGAGCATATCCGAGTTCGTAAGGGATGGTGGTCTTAATAAAAATAAAATAAGTAAGTTTGATTCTAATTTTTTCACACGGCTATTATTTGCAATATTAATACATCTATCTCCACTATAAACCTTTTTATTTTTCAACGAACGCAATATTTAATGTCTTTCTCCACTGGGGCCATGGTGGCTGAGCGGTTAGCTTTTTCGCCTCCCATTAAGGCAAACCGGGTTCAATCTCCGGCCGGGTCACTCCCGGATTTTCTCATGTGAGAATCGTGCCGGACGATGCCGCTGGTTAGCAGATTTTCTCAGGGATATACCGTTTCCCCCGCCATTTCATTCCGGCGCTGCTCCGTACTCACCTCAATCACCCTCGTCGGCTTTCAACACCTCGCTGTTAAGAGCCAGCCAAATCTCTTCACTCACTTCACTCTGTATGGTTGTAATTAATTAACTCACATTCATCGTTATAGTCCATTCACAGTTTCTTCGGCCTTTTTGAATCAAACCTTTGGAAAATTTCCCCATGTATGACGTGTTTAGTTATTTCCTAAATACACGCCCTGTATCCCAAGCGTTTTATACTTGTGTTCAAAAAAGTTACTTTTTTTCCTGTTAAATTGAAATCTGATTAATATTTTATCTATAAATGATAATGCTACACCGATAAATAATTCGAATTAAAAAAAGGGAGAAAATAGGTATGTTGGTAACATCTAGTGAGAAACAATTCTTATACAAAATATAATTACAACTGAGTGTGCACGAATGTGGTGCGTTGTCCCTCTGGTGTGATTCTCCAGACTTGTTAAGCTTATTTTGCACGAGGCGGAGGGATATTCTGGAAGTAGAACATTATAAGGGCTTCATTAAAGGCTGAAGTAACCCTGAATGGATTATAACACATATTCGTTCTGTCTTTTTTCATCATTTTAAATGTTTTTATTCACGCACCCAGTCCTATAGTCCAGCCTGCAAGTCGCACCCTTCACTGCACCGATGCTCACAGTCGAAGATTTTCCTCCCGCTGGTAACTTCCGTATTCACTCGTCGCTCTTCTCGCTCGTCGTCTATCGCTCAAGGCCGCACAATCGCCCAAACTCCCGACTCTCCCCAACTCAAAGTTTTTAGGCCCGACGCGTTTTTATTTTACGGTACCAGCGGCCAAGGTCTGGAATATTCTCCGCCCCCCGAGTCATGCTGAGAGTGGCAAGGATGATCACAACCAGAACATTCTTCAGATAAACGCGGAAATTTAATCAGGTGAAGGTCATGAGCGTGCGAGCCGCGAAAGATCGATCGCGGCAAGTCGCGCGGCGGCAATCCTGTGTTAACTAGTCTTTGTCTTCGCTGCCCGCTCTTGGGTTACCTGCGGAACCTCCACATATGCCCACTCTTGCAAGCGTTGCGAAGCAGCGAGCGCGTTACAATATATGTTATTGGTGCCATAGGTAGCGGAGAGGAGAGGCACAACTACCACTATGACATTCACATTTGCTCATTATCGCCTATGTTATATCATTTGTTAATGTGTACTGTGTGCTGAAATAAAATTCCACCTCAAGTATTTGTACTAGGCCAGAAAATCATTAAAATAACTTTTAACGGGTCTGCCTACCAAGCCAGCAGCTGTTAGCTTCAAATGGGGAATCAATGTTAAACGAAATGCCTTCTCATTGCGCCAATTTTAAAGATAACTATTTCAAACGAAAAGTATTCTACGTGAAATTTCTTAAGGAATGATGCTATGTTAAAATATTTTGCCAATTTTTTGTTTAATATATATTTTTCAAATAAAATGTAAATAATGAAATTTTGATATCACAAAAAAAAAAAGATGGATAATTTTTTTTTTTCCCGTAACAATTTTATGTAGCAATATTTTATGAGAAAATCGCGTCAACTTTTTTTTAAAAATAGTTATCTTTAAAATTGACGCAATGAGAAGGAATTTTGTTTTACATTGATTATCCATGTGAAGTTCGCGACTGCCGGCTTGATAGGCAGAGTGGTCAAGGTTGAAAAATCAAATATGCAAGCTTTGAAAGAATTTACTTTATATTTCAGAGGTATGGTTAGCAAGATAGATAATAAAAAAAAATTAAAAAAATTAAGACCCATGTAGGAAAAAATAAACCAAAGGATTTCAAGCTGGGAAAAAAAAGCATCGTACGTGTCTTGAGTAAATTTGTAGTGTTGGTTTCAAACATAGTTTACTGTCTGAAAGAGGGTTAATTTTTGCGTTCTTGACTCTTAAGAAGCGGGGGGGGGGGGGGGGATACTTTGACAAACCGCACACTAGAACTTAAAAACCAAGGGGACGGGGAAGGTGCAAGGGCATATGGCATCTACATAGACACACACCGCTTGTCACGCCAACGCTTTTTAAGTTAAAGCAAACTCCGGACGCAATTTACGTACCGGAAATATCTACATAATTTCTGCACCGCCCGCTTATTATTTTAGAGAATCAAATTGTCTTGCGAGGAAGTCAGTAACGAAGTCCTGGCCCGGCAGCACTGCGGTGGCGGGATAATGTTGTTGTGTAGTTGGCGGTGCTGGCCCGGAGCGGTCCAGCGGCAGGCGCGAGTCTGCCCCCCCCCCCTTCCACGTGATAGAATTAGCCGTGTTACCTCGTCCATTGGCCCGTCACTTCCGCCCAGTTACCCTCGCCCTCGCAGAGCACGCTGTATATAGTACATCTCAGTGTCAGTGCCAGGGGACACTGGCAGCGGCAGTCTGGCGAGCAGTTCCTCTGTCGCATTATCAAAATTCAAAAAGAAACTTTTAATAAAACAAAACCTGAGATATAATTATGTACACTCATCGGTCAAAAGTAATTCCAAACACACACAGATTAAAGAGTTTAGTGGTAGCCACAAAGTATTTTGTGAATATTGACTCCATCAAAGTATTTTGCAGTTGGCACTAAATATTTTGTACTCACCACAAAAGCGTAGTAGAGTCAGCAAACAAGTATTTTGTAGTCAGGACAAAAGTTTTGTGGAGACAGCAAAAAGTATTGTGTACACCGCAGAATTTTTTTTTCGTCAGGTCAATATTCACAATATATTTTGCGGCTACCACTGGATTGTCTTTTTCCGTGCGAGGAAGCAACCTATAGGAATGAAACGTGATGGGTACATGTGACAATGCGAGGCGTGCATTTGGTTCACGTGTCACGGGCTGCCGTACAAGTGATGTCAGCAAGGGCGAGCCTTAGATCTAGTCCACATTAGCTCGTCCGCAGTTGAACGGTCCTCGGACCTACTTTGTCCGCGGACGGATGTTTCAACGTGCGCGTCTACAATAACGACATCCGAAGCTAAGCTTTCCAACACTGGCACCAGAGTACACGAAATTCGACGCCGTCCGAAGCTAAGCTTTCAGACACGAGACTAGAGTGCAACCTAATCGGCGCGTAATAAATATTGTATGTGATTACTCGTAAATATTGATCTTTCTAACTTATTTTACCTTGTTTTCTATTTTGAATTATGCGAATGAGTAAGTTTTGTTTTTGCTTCAATTTAACTTCATTTGGATATTAATTTTTTTTTTGCTCTAATCAGTGCATTTTGGAATTTTACTTATTAAAGTTTCGTTTTCGCGGTGACGAGATTGAAGGTTATGGCTTTGAACAAATTGCGGGTTTTAATAATAATAATAATAATAACAATAATAATAATAATAATAAACACCCGCTATTTACTTTTACCGTTTGCGCGCGATAAAATGTAAACAAAAAAATAATAATTTGGAACACGTTTGCGGACCAAGGTCCGCGGACGAAATTTGAAGTTGGCGAATGATCTTGGGACACGGGATCTTGGGACATTGGGATGGGGAGCCGCGACGTCAGTGTGTCACGTGCACCAATCAGCTCCACAGAACGTGGTCCGCGGGGACTGTTATTGTGGACAATGCCTTATCGTGTCACCTGCAGGACTGCATGAGATCGTCCCGATGTGCATGCGTTCCATTCTGAATCGTGCTGTTTGTGTCGGTAGGGCTTTTCGAAAGTGTAGTATGCCTCGGGAACGAGTTCTACAGCGCTTCGATCAGCTGAACGCGTTCGGGAGGAGAGACGTCGTGGAGCTGCGGGAAGCGAGATGATCATTGCGCACCATATTACAGTACAGTAGCACGCTGTTGGTGCCAGTGGATAGAGACAAGACACTCGGGATCTGGGAGATGCCACGGACCACACCGAGGGGGAACTGGCGGATTGTCCGACCATCACTACTGCAGACATTTGGGCGAGCAGCATCCTGTGAGTGTCCGTACCTCTGGCAGATGGCCGCACAACGCGGGACTACACGCACGCAGACCTTCACGACAACTGACCTCAACATCACGTCAGCGTCGCCACAGATTGCAGTGGTGTCGTGACAGACTGTCTCATGAAGCCACGCAGAATGGCAGAGGGTTACCTTCAGTGACGAGCCTCGTTTTCGTCCTGGTGGCGATGACCAAATGCGCAACGTGAGCAGCGCCGAGGTGAATATTTTGCTGTCACGCATCACACACGTCCAGACGGCCTTGTGTCATGGTGTGGGGTGCGATTTCGTACGAAGCCCGATCACAATTGGTCTTTACCGCCGTCATTATGGCAGCACAACGGTACGTTCACGAGGTCCTGCGACCAGTGGCCTTGCACTGTAAAAAAAAATCTGAGGGAAAATTCCCTTACATGTACGGTAAAATTACCTCATAAATATAGAGTAAATTTACATAACAAGTAAAATACTGTTTCGTAATCGTACAGATAAAGTACGTGACAAAAGTGGGGAAAAATCCCATACAAATATCTCTTAGTAATAATACTGTTATTTTTTATTACATAAATCCTCTGATGAATAGTAACCGAAACCTCCACTCTAAATTCATCTGCACTTGCTGGTGGGTAGGAGCGAACCATGGTCCTCTATCACTATATGCCGATGCGCTTGACAGTATGACAGCATCAATGAATATTAGCGTGTCAAAGTACTGCTTCTTCCGCCCTTCCTCCCTCTCAGCTGTTGAGACAATGCTGAAGAGATCCACACGTCGTAAGGTAATTTTCCCATCCATGAATATGATTTTCCACTACTACGTACGTGTATTTTACTCCAGTGCAGTAATTTTACCTTACTCGTAAGGAAAACTATGTTTCCCACACAAGTTTGCGAATATTACCTTACAATTGTTAATTAATTTTCCCATTATTTTCTACAGTGTGCCTTTGTGATCGGTCGCACCCAGTGCTATATCCAAGATAGAGGACGAGCGTGTCCTCGTACTGATGCCGACTCAATAGTACGTATGCCTTGAAGCCATAGATACTCTGTCGTGGCCAGCCACATCACCAGACCTATCCGCAGTTGAAAAAAAAGGGGGGGGGCCGCATACTATTGGCCGCTATGTTGCGATTCCGCCCCTACCGCAAAATCTGCAGGAACTGCGAGCGAAGATATTCCAGCTGCGTGGGATGGATTATCGCAGGACACCATGAGGCCTCCATAACTCCATGACACGAGGTCTAGCGGGATGTGCTCGCAAGCATGTCAGCCTGACGTCATGTGTGACGCAATAACTACTGTCCATAACAGTCTCCATTTGTACGGTAGTCAATTCTCCTCGACTTTCGCAATCCTTCTTAATAACATTGCTATTCGATGCTTCCTTGTGGATGCAAACTTTTTCTCGACGATGAGTGTAAAAAACCATGGCGTAGTTGATAGAACGCCAACGTACGGTGAAAACGGTTCCGGGTTTCAATCCTTTGGTACAAATAGATCTACATTCATGTGCGTTGTTTCTTAAAGTTTGGGTCGTATTCGTTTTATATCCTCCCTCCCCCCCAAACCCCCTTTTTATCTGGCCCAGGTACTTTATTTTATCCCTGTTGTTTCCTATGCAAAGTGGGAAAAGCAAAACAAAACGAAGTTAAAATGCATACAAACGGAAACTAGTAAGTGTAATTAAGCCTTAATTGCCAATTAAATTACTAATTAATTCAGCAAGCGCGTTTATACAACGTTTGGAAAAATTAGTGTCAGTAACTATCGTGTCGTATTTCTTTCATTCTCCCTTTCTCTCTTTTGAAGATCATGGCATGCAACTACAGTAAACTAAAACTTCCATACTCTTTTCATAAAGCTACACATCATAGTACTGTTCCTTTTTTAGAATGGTTGTTTATTATGGCTCTACAGTCAATGCGAACACTGAAAGTGCTCATCTATTTTCCTATATGTTCTCCAATAACACTCGGCTTTCAAGACCTCGCTGTTAAGAGCCGCCAAAATCTCTTCACTCAGTCCAACAACACATGAGTGTGTGTATGTGTGTATATACACACACACACACACACACACACACACATATATATATATATATATATATATATATATATATATATATATATATATGCTCACGGTAAAGTGAGTAGTTTTTTAGGCCCTAGTTACTTTTTTCCTTTCAACAATTTTTTTTATCCTTTAACCACTTTTAAAGTAAATATTGCCAGGTAAGTAATAAAACAACTTTGTATATTCCACCGTACTTGTAAGTAAACGTCTAAGGCTGAAGTAAAATATATTTATTGACTATTATTCGGAATGAGAGTGATTTCGAAAGTGGATATATATATATTAATGTGTGTATGTGTGTATGTGTGTATGTGTGTATGTGTGTTTTGTGTGTGTGTGTTTGTGTGTGTGTTTGTGTGTGTGTATGTATCTGCAAAGGTACGTAAGATACAATGTAGTTGTAGTTAACTTTTACAAACAAAACGCGTAACTATGGCATAGGCTGGATTTTTCTTGAAGAACAGAAGCACTTCAGTGATGTCAGTGTGAAAGCAGTCGCAGAGGAACAATGAACGGAGTTGGATGGTATGAAGCGGAGCACGTGTAGTGCTCACGGAAGCCCGTGCCGCCGCGGCGTCATCTTTGCGCCTGCGCAGCGCAATACGCCCCCCGCCGCACCGGTACGCCATCCATCACGCGGCATGACTCAGAGCGGGGTGGGTGGACCCTGCACCCCCTCGACGGCGCGGTGGACCCGTCCATCCGTCACAGGCGCGGCGCGCGCGACAATGCCGCCCCCCTGCGGCGCGCGCGGGAAACAAAACAGCGCGCCGCTGTACTGTGTCCTGCCGGGGCCGCCCGTCGCGCGCCTGATTTATACACGTCGCTCGCCTCCACTTCCCCTTTCCATCCCACAACAATATTACCACACCCCTTCCACCCTCACTCATCACTGCTGGGGAAATGGCCGTCGTTTGTATCGCGGCTGAGAGTATTCGGTAACAACAGTATAGTCCATTCGGTTACTTCCAGCTTTTCTTAAGCCATGCTGAAGTTCTTCTTCCTCTCAAACTTAATCTTCTCACGAGAAAACAGGACAGGAGTAGAATGCATACTAATAACAACAGTCTGAATTACAACATCTTCATGAACTGGAACAATCTTCCAACAAATAATATAACGTGGATCAACATCATTCAAATCCTTAACTGTACCGGGAAGGTCTTGCGATTTTTTTCTGCAATTTTAAAGTTTTTAATATTGTTTTTTTTTTTTTTTGCTGTGAACATATGTTAAACAGATTGTAAGAAAGTTTAAGATCCTATGACATCATCCAAATATATTTTCATTATAGAATATTTATGTAATTAGGTTTTCACGTCTCCCATGTTTGTAGGGTTTTCAAGGAAGTCTTAATGTCGCAAACATAACACATTCCAAGAGATGGTGTAAGATATTTTGGGAGACTGTAGGGAGTTGGAGTGCAGACACACGAGCTCTCTCTGGCTCATTCGCAGTTCATCTGTCGTTCAAGCAAGAGCTCTCTTCATCTGAGTGACTTCAGGTGATTTGAGAGTTAGCTACATCACTTTTAGACCTATAAATGTGGTGTGTGTGTGTGTTGTCGCTTCAAATCATCCAAAAGTCTTTCTCTTGTGAGAGTTCAGTGAAAAATGATGGCGTGTTGTACAACAGGTCAGAAAATTTTATCAACTCTTGTGGCATATGGAAGGCTTAAATCATTTGCAGCACTCGATAAAGAAATTGAACTCGCGAACCTACCTGAAAAATTCCTTCTGACGTATGCACTATATGAAATATCATGTGTCTATAAACGTCTACCTGCTCATCTGCAACAGGATGAAGATATTCTCTGCTGTGTCCCGTGTAAATAGTGTTTTCAAGGATGTGTTAGTCTTACTGACACACTTCATTCAAGGAGTTGGTGTAAAGCACATCGGAAGGGCGTCGAAGTAGCGAGAGAAAAATAAAAGGTGTAGCCAAGACTGAAAAATGTATACGTGTATAGAAGAATGGTTGTTTGATGGTTAACTTCACAGGTTAGATAGCTAATGGGCCATGAGTAGGTTTCGTATAACACTGCATCAAACATATTGCTTTTACAAATATTCATACTGAGATGGTCGAAATGGATAACATAAAATGATTTTTCTGTTGGAAAAACAGTATATTAGCATGCATCCTGTGAGAATGTTTTCACTTCTTCGGCAGTTGTGATGGAAGGCGGATCGTCACGAGTGGACTCATCTAGTGATAGTGTAAGATTTTGTAACATGAAGATGGAATCATCAGTCGAAGACTTACCATCGTCAACACCAAGGGATTCTGGAGATTCACTACAAGCATTACTGTATCAATGTTACTGCCGTGGAAATACCTTTAGTACAAGTTGTAGTGCACACCGACATGAAAGTAGTCATTGTATGTTCAGCTCAGCATACAAGATGTTCCAATGTGATAAGTACGATGTTGTGTTAACCCACAGTGATAACCTGTATAGACATAAGAAGAAGTGCAAAGGAAATGTTTGTTGTTCATCGAGAAGCTAGTGCAAGTGATACCACAATACATTCACAACTAGCTCTAGCAAATATGGTAGAAGAACAATATGGGAAACTGAGGCGTTTTAACATTGTCAACATGTGAGACACGCTACAACAGCGCTCCTAGCGGCTTGTGCTGATGAATACCCCGGAAATTCAAATTTACATGGCTCGGCATGCGAGATTTAAGTGCAGTTGTCGTCTCGTAGTTTAAAAACGTATTATTTTACCGAATGTAATATAATAGTTGCTTATCATATTATGCCGTATTAAAAAATGCACTTAAATCATAAATATTGTCACTTGAAACAAGGACAATCAGTTGTAACAGAATCATGTTACTGGGCACAGATTTAGATGTTGCAAGTTACAAAGGACAAATTTTAATCATTTATAAGTCAGAGAATGAAATGCTAAACGGTATTTCATTTGCCAGATACATAACCGACTGCATTTATTCAATAAATTCTGGAGAATGGAGCTGTCACCAAGCTTATTTTTCTGCAAAAAAAAACTCGGGAATGAACATAACCAAAAAATTTTTTTGGACAGAAAAATCTCCACAACTTATCTGTGTTTTACTAACGAAAGATTTATTAAAAGTAGCTCTACTACAGTTAGTGATTTAACACTGTGGCTTTTATTAACTCTATAAGCAGCAATATCTTTTAGATATTTAAGATTAACCTAGCAACAAATAAGTTGCCTAAATATTAACTTACTGCTTTTTGAAGTTTTTATCATTAAATTGGGAACAAAATAAATAGTTCACAAATTTCTATTCCTAACAGATATAGTTTTATTTCTGCTGTATTCTATCGTAGAAGGTATGTTTTGGTAGAAAATACATTTTCAAGAGAAAGATTTTGGGGAAATAGATTTTTACGTGATACAAATGTATATTCAATTATTGTATAAGTTTTAATTTCCTGAATTTACCACCAATATAAATACACACATATCCAGCGCGTTGCATTTTATTTCAAATAGCGTATTCATGTCTACAGAATCTCGTCAGGAGGTGGTGGCGTATCCGTCGGTCCATCGAAAATTAAAGTTTGACGGATAAAAAAACGTTGCCCTGCGATTGGTCGAAGATCATGTGACCGCCAGACGGGTGCGACGGATGGTTGTGAGTCCACCTTTACACACATAAATTAGTTTTGTCGTGCAGTTATGCCACAACTACACTGCCTCAAGTGGAACACAGGCAGCTATGGTTAACCCACTGGCAGCCATGATTCAACCATAAGTAACAAACATTTGAAACCTCAGTCACTTCTTCATAATCTGATTGAACCAGTTATGAAATTTTGGGGGACTAATTGATCACTTCATCATTTAGCATGTTTTTATAAATTATGGTAAAACTGCTCACCTCACTCCTTTTAAAATGTTTTATTTGTACGTATTTATGTCAAAAGAAACAGACACACCCAAACATACCACACATAGTAAGACTGTGTTCCAAGTTAATATGAAGTACAATAGTATTTTAACATGTAGTAACGTTCAGTTCAGATGCTATTAAGTCACTTGTTCAGAAGTGGTTGCGATTCGGTAATTGAGGATTTTAGTAAGTATCATTCCATAGTACAATATCAAATGCGTCATTATTTTACTCGACTAAATCAGGTCACGTTGCCTCAGAATACTATGTCAGTGCCTATGGAAAGTACCCTAATTAAATTTCGTAGAACTATTAATTTTGATCATTACTTTGACCACCACACATGGTGTGTTCATATAGTACATACATGCATTGGAACACAACTTCCTTCATAAGACATCAATATTCTTGGCTAGATGAGATAAATAATTTAAATACTACACAAATTATAAATACGGTCTACTGTATTAAGGAGACTATTTCAGACCATAACTAGATGAGAATCTTTAAACATTTTAATCGATCATTTCCCACCATTTACTAATGAAATTTATGTAGTATAGCTGGCGCTAGGATATAAATACAATTGGTCAAAATATTTGATAGTACTTACTAACATATGTACTCAAGCCATTCAGCTTATTTACTTCACCTCTCAAGTTTTGCATGCATTAAGCACATTAAATTTTGTAATTCACTTTCAAAAACAAAGCTTATTTCCAAATTGACAGGAATCCAAATAATTTTTATAACATTAGATCATCATGAACAAGTCACTTCTAATAACCAACCTGAATACATGCTTTTTACACTAGATTTTACCACAGATTTTCATATGCTTCATGGTGAGAAGACTGGGAAATATGTTGCAGAATTCAAAAGCAGTTGAACTGAAAATAACTTACATTGGTCACGAATTTAAGGTACTTTCTGTTCAAATTCATGGCACTTGTCATTGTAATGCAATTTGCAAGTACTTTCTCCAATACTGTGATCACCGCAAACAAAACTGTGTAAATAGCTTAACAGGTCAAAAGAAATGTGCGATATCATCATTATTCACTTACCTGCATTGCAGAAGGTGGCAAAATAATTTATTGAAAAACACCTCATTTAAGTTAATACTGTAGATTTATGCACAAAGTTAAAATACTGAGTACTTCAGGGAGTAAATTGAAATAATTTTTTTTTTATTTATTTGTAAAAAAATTATAATAAATATCACTGAAATGTAAAGATGACGCTCAGCAATGAAATATTATAGTTTGAAAGTTTTGTACACAGTTGTGTAAACAAATGCGAGTATCGAGAGGAGGGGGGGGGGACGTTGCTACTACTTTTGATTGATTTTGACGGTAACTCTCACTCGACAGCTGGTTCACACTCTGTAATATATACACTGACTTGCCAACTGTAGACAAAATGATGACATCTCCAATGTCTGGTGTGCGGCGTCAGTACATGGTGTTTAGCTCACAGAATGAACTTTGATGCACTGGATGGAGAAGAATTATTCTCGCAACCGAAAGCTGTACTCAACAACTCTCCACTCATTCAAATTAAAATTACTTGCAAACTCAGTATGAAGAGAAATTAAGATATTTGCACAGTAAAATAGTAATGATATGTAGACCTTAGGGTGTGTAAAGGTTATGTGACTACCTAGAAAGGAAACTATTGCAGTTTTCATTCAGTTCGCGTGAAGTCGGTGAACTTAAAAATAAACATTTGGATGCTCTAAATACTGATAAACATACATCTCCTGCTACAAATAAAAGTAAACTTGGTATTTATGATGAAGCAGGAAGTGAAGATAATTATGAAGACAGCAATGATGATGACTATAACGACAGTGATAGTGTTGAAGACGATGATGATTCCCTCGAATATCCCACACATTCCACAAATGAGTTTCCTTCAACAAGTAGTGCGAAGAAAGCGTAAGATGTGTATACTGACCATCTATTTCCCGAAGATCTCAACGAACTTGTAGGCAGTCAGATATTTGCTGAGTTTCAAAAACGGTGGGGATTACTTGAACATGAAAGAGATGGTTTCGATCATTAGAGAACTTAGGGATCTGGGTTATATCAGATCATGTGATGAACTGCGTTCTTCTAAAATTGTAATTACAAAGCAATACTAAATTACTATTATAATATAATTTTTTTGTGTGAGATCCTTTTAACCCTCACAAATTTAAAGTGTTGCTATGAGCATTCGCTTATAAACGTTTATATATATATGTATATAATGATAATAAAGTCTTTAGTATAATACTGCAGGGGCAGCTAATTGCATACACAAACACACAAACATTAATTCTGCCGACATGTAAAAATTTTGGAGACAGTAGGTGAATCATTTTTCATATATGTATGGATAGAGGCATGCAACAAACCCATGGTTTGCTAAAGAAGTATTGATAGATTGAAAGATTGATGGAAATATTGTGAAAGATTGATGGAAAGATTAAATGATTTATGGAAGGATTAGGATTAATTGAAAGATTGGAATTTATTTGTGTATGGTAATTAGAAAGGAAATACAAGACTTTATGACGAAATTATTCTTCCTGTAAAGAGTCATCTGTAAATAAAGGAAATAAAACCTCTATTAATTAACGTGAAATGTTTGGAATGCAAAAAAAAAAAAGTTTTTCTCCTACTTATTTCAGAATGTTTTGAATATGTATATAGATATCATTTCATGACTTCAGTCAAATCTCAAATGTTATCCACCCTCAGTAGCAAACACTTTAACAGTAGTTATGGTGTATGGGATGATCGTATCTGTTTGAAAATGAAGCATATCTCTGTTAGTGCGAAATCGAGTATGGAGCATATTTCTACATGTACAATTTATTCGATTATCCTAGCATTAGTGGAAAAAAGTATAAATGGTTTATTTTTATAATTCTTTCAGTAATAAGTGATGGTGAGTATAAAGCGAATGTTTGAAATCAGTACTGACTTCCCAATTTCTACGATGCGATGGAGTTGGTGGCAATTGACTAGAAGCGATGGAGTTGGTAGCAATTGACTAGAAGCAAGTGTCTTGTATGATATGGTGATATATTTCTCAGAGATTTAGTTTTAATATTTTTCACAGGAGTGTTTGATAGGAATGTCCTGATAGCATAAGTGGTGTGTACCTTCAGATCGAGTAATTTTTTCATATTATATGTTGGTAATGCTAGTCGTAATGCATGGTTCGATCATTACTATGTCTTGTCTGTATGGTATGTTAGTTTTGCTGGTAATGTTTGATGGTAAGGGATTTGCGAATGGATGGTATGGTTTGTGTAAATGAGGTGTGTGTGTTGTGATATGGAATGCAAGTAATGATGGTTATAATGTTTTTCTGTTAGAACATTTGAATTGCTGGTTTGGTGATATGGTCTATTGGGATGCGATTTCGTTAAGGTTGGATCGTTGACTATGGTATACTGTTTGTTTGTTAGTATTATTTGAAAGTGTGTATTGCTGTTACATGATTGAATGTTTTATCAGAGTAATACGTTGGAATATTTCATATGAATGTTTATATGACTGCTCTGTTGTATTGGAAGGTATGAAGTGAGGTATTTAATATAGTCGATATGGTGTAGGAAATGATTGTTGTTATGGTTTGTTTATGTTTTTGGGATAACATATGATGGAGTATTTTGCCTGGAACAATATGTAGATAGTTGTTTTTTAGCAGTGAGTATGATATGACATCAAAATATTATGCGTTGTTTTAAACATTTTTTCGATGGGTATTTGGTGATATGGTGTATACAGTTGGTTAATATGTCGTTAATTATGACTGTGCATTGGGTAATGCTGATTGACATATCTAATTAATAATTTGGTGTTAGGGGTGAGATCTCTGTTTCTATAAAACGAACCATTGGCATAATGGGACGTGGAAAAAAAAACGTATATAAGTCTGAAAATAAATTAATGCATCAAACAATATTAAAATATATCGTGGATTCTAACGTGAAATTTATAAGTGAATGTTGTGGAGGAAGTGAGATGGTTCTAACATAACTATTTTTATAGCAAATGTTCTCTACTAAATGGATTACCATGGATGTGTTTAAGTACTGGGGAGCGAAATGTTTGTCTGTAGGACAGATGAATTGGGTTAGTTATAGTGAATGTTCTTTACTAAATAGATTATCCTATATGTGTCTACAGGAGAGGCAAAATGTTTGTGTACACGATAGGAGATGAAATGGAATATTTAAAGGAAGGTAGAAATTCCATCTATCTCCTTTAGTCATTACCTTAACAAATATGTTGCATATATCACAGATATTAAATTATATTGACTTGCAAGAGTTTGGGATGGGAATCCTTTGATATCTGGGGTGGGAAATGAAAATTTCCTGCGGTATAAGACTATATATTAATAGGAAATATTATATTCCACTCACATCAGTTGTGTTTAGAAGAGTGATAAAAGTTCGAAAATTCTATAATGGAATGAGTAATATTGCTTATTTTTTGATAAGAGCCTAACGGTTTGATTACTGCTCAACCATAAACTAAGCCAGTATTTTTCCTGTGTGATGTTATAGTAGGGGAATCTTGTAGTGAAAAATTTAGGATGATATTATATTTATTATGTTTGATACTTAATTAATTCGCATGGACTCGAGGCGTATTTGGGATGTTTGCGATTATCCTTTTTCAAAATTCAGGGGATAATGAAAGCGAGAAGGGTATAATATGATCAGTTCAAAATTTGATGGGATGAATAATCTACCCTAAGCCTCTGCGAGATGGGAGTTGGTTATAATTGCGATGATTAGGAAACTTGCTATGGTGTGTAAACAGTCCGACATTCGCTTGGAGTGAATTGGGAAACCATTGGGGGAAAAGAAAGAAATCTGAATGATTTGGTTGGGAATCGAAATCACATCCTTCTGTATATGGATTTAAATATAGTATTTGTCTTCACATGTTAGTCGAGTAATAATTGTTTATTTCTTGTATGTAAATTTGGTCATGAGAAAGTTTTTATTTAAAGTGTTTTGGATACATTTTGTTTATGCTTGCATTGCAACTCTTATGACTTGTTTAATTATCCAGGGACGGTTTTAATATATGATATTTTCTTCCCCCGTATGTTACTAAGTTTACGAAAAATATAAAAAAAGGATTGTGTGATTAGGTGTATTTCAGTCTTTGTTTGGGAGTTTACATGCAATGATTGGCAATATCAAAATTTAGATAGTTTTTAGTTAATAACCCTGCTTATATACCACATTAGTCTGGTATGATAGAAGTCGGGTATGCATTCTTCGTACGAAAATCTGCAGTAAACAATGAGTTCGGAACAAAAATTGATATTAATTTAAGAAGGGTATCTATATATGACAATGTCTTAGTAAGCTTATTCGTCATATACTTCGATGTTTGAAATGATAGTGTTTGTTTGATAGTGGTGTTGAAGTATATAACTGTGATTATTTCTGTAATCTTTTATAAAATCTTAAGGTTGTATTAAATATGCTTGGGATGCTGGTTTTTATGCTATAAGATCTTGTGGGGGAATAATGATCTGAGAGTGACTTGAGTTAATGTTAGCATTGGATCTGAATGTTTGGGTGCTAGAAAACAAAAGACGGATAATAGTGTATGTTCGCGAGATGCTGAATATTTGGGACATCGCAATGCAAAAATATATTATTTATTTGAAAAGAGTTGTCTTAAAGGAAAAATGATTGGATACGGAAATTGTTTTATGGCGAGAATGAATATTTACTTTAGCATAGAACGATTTTGGGAATTGGTTTTCCTAACTCAAGCATACCTGGAAAACCATGTTTTGGGTGAGGTAAACATTTCATTTGGAATACGGTTTTATTTTCAAATATATTCAAATTTTATTATGTAAAAATTAGAAAAAAATTGAATATTGAAAAAGAATTTTTAATTATGCTATAATTCAATTTGTAAGATTGTTTTAACATTTACGAAAACTATGCGTGGAGAGGTGGGGAATGCATTGTCTGTATGCGGACGATGCCCTGACATAATGGATATTCTTACTAAAACGAACCTCGGTGCCCCTTGCTCTCCCGACACACCTGCATGGTGTGATCTGCTCGGGCGGGTGGTATACAAAGAATGACGGCTCGCCGCATTCTATTGACAAATTCTAGAGCCAGTCTTACTCCCCTACCCCCTCACACCCCTCAATCATGGGGTAGGCGCTTTCTCGCTGTCATGTTGAGCTCTCTGCAGTATGCATTTCTTGCGTAGGCAAATGTTATGTCTCATGTTCCTCAGGAAGGAAGTCTGGTAGTGAATCACGCACGGTTTCTCTTGTTTTTAAACTATTCTACACAGTGTCGACGTTGATGTTATTAGATGATATAAAATAATATGGTAAAGAGAGTATTACTTTTTAAAAATAATATATCCCTTTTATTTAACATTAAAAATTATTTGGGGTTTAAAGAATAGTGATTTCTAGATTGTGTCTGCTTATATGTTTCGAGTAGTTAGTACCATTCTACATGAGTCTCTATTGGTTCTCGATACGTCAATTAGTAAAACGGTATACATTTATTTACATCACCAGGAAATAACTCAGCGAATATCTTTATTTCAACTTCGTTGGAGATTGAAGGGCGAACTAAAGCATTACGAAATTTATTGTGGATGTGAGATGAATCAAGGTTTTAACCTAGTTGGGAAATTCTAAAATTCTCGTCTGTTTAGTATATGTGGTAGAGCATTAGGATAACAGAGAAATATTTTACTTTTAAAATATGTTAATAATGTCAATATGGGTTTCGAAGCATGATTATATTAAATGTAAGGGTTTTGATGAAAACATTTAATAAATAGAAAAAACATAATTTTGATAATATACTATTATAACTATATAATATAATTACATATATGTGTAGGGCTACACACACTTCTATTTGCGTTTACGACATCAGAATCTGTAAGGCAGTTTCTGATGTTAACGCAAATAGGCGTGTGTGTAGACTTTCCCTATACAAAGCGGACAGCTGTGACTTTTTCGGATCGCTGAGTGTTAACCTTCAAGAGATACATACAGGTTTGTGGAGGAATGGGGCGGATGGTGGGCAGTATTTTGTAGTGTGAAGACCTACGGTAACTTGCTATAAGAGTGATCGCACCCACGTGAGAATGAAATAGGATTTGGGACAGGTATGCAGTTTGACTGTTTGATCTGCATTGCATTTTATAAGTACAAGACTGCGGGTATATAAGTTAAACATAAAAAAGCAAAACTTTGATTAGCCAGAAGTGATCAATGGACTAAGCCATTGTCTAACCGAGCAGTAACAAATCGTCATGCCTGCTCCGTGCCCACCGTCCAACAACTCCCCAGGACGCAGGAAACACCCCCACCACACACTAAGGAGCGCAATTCCCAACTACAGCGCCCCAAACGGCCGCGAACTTAAACAAACTTAATGCGAAATGCCTATCCTAGCATGTAAATAATAAATACATAACAATATTTACAAAATTGTTTGTATAATTATATAAATAGTAGTAATTATAATTTGGTGAATTTATTTCTAACACACAATAATATCCTACATTTAGTATTTACAATTCCAAAGAGCTTCAACTGGTTATTGTAATCATTAGGGTGCAGTAGACGACTATGCAGTAGAGTAAGCAAGTTAAAAAAAAAGATATACCACTTGTCACGCCACAAAAGTGACGAAACGTCACAACCTATAAATTATACTATTTCATTTGCAACTTGCATAAAACAGTGACGAAATAAATGTGTCATTAATGCCTAGTAAGAAATTGTTCTCAAGCAAAATATTGTGTAACTGAGTGCGCACGAATGTGGTGCGTTGTCTCTTTAGTGTAATTTTCTAAATTTGGTTAAGACTACTTTCTACTCAGGTTGAGAAAACAAATGAAAAAAATTTGGTAACAAAACATTTTCGCCGATAGTTAAGCTCTAGTGTCGTGTGTGTACCAGATTTCCTGTATTTTCTATGTAAATAAAAACAGTATATTTCTGTAATAATAATAAATCAAATATTAAATAATTTAGTAGCTGAGTAAAATCTTTCATTTTTATTAAAGTAGCTCAAAATTTTAATTAAAAGTAACCGTTTGGAACACAGCACACCACCTAGCGTCAGCAATTTTCCCTTTGAAAATATGTCCCATAAGAAATCACGTTTTGTTCCTCATTCGAGTAGAATTAACCTTCAAGCCCCTGTCACACTGTCTAGTTTTTCTGTCAAACTGCTTCCAATAATTTTGGTCAAATAAAGTTAGACTGTTATGACGTCGTAGAAACGTAATAAACGCCGCCATATTTGCCCGTGAAAGTTGTATGGCTTCAGTTTCCATCAAACTTTTGAAAATCGGACCGATTATAAAATTTCTTTATGTTCGACGGCCTCAACCAATCAGAATCGTGCAAGACAAAAATGGACGTCAAGGATCTTCAATATTAACAAACAATTGCTGGAAACGAAGTAGATTATGAAGGTGATTAGTTTATGTAGAAGCTGTCTGGGCATGGATGATATTTTAATTGAAGTTTGCACATAATATTACGCATTCAATTTCATTGTGAAGGAAACATATCTGATAAAAAAAATTTGGGTTTAGTAAAGAAGCGAAAATAAATCACAACATACTTTACATTATTCTTGTAATGGACTGCATGGAAAAACAAAAGAAATATATTACTATGAAAATAATATTTAAATAATAATTCAAACTATATTCACCCAGTAAAAAAAAATTGAAAGTGTGACACATTTTCAAACACATTCAAGATTATTTGATAAAATTTGTTGAAGGGAAACATTTGACGGCCGTATTGCGGCATCAAATTTTATTGTCAAATATAGTCGAAGGCGAAAGTTTGACAGTGTGACAGAGGCTTTACAACTTTTTAATGTTTGCTTTGTTTGCATGAACGGTGGAATATACTGTAAGTAGAACTTAGGCAGGGTTTCAGAAAAGTCGGAAGTAACCGTGAACTGATAATACATGCGGTATCGGGATCAGGATCGAGGAAGGAGGTGGCAATAGCTGCAATAAGGAACCGTCAAGTGGTATAGGCTGCACACGGTAAATGAGCACTTTTGAAAGCCCTGCTTAAGATCTACTTGTATGCACGTTGTGCATTACTCTGCCTTATGTAAAATTGATATTGCCATAGGATACGTCCCTTTATTTGTGCGTAGGTCAAATGAAACTTTGAAATTGTTTGAAAAGTAAATATTTTACATATCAGCTAATTTTTACACGTGTATACCTTAAAAAAAAACACACACACACAAAAATCCAAAGAAATAATCTAAGTTATCAGAAATTGTTACCTAACACTTTTTATTCGACGTTAAGATATGGAACTACTTCCCATCTATCGTTACCAACTTTACTGGCTGGGCACATATCATTCAGTGCGCCCGTTAAAATATGTGCAGGTAGGAGCGGTGACTTCTTTCTAAGGTTGATTTCAAAAGTGCTCACTTCACCGTGAACAGCCTTTAGTTTCTTGACTCCCGTATTTCGTTCACAGTAATACTCAGAGCAACACGGCATGACATGTCACGTGTTCTATGTCAGCAATACTTCCCCGGCGCTTAACCGCCCCTCTACCCAACCCCATTTGCAGCCATTGCATTTATCTTCAGCAACGAATAGTTTCTCGCAACCGCGGACGCCAAGTGAAGGGGGGTGGTTTCCACATTTGTCCCCCTGACGGCCGGGTGGACTATTTCAAAGATTTATGGAGCGAAATTGCGCACGTGACCACAGGGTTTCGTTCGCGACAAGTTAACAGCGTTTCGTCAAATTTATTGCGACCCCACCCCCGGACTACGCCCGAACACAACCCGCCTCCCGTTTCCGCCCTACATCCCTCCGCTTTGAAGTGAGTTGTTTATAGTGCCGGCCTCACAAAAGGGGCGCCAACTTAATAAATCGCTTTTACCCGCGTCCTAATCACGAATCTCGCACGCACGCAGTTTTCAGTTTTCTCTCGAGCGGCTGCAAATGGCGCTCGACGCCTTTCGACTTTGCCACAGGAAACTCGCGCGGAGGCACGGAAAGGAAGCCGAATCGCTGTAGCTTCTTCCGTAGTTGGACATATCTTTATGAATGACGCACTTACAGCCACGTAATCACGCGATCTGCAAAGAGTGCGAATAGCTGCAGAGAAAATTGCTGCGTTTCAAGGATCCGCGACATTTAATTATTTCGCAGGATTTATGTTCAATGTCAGAGGAAAATAACGCTTCGCCAAGGTGCTAAAGGAATTCGTTCTTACCCTCTTCCGTAGCAGAAAGTCGTAATTATTGTAAGGCCGCAACTAGATAACACTTCCCTTTTCCGCAAACGCGGAATTTTAATGTGTGATTTATAAGTAGACACGAGAAAAATACTTTTATTTCCAGACATTGCCTAAAGTAGTTCATATCATGTGCATAATGTTATCGTTTGTAATGAAAAGGAACAGTAGAGTGAATAAATTTTCTGTTCACTGACCATTCTAATCAAATATAAAGATTTATTGTTATTATTATGTAAAATATAATATTAAAATAGGCTGCGTGTTTCGTTTGTGTGTCTGGCTAAATTCTATATACTTCACACATTTCCTGAATGAGAAGTACAGCTCACGGTTAGAACATAAAGATACCTTACATAATCTTTCAACTTGACGTAATTCACATGTTTTATTCCAGTATCCGAAGTCAATGATGCGATTGTAATTACTCATGTAAGTAATCTAAACAAAAATAACTACGCGAGTGGTACAGGCATAACTACCTGCGCATAGTTGACGTGCTAGGTGACAGCTGGAGAAAATTTCGTGGGTGGGTTCAAGTGACAAGTTTGAACTTAATACTGTTGAACAGACAAGACAGAACAGACAAGCTCAGTGATTTTGGAATGAAAGTTTCTAGAAATGACTCATTTAATGAATTAAAACGGAAGTTCTCTCCCCTCCCCATCCGAATACTGTGCTGAACGTTAGTAGTGAAATCTTCTTTTCTCCACTAGGCATGCCAATCAATTTAGCTTAGATTTTCTCACATATGGAGAAAGAATGATACGCTACCGGAAAATAAAAAGGGCAGAGGAAGTGGTGAGTATTGTTTCTCTTGCAAGTTTGCACAACTGTACGAGTATGGACCCGAAAAAAAAACATCTGCCATGAGGTGCGCGAGAGGATTTGACAACCAGTGCTTCACTGCTGAGCTAAGGGTGCGTTTCCCCTTTGGGATTAACGTGGATGTTCATTATAATCCTGCTAAAAGATTAGTCGAGGTGTACGAATATAGAGCAGACAGTTTGGGGACTTATTGGGAGAAGAGAGAGCGGTTGGGGAAACACAAACCAAGTCGGCTTGTGTTGAAAGAAGTACTCGTATTTTCCGTACTTGCGACTGCTTCATTTGTATTCGACACCTTGTCTAGATCAGCCTGTTCAGTAAATATAATTTGTGAGAAAAATGTAATATTTTATGTATCCTTCTGGGGGTTAAATCCTTATTACTACATAAATGGGAAATTGTGTTTGTGTGTTTGTTTGTCCTTCTTTTACGTGAAAACGGAGCAACGGGTCGACTTGATTTTTGCACAGATGTAGTTGGTCGGAGAGTGACGTAGGCTACTTTTTATCCCGGAAAATATCTAATTTCCTTAAGAAAAATTCTTATTATAATTTTATCTCATTCCTTCAGGAAAATTCTTATTGCAATTTTACTGCATAAAAAAAGGATTGTTAAAAAAAAAGTTCCATAATTTCTCCTTTCTTTTTGTCTATGAGCTGTCTTCCATTCCTTCCCAAGAGCCGCAGTAGCTCAGTGGGTAGAGAACCAAATAGCGGGGCCGCAGAAACTCAGTGGGTAGAGAACCCAATGGTGGGGCCGCAGAAACTCAGTGGGTTGGGAACCCAATAGTGGGGCCGCAGAAGCTCAGTGGCTAGAGAACCCAATAGTTGGGCCGCAGTAGCCCAGGGGCTAGAGAACCCAATAGTAGGTCCGCAGTAGCTCAGTGGGTAGAGAACCCAATAGTGGGGCCGCAGAAGCTCAGTGGCTAGAGAGCCCAATAGTGGGGCCGCAGTAGACATATATCAAGTGGGGCCGCAGTACTAAATGTCATGTGATCGAAGTCGCACGGGTCATCTAGTAGTCAATAATTTACATGTTTACACTGGGAGAGGAATATGAGTTAATACAATAGGGAATTTTGATAAGGTAGTAGGTGCGATGGAAATGGGGAAACACAATTTTAATATGGCTACTATCCGAGTGGAATGACAGAACTTATATCTCAAAATCACTTTGGTCCTTCTACTAATGCACTTTGTTACATATGGATTTTGTGAGTAATCATTTAAGGGCTTTCTGAGGATGATGTAGCATCGAAAATTCATGAAATAATTCTAGGATCGTTGACTTGGCAATTCAAGCTGTTGTAATTTATTAATAACAAATTTTTGTGTAAATAATATTTAAAGCTTTAAAATATTGAAAATTTTATTTTATATGAACGATTTCCTTTAAGAATAGCACCGATTCAATAAACGGAATAAAAACAAACGAATATTTGATAATTGTCAAACAACTTCCATTTCTGATAAGGCCAATGAATCGAGATGGAAAATTCTCGGCTAAAAAATGTCAAACCTTTAGAATGAAAGCTATTCCGAAGTGTCATATTTCTCTCATCTGATTAATAAATACATTTTTTCTACAGGTGACAGTTCATATAGAAGACAGATTTTAATCAAAAACTTCGAAGAAGGCATGTAACATGTGCACGGTCTACAGTCGAAGAGTGCTCGAGTTCAAAATCAGCCAACTGCGATTTTTTTCTTTTTACTTTTCGAAATTACGGTAAATTGTGCAATATAAATAGTAAACTATCGTAAATATATTTATTTCGCATAATTATTTGCCTACATTCAATAAAAGCAACATCTAATTCGGACCTGCAGTCGGCCGTCACTTATTCATCCAGTGTAATTGTTTCACATCAGTAATTCAATAAGTGAAATTTTTTCACTGAAACAATCAATGGTTTTCCACTGATTCTAAGTGGAGCCGTTTTCACTGATTAGAGTAGTTTAATTTCATTGCGAATCAGTGGTTTCCCACTGATTCGAAATTAGAGTGTATAATTTTTGGGGATTTAGTATTTTTTTGTGTTCCAGTTAATATACAATTACGTTATTTACCTAAAGTTTGTATTTGGGAATTATAAATGAGTGAATTTGTAGTGACTTTGTTAATTTTCCCAGGGCTCCATAATTCAGTTTTACGTCCCAGTTGGCCGCACGGCAGGCAAGAGAGCTGTCGTGAGAACGCCTGCTGGCTGCGCGTCTGTCATCTCACGCCCCGATGATGGCGTGACAGTTTTTCTTACAGCATCTCTCCTTCGCGTTGCTTCGCAGTCTCGTAAAACCCGTTTGCCATCATAGTCAATTTTCCGCTGTGGCCACAGTTTGTAGGCGTCACCACAGAAGAATATGTCCCCATTGCACCATCCAGGGCAGATTTTGTGCATCCCAGCGTCATTTATCGGCAATTCGATAACTAAATGTTAATGTATGCTTCCTTCTGAGACGCACTATTTCGTGTATCACTCCGCGTGGGACGCGCCGTTCCAGGTTCATTCTCACCTTTTACTTGGTTATAATCCGACGTGTCTCGCTGCAGCAGAAGCTGAATTTATGTACTTGAAGATGTAGTCGCAGAGCAAGTTTTACGCCAGTGGGTTTCGTTTAATCTTTGTAACAGTTTAGGCTGCGTGGCTAATAACTTCAGTATTTTGCCTTGTTTCTATCGTTATAGAGGGTTCAAATAATTAAAGTAATTCAAGCAATTCAAGTATTTGAAAGGAATTAAAGTATTTGCAAGTAATTAAAGTATTTTCGAGTTTTTTCAAGTAATTAAAGTATTTCAATTCTTTTCAAGAAATTAAAGGAATTCAAGTAGTTCAATTAATTCAAGCATTTCAAGTACTTCTAGAAATTCAAGTTCCCCTTTCCTTAACTTTTGTCTTCTTGTTCTGCGGTTCTTCTGAATAAAAATTTTTGTACGTCCATGCCCAAGCTCGGCATGGAATCGACCGGCTACTGTGGCCCATGGTGACGTCAGGATACCGAGAGAAATTTTACGCACGTATATGAATTTAATACTTAACATTTTTATTTCTTGAATTACGAAATCTTTTTACATAAGTAGCTCGAACGTACTGAACAATAATTTAGAATTCAAAATCCAATTGTTTTATTGCTGAAGTATGATATTTAACACTGAAGCCAGTTTAGTGGAAAATATAAATGTCTAGTTTCCCTATAATTACCTTATGAGGGGCCCCAATTCTTTTGGAATTTCCAGATTTTATAAAAATTATCTTGAAAAGTATATAGATTCAAGATTGTTTAACAAATGAGTCCTTTTTATGTTATTGATTGTTTATAACGAAGTAATAATATTATGTCAAAATACATAATATTGATTCCAAAGTACAAAGGTCACAAGTCCGTTGAATAACATTTTTTTATTTGATTTCCTTGTGGTAAGTAATTGCAGTGATTTCCCCATATGTTCAATATTAACATTAACAGGACATTTCAGTAACCCGCCGGTATTGTGCTTTGTGCCGCAGTTTGCCCAGCACGCAATCGATTTATTTTGTAAGGTGAAACGTTTCCAGTAATGTTGCAAACATGCAATATGTTTATGAAGAGGGTTTCGTTTCCTTTACTTGAACAATTCGCTGCTGCGAGGTGGCCGAAATCAGACTCACGCCATCTGAACTCTCGCGATTCGCCCAAAAAACACTTTTAATTACTATT
This sequence comes from Dryococelus australis, assembly GCA_029891345.1. Classification (NCBI taxonomy): domain Eukaryota; kingdom Metazoa; phylum Arthropoda; class Insecta; order Phasmatodea; family Phasmatidae; genus Dryococelus; species Dryococelus australis. The sequence continues at coordinate 45,643,721 of CM056996.1, forward strand.
AACTTCTGTGATGCCCTTAGTTTTGGTTTGGTTAGGTTCGTCTGATAGCACTGCTTGCTGAAATAAGAAAATAAGACTATTGGCTCTCGGAGCCCACACTGCTGTAAGGCTTTGTCCGAGATACAACCCACCTCGGTCAGTTTCATTCAGCTGGTTAATCAGAAAAGTTGTGTTTATAAGTAGACTGCAGACCGAAATCGCTCACCCAGATATGCCGCGCAGGCATGGAGTCCAGCTGTGCTCGCCGAAACATCTGCAGTATAATGCCCCAGTATAATATTCAACCCTGTCCCTCTACCCTCCTGCTCGGAACCAAGTTTGGGAAGGAGGAGGGGGGTGGTATTATTCCATGATCCACTCGCGCCGTGTACACACGTCGGGGGTAGACGCACAATGGCCGGCCATAACTCACGCATCCCAGGGGCGAGAGGTCGTTTAACGTCCTTCCCTGGCTAGGGGGTGTGGATATCACTGCAGCACATGCATCTCTCCCCCTATTGCCCCTTCCAGCTCCAGCCCTTATCGCGTCTCCCCAGCAGGCCCGGGTGAGCCCCTGTCTCCCCCCTCCGCCCTTCTTCATTAAGGCTCGGCGACTGGAATTATTACACGACGCCTAGGTGTTTGTCCCTCTGAAAGGTTTCGCACCCTAGCGTTGTCCTAGATATCTACTCTCGCCTCTCACCTCACAACAAGGGTACTCTTTTTTACATAAGCTCTCGATATGTATGAGTCACGAGAGTATAAGACTCGTATACTTCGTGTGGTTGTTGGGGACCGTTTTGGAAGGGGGAGGGGGGATATTATATCCCTTAACAAAAACTAGAATGGTGAACGGTAGGAACTTTATCGACATTACACAAAATACAAAAAATAATAATTAAATGCTCCCCTCACCCATAAAATAATAATTAAATGCTCCCCTCACCCATAAAATCTTTTAGATTTTTGTGACGTTTCCTTCACTTTCTGGAGCAACAGATGTAACGAGTGGCGTGTCTTCTACATTTTAAGTCTCCTTTTCGCGACAAAGTGGAGCTTTCACCGACTGTAAGTCGAGCATCTGTGATCTCGTTTGTAGCCAATATTTTCTTACTGCTTTGGCGCATCTTTGTATATATATATATATATATATATATATATATATATATATATATATATATATATATATGCATCTACAAAGATGCGCCAAAGCAGTAAGAAAATATTGGCAGTATATATATGTGTGTATGCATATATGTGCATATATATGAATATATATAACTTAAATATATATATATACATACACACAAAACGTGTGACTAAAAATCACCGACGAGCTCCGAGAGGTGATACCTGACGAAAATATAAGACGAAAATTGATTTACAATTTTCCCCACGAGTGATTATTGGGGCAGCTATAGACCCCCAAAAATCGAATTTTTGAAATTATTTCCGCTACAAATATATCAGGAACAACTGGAGCAAAAAATTGGTGAATAGTGTTTTATAGAATAGAGATCTTACCCCTGTGAGAATACGGTTAGTAATATCACCCCCTTTAATCAGGAAAACAGGGGTTGCCTGCCACCTATTGCTTTATTAAACTCGGACAAAGCGCGCTGCATTATCCGTTTAGTATATTTAATGCATTGTTATGGCATGTTGGAACATGCATGAAGATCGTGCTTACTCAGCTGTCCTCTTGGGGCGCCATAGATTGGGCTGGGGCGTCTGCACGGAGTATGCAGTATATAGAAGCAAAATGGCGTGGTGGTTGCTTTGATATGGGAGTACCCATTGCATTATTAGCTGCACGAGGCTCTGGACGTGGACCATTAGTCTGATCTACTAATGCATGTTGCGAAAGATTCCCTGTCGGCCGGGCTTCCGCCTGGCAAGTAAGTTAGCAGGCGCTGATCGGAGACTGGCGTTACGTCACCTTGCCGCCCGGTGACGCCATTTTGCTGGAGTTTGCTAGTAGTTTCGAAAATAGTTTTAAAAATAATCGCCGGCGCTACGCCGGGACGAACAGCAGACTAAAAAATTATTTTTAATAACTTCCTTCAAAATTACACCCCAGCCCCCCAAATAAAACACAATTTGAATTCCATTTAACTGATTACGTAACAGAGTTTACGACTTTTAATTGGGATCAATGTGGGGGAGAGGGGATTAAAAATATGTCCAACGACCCCCTTTTCGGCTACTACCCGATAAGAGAAATGAACAACGTTATATAGGAAATACAGTAATTAACTATAATTTTAAATATATAATATAGTTCAGTTACAACCAATGGCCGAGCACTGATCAAATTTGTAATTTCTTTGTTGTCGGAGTGTGCTGTTAGAGTTGGCGGTAGGTGGAGCTGTTTCACTTCTAAAGTCTTTATTACTGGAATTTTGGGGAGGGGGGATTATCAGTCTCCGCCATCAGGGATCTATCCATATTTTGCCATAACTTACATTTAAGTTTTTTAAAGGCTATTCACGATAAAGTGAGCACTTTTGAAATAAACTTTAGCAAAATGTCAATACTCCTGCCTGCACACATTTAAACAGACGCAATGAGTGGCATGCACCCTGTGAAGTTGGTAACGATGGCTGGAAAGTAGTTCCATATCTTAACGTAGAATAAAAAGTGTTAGGTAACCATTTGTGATAATTTAAATTATTTATTTCCCTTTCTGTTTATTTTAATGCATCGAAGTGTAAAAATTTGCAGATTTGTAAAATATTTACTTTTATAATAATTTCACAGTTTCACTTGACCTACACATGAATACAGTGGTGAGGGCCTTGGAAATGTTAATTTTACATAAGACGGAATAATCCACAACTTGCATACGAGTATATTTTAAGCAGGGTTTTCAAAAGTGCTCATTTGACCGTGAACAGTCTATAAAGACATTTTGCGCACGCCACAGCATAAATAATAGCTTCTCAAGCTTTATGAAGTAGTTATGTTTTCGTGGCCTTCATTAATTTTTAATTGGTAACACCCGGGAAGAAGTAAGTGACTTTTTCTTGCGGGCGACTAGAACAATACAAACATCATAAAATGTACACACAAAGGAATGTCCTGTGTCGAGTCGTTCCGAAACATTCAGTATATATAATAATGCAGGTTCTTGCATTATTCTAAAAATGTAAGATAGCTAATTCTAATCCCTCTTGAAGTTTACGTCCTACCTGGAGTTTTTTTTTCCGCGTTTGAGACCGAGAAACGCGGGTGCGATAGGGGCGACAATGCCACGCGCATCAAGTACCCCATCGCCGCTAAGTGCAAAGCTCTGAACTGGCATGCAGTGTTCTAGTCGCACTGCGTGTAGGAAAGGAACTTTCAGTGGTGACCCTTTTATTTTACTGGTGGAAATTCTGTAAGAAGGTTCAGTGCAGGGCCCTTCAGTAATTTTTTATGTACCTGACGCGTATACTCTGAGATATACAGGGCCTTCAAAATGCCGTTTTTAGCCATTTTTGAGTACTCTGAAAGGGTTTTTCTAAAGTGCGGGGCATTTTGAAAGTACGCAACAGCCCTCATCTGAAATGTGTGTTCTTTTCGTAGGTCAGTACACTGGACGCACGTTTAATAGTTTCGTAGAAAAACGTGTATTTCGAACACACTGCAATGCACTTCAAGCGCCAGGTAGAGCGGCTCCTTAAGAGAGTTTGCCCCGAGGAAAGTCAAGGTAAGGAGTTTGGTGGAGTAAAGGCTGACGACAGGAGGTAGGGTGGTCTGGCCAGCCGTGATCCGCGAAAGACTCTAAGTTAGAGGAAATGTGGAACTTGAAGTAAGAAGGTTGAGCAAAGTGCGTGAGGGTGTATTCAGTGCACCTAACGAGTTTCATCCTACTTCACCTCAGCAGCTGGGGAAGTGGTCGAAACTCGCCTTGCCGCTGCTGACACTCGAGGGAACATGCCTGCGTTTAATTTTTTGACCTCGATAACAACGATCAGAGCGGGGTTTACTCCTCTACCCGTGAATTCTTCAGGCTGTGTTCCAACTCGATTTGAGCTTTATTTTTGTTTTGTTTATATTTAACATTTTGTGAGGATTGAGTCGTAACACCACGGCATTCAGTTGCGTAGCACACCACGCTACTATTACTATATTATTGCGTCGTGATTTAAAAATTAAAACTTAATAATTTGTGGCGGTGCAACATCGACAACGAGCACCTGTTTGCAGAAAACCACTCTCTATGATTGCTGGTCTACGAAACCTCCATGGGATTGCTGCCAACGCCTTACCGGGATGTGTGTGTGCCCCCGTCGTACTATTGCGCGCACTGCTGCTGTTCGAGCTAGAGCTGATACTATACTGGCGGCCGGCCAGCCCACTCGCCCCTCCTCTCCGCAGCTGTCTTCGAATACTTCTGGGAGTATGCATGTGTGACGTCACCGAGGGCGCCTTCCACACTTCGTGGACGTTGAAAAATGGTCCGAGAGAGCGACGTGGTAGAAGTATAAGGGTTGGCTTCTTGCCTCGTGGCAGGGAAGTAGAGAGAGACTCTTTAAGGTAGAAGTAAAGCAACTGCCTATGGAGCACTGCACTCGACTATACAACGTGATTAACTTATAAAAAAAGTAGTACAGGCACCATGAAAATTGTCAGAAAAGTGCGATTTTTCCTGTACACGCAACATTATAAAATATTTCACTAAAATATCATTTTTAAATGTAAAAAAATTATCGATTGAAATTGTATGCTTTTTTTTTTTTAACCAAATTTAAGCTCGTTTCCATTCTGGATGCTTCGGAAAGCAGAAATTGCAAGAAAATATTCTTCAAGAAAGATCGTCATAATACTTCCTGTGACCATGTATAATAAAATCATTGTAATAACGTACCATATCTATTTACACCGGTTTCAGCCACATATGTTTGTGACAAATGGACACACGTGAAAATAATTATAAAAATTACTTCCTACATTGTTATTACAATTTTCTTACACACAATCGTAGTAAACATTCTGACGATATTCCATGACGAAGATTTTTGCAAATTCTGCTTTCTGAAGCATCCGGAATGGAAATGCGCTTCGATTTGTTTAAAAATACAGACTATTTTAATAGATTATTTTTTTTACATTAAAAATTATATCTTAGTAAAATATTTTATAATGTCGCAAAATATATAGGTAGAGGAAAGTAGACAAATATGGAATAGTGTACTAATATGGAAGGCCCTGGGTTCGATTCCCGGCTCGGGCATGGCTGCTTGTGTTCGTTCGTAGGTGTAAGTTAGCATGTAAGCCATCCCTTATTAAGCTTTATAGCATAAAACCGGGGGATGTTAATAAACCCTTTTAAAAGAAATTGTCTATGCGGACTGATGTTAAAACTATCGCAAATTAGTTGATGTATTCTGCTTACAGATGGAAAACATCGTCTACCATGTCGAGCAAACAAAAACCAGTTGGAGAAAGAAGGAAGGCGTGGGACGAAGATAAAATGGCACAAGCGATAGTTGCTGTAAGGGAGCAGAAAAGAGTGTTTTTGAAAGCGTCTCAAGAATTCGGTTTTCCAAGAACGACACTTTTCCGCCTTGCAAGAGACCATTCCAAGGATCCACATCAAGCAGCCACAACGAATCTAGATAGGAAGACTATTCTCCCAAGACATTTAGAAGTAGAACTAATAATATACTCTATAGAAATGGAATGTAACTTCTTTGGTCTGACAAGAAGCGATGTGAACAATATAGCCTACCAGTTGGCTGTGTTAAATGACATTCCACACCCATTTCGGGTTCTTGGCACAGCTGGAAAAAGGTTGGCTTAAGCTATTTCTTAGACGTTACAAAGGTGTTTTGTCGTTCAGGAAGCCTACATGCACTTCATTTTAAAGAGTTTTGGGATTCAACAAAGTGCCATTTGATCGATTCTTCACCATACTGGAGTGTGAAATGGGCAGGAAGAAGTATCCACCAAATAAAATATACAATGTCGATGAGACAGGGTTGTCTGTTGTTCAGAGCGAGGTTCCACATGTTATTTCTCTGAAAGGAAACCATCAAGTTTAAGCGATTGCTTCTGCAGAGAAGGGACCCTTGATAACTGTAGTTTTGTGTGTGAGTGTTGGAGGATCACTCCTTCCACTTATCATTATATTCCCACCCGAAGTGATGAGTCCACTTGTCATGAAGGGTGCACCTCAAGTGTCCATTTCAGCATGCCATCCATTTGGATGGATACAGACACACTTGTTCACATTGTGGTTTAGGCACTTTCTTCAGGATGTGAAACCTACCAAAGAGCCTGCAGTTATTTTAATACTAGATGGTCACAATACCCACACCAGGAATGTAGAGGTCATAAATCTGGCAAGAGAAAACAATGTTACAATCTTATGTTTACCTCCTCACACCACCCATAAGATACAACCACTAGACAAGACATTAATGGGTGCTCTTAAAACCTACTATTGTGAAGAAGTGCGTACCTGGTTGAGACATTCTGGCAGGCCTCTGACTCATTTCGATGTTGTTGAATTGTTTGGGCGCGCATATTTGTAAGTCCAACCTGGAGCAATCGCAGTGAACGGTTTTAAGGCAACTGGGCTTTATCCTGTTGACAGGAATATCTTCAGTAACCGTTATTTTCTTGTTAGTGATGAACGAAATGAGCATGCTATTGCAACTCCAGGGGATAGTCAAACTGATGGAACAGTAGTTCTACAGTGTGCCATAGAAAATTATCTACCGTCTAGTAGATCTAATCTGAAGGAATGTGTACCCCCTTTGCCATGCTCTTGTTGCAGTAACGAAACTAGCCAACAAGAAACTTTAACAGAATATGTATCTATGCCAATTCAATCAATTCCAAGTACATCTAACATTCAACATATGAGTGCTGAAGGAACTCTCATAGGAAACTAGGGAATCCAGCTTCATCTACATCCAGGATCATTGTCCCAACTCAAATTTCTCCCATTCCTAACAGCGGGTCTAGAAAACAACAAACTTCTTCGAGTTCCAGGGGTGGCAGAAAGCCTGGGATATGCGCGGTTATCACTTCATCACCGTACAAAGAACAAATATAGAACGAGTCAACCAAATGTCTGTTGTCACAAAATAAGAAAGAAATAAGAAGAGGACGGCGCTAAAGAAAGTCTACAGTTAGCAGTAGTAGGCGAGCCAAATCTTTTGGTACTAAAAGTCAGGGAAGTGTGCCAAATGAATCTAGTTCTTCTGCTGAAGAAGTATCTGTTCATTATTCCAGTGACATAGAAGTGGAACACAATAGAACAACTCCAGATAATGATGGTGCAGTGTGTATCTTCTTAGAAACAAAGTCTTCAGAGGATACACAAGGCGAAACGTGGATACAGTGTGCCATTTGCCAGCTTTGGTGTCATTCCGTGGGCGCCGGCTATGAAAGTGGCGCATATGTTTGCGACTATTGTAAATAAAATATATGGCTAACTTGTAAATAGAGCAATTTCAAATCACTGTGCACAGTAGAAAATATATACAGTGTTTTGTCGATAGTGTAACATGATAGACCGCACATTATGTCATACTATATTCACTATTCCATATTTGTCACCCGTCTTGTGAATTGATGTTTTGTGCAAAAATAAGAAAAATTATTTTTAAAAGTTTTGTTTTCCAATATAGCAGTTTTGTTGTTCATTATAATTAATAAGCAAAAATAATTTGAATTGGTACTTGTATATTACATCATTGCAACTGGAATACAAAAAGTTATTAAACAAAATTGAGTTGGTATTCCATATTTGTCTATTTTCCTCTACATTCTTTTTCATATACAGCATAAATCGCACTTTTTTGGTCATTTTTATGGTATCTGTACTACTTTTTATGAGTTCTTCACAATGTATAGTCAGGTGCAGTGCTCCATAGGCAGTCGCTTTACTTCAACCTTAAGCATGGAACTGATCCGACGGAGAAGGAGGGGTGCCATAATATGCTGTAGCCAAAGTAACGTACTTTTCTCTGCGGGTTTATCAGTTTTGTGTAATCTAAAGCTTTAAAGTTGTAGTATAGAGTAATTCACTATTCGATTGAGGGGGTTTCTTGTAAATAACTTTTATAGGTTTTTATTATACCACATTCACTACAGTTAGCATCGCACGCACTCTATTTAGCACTACATGCACCACAGTTAGCAATGCATGCACTGCACTTATAACCGAATGCATCATACTTAGCACTGTAATCAGCATCGCAATGAGCACCGAGATCAGCACCATAATCAGCACTGCATGCACCACAATCAGCACTTCACACACTGCAATTAGGGGTAATTTAGGGATCATAGGGGTCATTTGAGGGTCATTTGCTGAGCAGAAGGGGTAATTTTCGGAGCAGAAGGAGTCATTTGCGGAGCAGAAGGGGTCATTTTAGGAGCAGAAGATGTCATTTGCGGAGCAGAAGGTGTCATTTGCAGAGCAGAAGGGGTCATTTAGGCATCATTTTCAGAGTTCGAGGGGTCATTTAGGTGTCATTTGTGGAGCAGGAGGTGTCATTTACAGAGTAGGAGGGGTCATTTAGGGATCATTATGGGTCATTTAGGGGTCATTTAAGGGTCAGACTTGTGAGGTGTCGGTCTGGCAGTAGTCAGTTGTCTGTTTTAAATGTGACCATGAGTTTAAGCTGAGCGAAGAAGTTATCTTGAAGAGACTGTTTAAGATATAATTGCATGGTAATGTGAGTAATGTGATCAAGGAACTAGATAAAATGTCTGGTTGAATGGAGGTATAAAAATGCTTAAATCTCACTACTGAAATGTGTTAGTAAGTATATAGTGCAATAGCTAGGCCAAGTAGATACATATGTAGCCACTGTGGAAAGGACTTCGGTTCTTTCGTGAAGATGGCGCAAGCCAATGATTGTACGAAGTCTACTGCACAGCTTACCTCTATGAATGTACCTTCTCCCGCTGCCGGAAAATTACATGGAAAACAGTGTTGCTGTTGTCGAAAGATCTTCAGCAAAAAGCTACCTTGCCCATCGACATGAAAAAAGCCAATGTTTAATAGGACTGACCTCCAAATCACTATCATGTATCAATTGCGATACAAAATTTGGTAGAAGCGACACTTTAAAGAGACACACTAGTATGTATAAAGGCAATGTGCTTTTGCTTGACTCGAGACAGCATGTGTTGACTTCGTTATCTCGTGTTAATACACTACATAAAATGTTCGTAGACGACGAGGGAACTCGTACGATGGAGCGTTATGACAACGGGCACATGCAGTTTATGAAAGGTGATACTTTGAAGAACTACATCAAGATCTGCAAGGATTCGTCTTCTGAGAGCCAACACGTGTTGCCGTCAATACCTCTTGCTGCATCGGTGGGTATTGATTGGTCAGACGATTATAATGGGACAGTTGATGCTAATGACGGAATGAGAGACCTACGAGGCGTGGTAGAGTGGGTGGATGGTGAGGGGGATGAACTATGGTGAGTTATTGGGGGTTGGGACTAGCGTCGGGTGGCGTGTTGGTGGCTTGCGTGGATATTGACAGCGGCTGAGCTATGGTTAGTAAATGGTGAGGGAAGTGGAGCGAGAAGATGTGTGATATCCTAGGGCAAGAGTGGTGGTGGAAGGTATGCGTGTTATGTAATGTCAATAATTCGCTTTGTGGGTCGGGAGATTGGTCGGCTATATAGGCAATGAAATATAAAGGCGTGGTTTCAGTTGGCTGCTGATTGTTATACTAGGGAGTGGCTGTGCTCTGCCACCTTTACAAGAATGGAACCCTCAGTGTCACACACATCCAACTTGGTTTGTTGTAATAGGCAGATAAGTTTTCCTCGGCAATTTATGAGATTTCTTAAGATTTCTCATGATTTTTTTTTCAAGTTGAAGGCCAATGGATCCAAGTTTATAGCTACCAAATTCAACATGGGCGCCATAGTCAGTCACATAATATCTTCGAAGATTTTTTAAAAATTTATTCGAAATTAAACATTTTTTCTTGATTTTGAATTTAAGATCATTGGAGTACATGTCTAGGTCACCAGCATCCAACATGGGTGTCGGAGTCAGTGATGTAATATGTTTCTAAACTTTTGTTAGTTTATTTTGATTTTTACAGAATTTTTCTCGTTTATTAGGTTTCATGGTCGTTGAGGATTGATTACCCTGCAACCAACATGGTAGTCGCAGGGTAATCAATGTTATATCTCCCTTGATTTTTATAATTAATTTTTCTTGCTATTTTTTCGAGTTTTGTGATTGGAATGTGTTTAGGTAGGGGTAGGAGTTGATGGTTATGGTGAGGAGCTTGAGCAGGGAGGAATGGTGAGGTTATTTGTTACTAGAGTTTTAAATTTTTTAGCGATTCTTTTCGATTTTATAATAATTTATAGGAGGTGGTGGGGTTGAAGCGAAGAGGCAAGGGCAGTGGGATGAGAGTGTAGTTAACATCATAATATGTTCTTCAATGTTTAGAATCAATTTTTCGATTTTCTGGGATCATTCTCGAATTTTTGTTACTGGGTATATTGTGAGGGGGTGGGTGGTTGGTTAGTTTAGTGGGGTGAGCTAGAGGTGGGGTAGTGCAGCGTTATATTTTCTTTGATATTTTAGAATTCTGTTTTGGATTTTCAGCGATTTTTAAATAATTGCCAGGGATTGGTGGTGGAAAGGGGGTGAGGTGAAGGTGGCGGAATGAGCAAGCGGCAGAGTACTGTAGTGTTGTGTGTTCTTCGATATTTAAATTTTTTTTAATTTTGTGATATTTTTTATAATAATTTCTAGGGATGGGGATGGGGAGGGAGTGAGGTGAGCTTGGCTAGGGGTGTGGTGAGGCGGTGGAGACCTTCAGGTAATAAGCAAGCCTCCGAATTTTTCAAATGGCTCGAAAATTGTCTTTCGGCTACTCGCTATTGCATAATCTAGGGCATAGAGTTGAATGAGGGAAAAACTGGAAATTAGGTACTTAGGTAATTTTAATGTAAAAAGGTAGATTTAGAAAGAAAATGGTAGATTTGGAGGGAGTATCGGGGAATTTTAAGGGAAAAACGGGAAAATTCGTGACATCATCCAAGATGGCGGATGGATCCTGGATCCTGATACATGATTCATGTGACTGAACCAACATAATCCTACTACTAATAATATTTCGTCAGGAAAAGATATTTTCATAAGCCAGTTTTTGAGAAAGTGCCACTAGACATACGAAAAAGATAAAACTAGTAGTTCCATGCACCTACTTTCGGGACTATTTGTTTTAGGATTTTTCCAATCTGATGAAAGTGTTTTGTGTGCTTTAGAGGTTAACATATCAGAAAAATAACATCTGAACATTTAGAACATTTTATTCTAGTAAGAGTAATACGACAAAATTATTATTCGCGATATTTACGAGTTTCCTGAGTGTTAGGGAGAGAATATAACGGAAGTGAATGGCACATATTGGCAATTTTAACGGATTTGGGTGGCAGCTTTATGCCGTATGCAGAGTATTAGAGGAATATATTTTACACTCTGTTCGTTATGGCAGAACGTAAATCAATTAAACGAGCCTATACAACTTCCTTTCCGCTCATTTGCAAGACTCCGGGTTGGAATGGGTTATGGTTTTGCGGGGAGGGGGGTGGGGTCTTTACTGCGAACAATAACGCAGCTTAATTCCCGACTCTAGGGAGAGCAAGAAGGAAGAAGTGGTTTCCACAGGATTTGTGAGGGGATTGCAAACACGAGCTCTGGTTGGGGCACACACACACACACTAACCCTCCCTCCTCGACGCAGTGTTTGCAGAATGAGCCGATGTGTGCGATGGGTGGGCGGGAGAACATTCCAAACTCCCGCCATTTCGCGCCCTTTTCCCTGCGGTTTCCAAACTGTAATCCTGTACTGGAAAGTAATTAAATAAAGTTGAGGCAAAGTGGAGTGTACACTTGCGATCAACCCCAAGCCACCGGCGGTCCGCGATTTTAGTTCCGGAACTTCCGCTCGTACGAGTGGGTAATGCTTTCAGGAAAGTTCATGTTCTTTCGTCTTTTTCCTTTTTTTATTTCTATTTTTACCAAACGAAATGTCAAACTTCGTAGCGGAGGATCACAAGGCCAGGTGCCAGGTTTAAATCCCCGACAAATCTCGTGTGTGCGCTTGCATCTCGTTTTAAGGTGCAGGTTTAGGGTAGTCCAGTCCGCAAGCTGTCCTTGAGTTAGTCTGCTTCATAATGTGCGAAATAACACGCTGCTGTTCACGGTAAAATGAGCACTTTTGAAAGCCCTGCTTAAGATCTACTTGCATCCACGTTGTGTATTCTCCCGCCTTATGTAAAATTAAACTGTGAAATTATTAGAGAAATAAATATTATACAAATTTGCTCATTTTTTACACTTTGACGGATTAACAAACCATAAAGTACAAGAAATAATATAAGTTATAACAAATCGTTACCTAACACTTTTTGTTTGACGTTAAGATAATTATGGAACTACTTTCCTTCCATCGTTACCAACTTTACAGTGGGCGCATGCCACTCAGTGCGCCCGTTAAAACATTTGCAGGTAGGAACAGTGACTTTTTTCTAACGCTGATTTCAAAAGTGCTCAGTTTTACGTGACGGGCTTTAAATAATACACACAAGAAAATTTCGACGCAATTCATATTTTCTCAAAGAGCTGTATATGTAGTAATGAGTATAAAAAATGTAGGCTTCGAGGTAAAAAAAAAAAAAAAAAAAAAAAAAAAAAAAAAAAAAAAAAAATACTGCGAGGCTTGTGTGTAGAATTCTATATTACAGTACAATAGCTACGTGAAACAAGAAACTCAATACTTCTAAAGAACTTTTATGTCAACATAACATGCTACATACTTCATTTTTTAAAATGAATTAAAACGAAATCAATGTATGCGCACTGCACATAAAAATAACTTAAAATATTCATAAAACTTTGCATAGGCATAAGTACCCCAAAATCAAATTATGAAAATTAGCTCTTAACCTGTAACTTACAAGAACTGGAAAGAAATACTTACTGTAGGAAAGTGTTTAATATCTTTCTAACGTGTAGAAGTTTTACTGAACATTAAACACTTATACAAAAATACACCTATCAATTGGCAGTAGGATATATTTATAAACACTCCACATCATCCTCGATGTGAAATCAACAGTGTCGCCTGATATAGGCTGTTGATGCTAAAGTGAGCACTTTCGAGGTCCCAGTTACTTTTCCTTTCAACATTTTTTTATCCTTTAACCGCCTTTTTAAATAAATATTGCCGTGTAAGTAATAAACACAGTGTGTATATTCCACCGCAGTAGGAAGTTAACGTATAAGGCTAAAATAGAATATATTTACTAACTATTATTCCAAATGAGAGGGCTTTCAAAGGTGCTCATTTCACCGTGAATAGCATATATCGGTCTTTGGTGAGTGACAAAGATTTCCGAAACTTAATACGAGACAGACTATACTAAGATTTCAGCTGAGCTGCTAAACACAAACGTACGCATTTACGAGAGGAAAAGGGAGCGCCCTTTCTTTCAGTGCTCTTTAAACATCTGTGGCGTATGCCACCCCTCCCACTGCAAATGTGTTTTCCACCAGCCGCTAATCCCAGTCGGCGCTTGTTCGGTCAAACAGCGCGCCTCTTTAAAACTCCTCCACGTTCCGGCAAGATCTGGTTTGCCGCTCGGTTGCCCGCGCCCCTAATTCCATCTGCGCCTTGCTCCAGTGCGCAGCCTGGTCTTTTTTTGGGGGGTGGGGGGAGGTGGTGGGGTGGTAGAAGGGGGGGGGGGGTCGCAGTTTGGGCAACATGATCCGGCGGAAAACGAACTGCTCGTCCGGGGCTTCTTAATTGGCCGCCCTGCGCGCTGCACTTCCGGTTGCCTTCCACGGCCCAACGCCACCGCTTCCGGGACAGTCAGCCACTCTGGGCTCCGTTAAGCCCCTATCACACTGTCAAATTTTCGCCTTCAACTATGTTTAAAAATAAAATTCGAAGACAATATACGGCCATCAAATTGTTTTCTGCAACAAATTTTATCAAATATTCTTGAACGTGTGCGATGTGTCACGCTGTCATTTTTTTTTCTCTGGGTTAATCTAAGTTTAATTAATATTTAAAAATTATGTTTAGTGAGATATTGCATTTGCGTTTCCATACAGATAAATTACAAGAATAAATGTAACGAATGTTGTAATTTATTTTCGCTTCGATATTAAATTCAAATTTTATTTATCGGAAATGTTTCCTGCACAATGCAATTTAAAGTATCTGAGTTCGCAATTATGTGCAATATTCACTTAAAATACCGTTCATGCCCAGGTAGCTTCTACACAATTTAATTATTTTCATAATCTACTTCGTTTTCAGCAATTATTCGTTATTTTTAAGTTTGTTAACGTCCATTTCTGTCGTGCACGTCATACATCGAATAGATTTTAGAACCAGTCGAATCTTCAAATGTTTGATGGAAACTGAAGGCATCCAACTTTCTCAGACAAATATGGCTGCGTTTATGACTTTTCGATGACGTCATAACTGTCCAATTTGATTTGATCAAACTTTTTGGAAGCAGTTTGACGGAAAATTTGACAGTGTGACAGGGGTTTTCCTTAGTGGGGAAATTGGGTAGAGTGCTCATAAAAGGCGCGTGGCAACCACTTTCCGTGTTTTAACACGGAACTGTTCTTTTTCTGCCAATATCAACATACAAAACCATATGGATAGGATTTTAGGTAGGTACACAGTTTATATGAGTAGAGGTTTTGAGATATTTGTAAAATTTCTATAACATAGTTTTAATGCGATTAGAATATATTTTCGTTAGTTAAAGTGTGTCTTTGAAAATTCGAGTGTGAACAAACATATTCATTAGCTTTGGCCAGATTACTTTGACAGCTTACTATTAACGAAGGGCAGTATAAAGATATTTATTTTGCAAAAAAAAAAAAGCATTGCGAATTTTAGCAAACGTACAGTACTGAACTATAAATGTAACTAATAAATGTAATAACTAATAAATGTAAAATTATGCCACTTTTAATGAATGTATATTAAATTTAATGAAACTAGTAAAATTAAATATTGGACAATATCAAACAAATGATAAGATTCATAATGATTATACTAGAAATGTTCATAAACTGACAGTTGTTCCACATAGAAGCTCTATGTGTCATAATAGTAGGGTACATACTAAACTGGACTCCGATATTACAACAAATTACCTAAATATATCCCATAGATGAAAAAATATTAAAAAATTTACTAAGTCAGTAAGAAAACTGACTACCAATGTTTTTATAATACCCAGCAAATCTATGAATTTCTACAAAATTTGTAGCCAGTATGCATCACCAGAAATGTGTGTTATTGTATAGGTAATCATATGTCTACCCACAGTTAATTTATGCTATCTAAAATATGTGTTGTTAATTTGTGATTAACGTAGTTAATTAATATTGTGTTTCCATATTTTATATTATGTATTGCTGTCTACAGTATGTAAACTAAATGGTATTATTATACATGACAAACAAAACATCAAGATAACGTATGCTTACATAACTGGATCAAGATAGGGAATAAATAAATAAATAAATGATGGGTACATGCACAGTCTACTTAATCTTTAGTCTAAGCTCCGCAACTCGTCTGTTGTTAATGAAACACTTTATATAACCACAGACTATAGATGAGGTAAACCTATTCTAGTCCTGTGCGCATGTACCCAACCTTCCCCACAGCAGTACAACAGTCGTAGTCACATGATCAACAGTGATAAACTTTTTTAATACCTCCATTTACAAAAGACAAGCCCTTTATATGAATACTATACTTTTACCAATTTGATTTTAATGTAACTGCATTAAAAATTGGCTAGAGTAAGTATACAAACATCTCAAAGCACATGTACACACAAACAGTTTTATAATCTCAAGTTCTATTCACGTTTTTCTTGGCAGTGCTACTGGCAGAAAAGCAGTTCAATATTGGGGATGCGGAGAGTGATTACTACCCACCTCAGGTAGGCATCCTAATCCTCTAATCCCCTTATTAGCCTATTTTCCGAAGGAGAGAAAGGTTTTGAGATCACTTTCCTGCCTGTATTATGTGCGTGTTTGTGTATATCTGTGCGTATGTGTTTCCCAATTTTCGATTATTTAACGCGGGAACCGAATTTCACCAAACTCGTTACACAGATTGTACTAACCAAGGACACATGAATTTTACAGTTATTTTACGACGCCGGGCACTTACTTTCAAAATGGCGGCTATTTTGAAATTTACGGTGATATGTCATATTTCGGAAACCATTCAAACCGATTGAAACTAAATTTTTTATGCCGACAGCGCAAGATGTCAAGGTGTAAGGATTGCATTTATAGTACTGGTCCGGCATTTTCGAAAATAGTGCCAGATAAAAGTAGCACGGGCTGGCGGGTTCTGAAACAAAGAGATGCCGCCTTTATTGATATCAAAAGGCCAAATTGATTGAAAGGGTTAATTAAATTGATTGAAAGGACTAACCAAATTGAAAGGGTTAAATGTATTGAAAGAGTTAATTCTTTTCCGATTTTTGTGTTTGGTGGAAGAGTGTGCTAAGGGACAATTTTTCTATCTTTCTTTTTGTGTGTTGGGGAGCAACTCTGGTACGTCCTCACCCTTGGAGCTCTGGCACTCGATTACATGTGGCGTGTTGGGGACAGGGTGTATATATATATATATGTATATATATATATATATATATATATATATATATATACACATGGTGCGTTTTGTGCAAGAGTGGCATAAGTGCAAATTTTGTGTCTTGTAGATGGTGTTGGTAGACAGGTGACTTTGAAAGATAGTATTATTATTATTCCAAATGAATAACAGCATTGCTCAAGAAAACAACAAATTCAGAGTTTTTAAACGAGTTCTACCTATGAATAAATTACACGAAGGGCTTATCGAATCGCAAATTTCAAAGGAACACAACTGCATGAATAACCTCCAGTATGTAATTAATTAATGAAGGAAGAATATCCCTATAAATGAAATGGCAGTTTTCCTAAACACAAGATATATGAAAAAGGTGACACTACTTGACACCTCTCACACATACCTGACAATATTTTAAAACATGTCCGTCTGCCCGTGAGACTGGCGAGGGACTTCAGAAACAGTATTCACACGTTAAAAGAAAACATTTAACAGTCAGTGATTATAATATATGTCTATTCGCGCAGGAGTTCGCTGCAGCACTGACTTGTATACAGCATTTACATCAACTTATAAGCTGTGGTGAGAGAAAACATAACCTGCGTTGGCCTATGTTTGATTATAGACTGAGGTGAAATCTTGGGAATTTTCATGAAAATACAAAATGAATGTTTCCAAATAAATAAAACGTCTAACGAACACAAGTACATGAAAATGACTTTAAAAAAAAAAAAAAAAACATGTAATGAAATGCACTAGGAGCTCCCCAAAAACACTTCCGCCCATCTCAGAGGGTGGTGAATGAATGACTGGATTGTCTGACGTGCGCCGGCTTATAAGTTGTTATATACATGGTGCGCACCTGAGTTGAAATTTACGACTGACAGAACCTTTCCCCTACCAAGCCACTGGTAACAACTCGATTACACTATTCGTCCTACAACAGACAACAAAATGATTATTAATTTTTTTTTAACTTACCCTGATCTTTAATACGAGTTTCACTACTGTAAGAATAATTCACTTTTAACACAAATTCTTCCATCGAAGCATAGAGACACTCGGATGTCTTAATCCTGTAACACTTTGTGGAAAGGTTCTATATATTATTTTCAATTATTTAAAATAACAAACATACTACAAAATTTTTTCTGTTATGACTGTGAAATGCATGGCACTAGTTACTGAAACAATAGTTGAAAATGCTATCAAGTTTCGTCGACCGAACTAAGAAACTGGGTTTACACGGATATTATTTTATTTCCGATAAATAATTTGTTTCTGATAAACAAATAAAAAAACCTTGAAATTCCTTTTATTTTAAAATGAGAATCACGGCTAACAATCAGGTGTATTATATGTCTACACTTTTCGAAGCCTGCTAGCTGCCATACCCGGTGATGTACAGTGTCGTGTCACAAAGCCCGCTGCCCGCCACACCTGATAAAGTCAGTAGAGCTGGTGCATACGCATATCCTCGACAAGAGTTTGCGAAGACCTAAGATGGTGCCAACCTGTAAGAATTGTTCACATCGGTCCTGCCCTCCCTAGCCCCCTTGTCCAGAAGATGACATTGTGCAAAAATACAGTTTCTATCCAAGACCACACACCCTGCCATCAGTCCAACACTGCAAAAATCTGTTTACCGCCAACCACCCACTCCACCCACCTCCTCCCTTCACCGCCACCCTAGAACACATTTTTCGGATATCTCGAGAACTGGCCACCCCATGCAGGTCCGAACCCCTCCCTTCAACACCACCCAAGAGCATGTGTTTTCCGACATAAGAGCTGTCTCGGCCAGGAATGGAGGCTTGCCGGAAGGCTAAAGCACGTCTTTTGTGCAAAACGTCGGGAAGACTTCGGGCACCGGATTTTGAACTGACCTTGGCATTTATGAATTTCACACCGTAAAAATAATTTACACCATCAAAACTTTTTTTATAAAATTTTAAACTAGAAAAATTTAATAACGATTTTCGTATAAAAAGTTTTTTGCCTGGGGAATACTATTTCGCTCTCTTAAAACTGACCAATTTCCAAGAACTCTATTGTTACAAGTAAATAAATATGACCTAGGAGAAACAATTATGACACCCAGAAATATATTCCAATAAACTAACCATCAGTCTAACATTAATGAATTAAAATGATCAATTATACCACAATTAAATAAAAAAACACAAAATACCTTATAAATCTAATCTGAGAAACAAATCCCGGGAAATATTATCAAAATTCCAAGAAATATAAAATATCACATTACAAATACATTCTAAATAAAGTTAAAATGTAATCATTTCCGAAATGCCTATAAGTAGAAAAAATTCTGCAAAAAAATATTTCAATTCCAGGAAATTACAACCAATTAAACAAATCACATCCTAAATATCTTTAAGCTATAAAATCCCACTAAATTTAATCCCAATTTCAAGAAATGTAACATTAAAAGTAATATAAGAACACCAGATACAAATTTCAAATGAATAACAAATCAAATGCAACTATCTAACAACTAAACATGATGATTTTCAATACATACCAAACACAACAAATTAGCACCTAAATGCGAATTTAGGTGCTACACAAATATAAAATATAAATATAAAATGATCACAAATATAAAATGAACTAAAAAATCAAACACCAACAACCCACCCAGACTCTCTAACAAATATGATTCTATCACAGTTATCAATTGAATTATTTATAACCTCTAATTGGATATAACCTTAATGTGAATGGTGCCACAATTAAAAGGAATCAAATGCAACAAAATTACATCACAAATAAAAGGAAAAATGCAGTGGATTATCTCTTAAATGCTAATCCACTGAAACTACAATCCAATCAACAAGGGGATTGACTGCTTAATAAATACTACATCCATCAACTATCCAGAGGCTCATTAAATAAAATAACACATCAAATATAATTAAAAAATCTTTTATTTAGTATCATAATTCTACAAAACAATGTATTACAATCTTTAAAGATGTTGATTTTTAACCCAGGAGTCATGTGCTTTTAAGAAACCCCTCCATCGAACCAAGGACATATCTTTCTTCCTTTTAAAATTTTATCAAACAAATATTTATTTGGAGTACTGATTTCTAAAGTGCATGCTAATAAGAATTGCCTTTTATGGGTTCTCCATTATAGGTTTTTAGGTAACACATCTGGGATGTTATTGTCTAATTGAAATAATTTTAAATATTTCATAAGACCAAATAACCATAAATTTCTTCACAAAGATTCCTTTCTGCTTCATGATACGTATAAATTCGCCAACTTTGAACTTTGGTTTTCATTTGTCGATGACTTTAACATTATTATAAATAGTTCGCATTAAACTATTATCCGTAAATTCTTTGGGTGCCATCTTAATAGTTCTATGATATCTGGAATTATAAAAATTAACTATTTCAGGCAAAACGCCAACCCATTTGCAAGTCCCTTTTGAGACGAAATGTTTATATATTAACTGCTTGATCGATTTGTTGTAACATTTCACAACACTTGCTTTAAGCTCCGAATACATTGCGTAGCGATTTATACCATATTCATTCACTAGTTTCCAGAATGGCATAGAAAAAAATTCGGTTCCTCTGTCAGTTTAGAGCTAATTTGGCTTACTCTCTTTCAAAACGACCTTCATTGCACCACTAACATGTTTCCCAGTTTTGTTTTTCAAACATATACCTAAACCAATTTAGAATAAACGTCTATTAAGGTTAAAATAAACTTGTATCCTTTATTGTATTTGGAAAGCAATGTCATTTCACACAGATCCGCACGAAAAAGATAACTTAAACCATGAGTTGTAACACTTCCTCTAGGATATACAATCCTTGTGGGGGCGTGAAGCTCTTCAGAAATGTTACTAAACTTAATTGGTAATATAACCTCGTTTTTTCAGCCCTTCAATAATATAAACAATTTCGTTTGCATGTGAATTATTACCAGATTCTCTCGAAGCCCTGAGAAGTGCTAATCTTTCGACCAATTCATTAGGATTGTTCCAATATACAGGCGAAAACTGGTTGTCAATTTCATCTTTATATATTCCACTTCCTACTATATCTCCTATCAAATGAATATTCGGGTGGTTTTCATCACCTGAACGAATGTTAACATTCGTTCGACGAACAAGTCCTTTATTTTTCTGCAAATCGGTGTCGGAATATCCATTTGGAAAGTTTTTAAACAATAATTCAAACAATCCTTGACTCACATCAGTTACATAATCACCTATTTTAATTCTATTGTCAGGCAAAAACTTAATTACCAAATCTCCAAGGAACCAGAAGTTGTCATGTTGATAAACACCAAACGTTGTATCGCGCAGAGGTGAATAATGCTGTAAAGATAAATAACAACATGTTAAATGACAAAGAGTTTGCTTTTTATTTGTTGAAGGTTCTTCTTCCTATTAAATTTCCAAAGGTGATTAATTGGGCAAATTCAACAGAGAACACAATGTATCCATTCTACTCATAACAGGTTTAAATATTTCTTAGTTTAAAACATCCCGTTCAATACATGCTCGACTGACTTGCAAATATTTTTCCTTCACATTGCATTTCTGCAAGTTGTGTTGTAAAAATTAAGTTTGTCATATCATTAAAGTCTTTACTAAATCCATTTAATTGTTTTTCTTTTCTAAATTCATCACTCTGCAAATCATTGCTAATATTTGTTAATATGTTTGCAATTGCACTCGTGTTTTTATAAACATTATCATTCATATCAACTAACTTTATTAATTTCTCATGAATATCATTTGATTGCGATTTAAATATGTTTAGCATAATAGCGTTCAAGTAATCCTCGCAACGTTTATTTAACATATCGGTAACTTTCACAGCCATACCCACATTACATAATATATGTCCGTTCAAATCACAATTCCCATTGCGATTTTTGGTTAAACAGCTGTTGTAGTGATTACGTTTTATACCGCAATGTCCAAACATTGAAATACTCATTGTTCTTGCTCTGGAAGTTAAAAAAAAAACTGTCAAAACCAGACCTATATCTGCTTTTATATAGGGAAGCGTTGGCACATTCACCAAAAAAAGTATTTGTTTTTCCAACAGTAAAAACACATATCTTTAAACTTTGTAACTATCATATCGCTTAAAAAATTATCACTGTAAATATGTTGGGGATTCATATTGTCCATTTTAAACACACTATCATATTTGCATTATCACGCAAAATATGTTTTTGGTATACGTGCATAGCTTTGTGAAAGATAAAAACAATCAACGTTTGAATGTCGACCAAAACTAAAATATTGTTGTATTTAACCCTGCAGTTCACACCATACATCGTCAAAAATAAATACAGAATCGAGTAATGCTTCATTGTAAGTACTATATCTTCTTTATTTGTAAAAGGGAAATATCGCATTCCATCAATTAACTACAAAATGGTTGCTAATCATTGATATTTCTCTTATTGTATTGTTTTAGAAAACACATATACATTTTCAAATTTAAGAACATTTGGATGTTCCAACAGTGACATAACACGACACGTTTTTCCACATGAAGAAGGACCGCTTACTATACACTGTATATTTGATGGTAAAAGAATACCGTGTTTTGTATTCAAATACGTTTTATTTCATATTTACAACTACCAGCCGATGTACATTTTGTTTTATAATCTTCATTTATACAGAATAAACAGTATAACATATCATAATGTATCATATTGTAATATAACATCACATATCATAACAGACTAACATAATGTTTCATTATGTCTTGTAACATATCATAATGTATTGTAACATACTAACATATCATAACATATTGTAATGTACTAATGTAACATATAATGTATTATAACATACTAAAATAACATATTCTTACTAATGTAATGTATAGTAATGTATTGTAACATATTGTAATGTACTAACATAACATACTAACGTAAAAACTATAATTGTAGGTCTTTATATAGGTTCGCGATCAGTTGGAAACAATGGCTCGTACTACGTTGGAAAATCGTTTGACCACTTTCTACGGAGTTCTGAATTCTGACAGTATCTGTTAAAAGTATCATATATTCCAAATAAGACGACGTTTGTCAGCCATTTTGTAAGATAGTGCTACATTAATTACTAAAGTTATTATGTACTATCTTGGGGAATAGTTGGCAGAATTCCTACCAAATTTGGCAGACAATTAGCTCTATGGTAGGCACTGTAAAACGGATATATATTTTAGTGGGCCTGAGACATATTTTAAAAATGAAAGCCATATGAATATTTTAGCTCAGTATGTATGTTTTTTCTACATATCTACAAAACAATTTTTTACTTAACTTTGTATGCTGACAGTATTTAATATATCAATAAAATCATTATATAGGCTACAATGCCTCATTTCTCGGCAATTTTGTAAGACAGTCCCACATTAAATAATTATGCTTTTGTGTTGTGTCTCGGGAATCAATTAATCGTTTTCTTTCCAATTTCACGAATAAGTTGTAGGGTACTATGATGGGAAAAAATTAATTTATATATTATAAGTATGCAAGTCTCTTATTTTCCGAATGGCGACAGTAATACACTTTAGCTTAGTGTGCTATATCTACGAAACTGTGTGACAAATTTTTATTTAACTTTGTATAAGATATCTATGACAATTATCGAATGTGCTAATACATATCCTTTTTTGTTCTCCATTTATAAACATCGTCACACGAACAATGGAGATTTTATGCGATATCTTGAGGACCAATCAACCGATTCCTGCCATAATTTCGCTCAAGTAATGCTAAAGTAGGTTATATCTATTAACACGTTTGAGGTGCAGTAGACTTTTTAAATGGGGTTTATGTAAATAATTAAGCTTAATATGTTATATCTATTAAATGTTTCAACAAAATTCAGTCAAATTTTGTACGCTAACAGTGTTTATTAGAAGCATCAATTACGTACAGACAGATCTTCTTTAGCCGGCCTGTTTACAAAACAGTGCCAGGTGAGTAAATTGGTCATTCTGCCATATTTCCGGAACAATTCAACTAAATTCCACCAAATTTTGCATACCTACAGAAAGCCATGTAAAGTTACATGATTTAAATGGGGCCAGACATTAATTTTCTAAATGGTGGCCATATAAATATTTTTATATATTTGGCATATCTGATGCACATTATTGCATGCTAGCTAAATTTTACGAGTTTTTCTGAGTTCCAGTCCCGTATAAGTCACGTGTCTATTTTAATTGTCTTGCGAATGTTGCATGTATTTCTGGTTTCATCTCTAATGATATTAGTGTCAATGAGACGTCAACGCCTACCTACCACATAAGCTTTTAAGAACGTTGTTAAAAATTATTTGTGCCCATGTAGAAGAAAGTAGGCTCATTGGTTGTCAGTAAATTGTTATTCCCTTTACGAGGGCTAAACAACTGTGGAAAAAAAAAAAACCCTCATCTTCACATTGAACAATTATAGACAACAGTTGCAAGATTGTTTGTTCTACTGTAATCTGTTCACTGTTAATGGAGCACTTTTGAAAGACCAGATTAGGATCTAGGTTACATTTACTTCTCATTTTGTGTCTTTCTGCCAGATGTAAATTAAGATTCCCATTGGGACTGATAACTTTATTCATACGCCATCCAATGAAAAAAAAAAAAAACAGGAATTGTTATGAATGTAACCTAAATGTGTTGCTAGTATGTAAATTCATACTCAAATAAGATATCTTTCTTTATAATCTTGCTGCCAATTTAACTAGCAGCAGACTGCATGCCAGAGTGTAATGTTGTTTACTTGTAGTATTGGTCAGCGATTTTTATTTCAAAAGTTTGTTTCAAAAGTCGTTACTTTACCGTAAACAGTCTTTACCATATTATTCTGTCTATTATCGATATAACTTACGGGCTTAAGAAGGGTTGTATTTGCTGCCTCTTTCTCTTTTAAGAATACGTGCTCAAGTAAGTGAATATTTTTAGCCTTTGTGTTATTAACTCTTTGAGGAGTATACACGTATATACTCGGCGCTACTTTAATATTGACATTTCTTTGCTCTTGAAAACAAATCTCTCAATTTTATAGTTTTACTTTTTCGTTGTACTTTATCGGAATCTAAGTAAAAAAAAAAAGTATGTTTAGTCAGCAACTCTGTTCTTAAATATAAACTTGTTCTTTTTAATAATTTCTCAAACGACCCTGCTAGATTGTAAAACCTGTTCCATCTGTCGCGACATAATAATTGGTACACACGCGACTTCATTGGTTAAGGCTAGCCAGTAATAAAAGTTGCTAAGTACTGTAGGCGTGTCCGGTGTAGCCAGGACCAATAGGACGATGGTAAGTGGAAAATAGAGACGAACACAAATTATATCTCTGTAGTGGAGAATATAGGCAGCTCACTTCAACCTTGTCTTCAGTGCCGGTAAATATGCGCCATCCTCAAAGAGTTAACATAAATAAACGAATTAATGATTAAATAAAAGAAAAGTCATTTAGGAAAAGTGATCATGTTCCTTAAGAAAAGCTAATCCACGCCATTTCGTAGAGGCCGTGGTGATGTGGTACACTGTTAAAATTTCCCACTATATTTACGGAAATTTTTACGAAAATGCCCAAATATACGGAAATGTAATCTGTAATGATGAAAAACGGAGTCGAGTGCGTAAATACGAATAACAGAAGATCTCCGTATTTCCTATAACTTCGAGTTTCGGACACGAACAATGCCAAGTCTACACAAATCATTCTTCTCCACTGTAACCAGAAAATTATCGTTTCTGCGGCAGTTAAGGTTATCCATGCCACTAAGACATGTTCTTTAAAGCATTAAAATGTAGGAACAGGCGTATGTAACACTTAACAACACTTATTAAAATACACTAACTTTAACAGAAACTAAAAAAGTTACTTACCTGATTAACATATAAATTCAAAAGTTGTACCAAATTCACCACGTGAGCATTGTAGGAGCATTACCTACATAGCTCAGGGGTAGGGTGGCCGTATTGTAGTTGGGGGGTCGCGGGTTCGCACCCCGTTGCCTCCGATGCGGCAGATCTTTAGTTCGCTTGTCGAACAAGGATTTTGTCAACAAATCGGTCTCAATAATAAAGCTCAACAACAACTACACCAACAAACGACTAATACAACTGTAAAAAAAAAGTAGGTTAGTGATTACGGTCGTGAACTTGCAACTTTTAGACTCGGGCTCAAATTTTGCTTTAGTATAAAAATTTCTAACTTTTTTAAATATCTTTTTAGACACAGTAGAACAACCACGCAATGAAAATAAAATATATACTAATAATTATTTAAACTAGAAGTACAGAAACCTAACTAGGGAATTAACGGAGAGATTCTGTGGATTTTACGGAAAGTCCGTTTCTGAAAATCAATGTATGCGTAATTTTTCGGAGTGTTTACGGACAGCTCTGGATAAATTTCTACCAGCATTTTTCCGTAAAACGAAGGATTTTTTTTTTACAGTGTGGTAACACTAGTCGCGCTCCCACCGAGGCAAACCGGGCTCGATTCCCGGCGGGGTCGCTCCCGGATTTTCGCACGTGGGAATCGCGCCGGGTTTTCTCGAGGGTATCCCGTTTTCCCCAACCTTGCATTCCAGCACAGCTACATACTCTCCTCGTTTTACCCTCATCGGCTCTCGCGACCACGATGTTAAGAGCCGCCAAAATCTTCCCACTCCGCTCGACGGTTCTTAACTTTAAAATTTTTTTGCTATAACCTAACAGTAAAAATTTGTGGTCTTGATTGGATATTGTTTAGCACAGTTTCTAAAGTGGGGGTTGTTCGATTGCGTTTGCTATTCTAACCTGTGCAGTTGCCATCACAAGAAAGCTACAAATGCGGTTTATGTATAACAACTTATGCAATTTTGAGACGTATCTATTTATGCTATTACTAGGGTAGTGAAATTTCGAGAAAATATTTCAGAACAAGTTATATTTTTAAACAATCTAGGGTCATTCACCTACCTTGATTGGCTGAATTACTTTTTGGCACGTGCTAACGATCTGCAGACGAATCACGTAGAATCCGTGCCGACAGTGCTGACTTTTGAATGGCCCGGTAAAATATGAAAACGCCTTCTCAAGCAGACAGCAACCAATGACAGTAGACAAGCAGCTGCTAGGTGCTTATAGCATTGAAGTCTACCGTGTTATAAAATGTTTTCGCGAAAATCGCTAGCTCTAGTTATTACGTGCTAAAAAATTCGAAACGGCCTTTGTAATAGAAATCGTGGCGACCAAAATAATAATACAAGATAACAGGGATAAAAACATCCTTAAGAGGCCGAGTTACACATTTTCACGTATTATAGGCTATTCGAAATTTAAGATGAGAACTTTTTAAAGCCCTGGTTAAGATCTACTTGTATGCACGTTGTGTATTCCTCCACCTTACGTAAAATTAACATTGTGATGGGCCTCATAATTTAATTCATGTGTCGGTCTAGTGAAACAATGAAATTATTAGAATAGTTAATATTGTTCAAATCTGGTTACTTTTACACTTGGAAGCACTATATAAAAACAGAAAGAGAAATAAATAATTGAAGTTATCGTAAATGGTTACTTAACACTTTTTATTTGACGTTAAGACATGGAACTACTTTCCATCCATCGTTACCAACTTTACTGGGCGCATGTCCCTCAGTGCGCCCGTTAAAGTATATGCAGGTAGGGGCAGTGACTTTTTTCTAAGGTTGATTTCAAAAGTGCTCACTTCATCGTGAACAGCCTTTAACCATAGGTGGCGGTTGGTGAAAATGTAATGAAAATTCCGGAACTATAGCAACAAGTAGTCCAGGAACACTGTTATTCCTATACTTATTCCTGTCCGAAACAATTTTTGCTCACAAACATTATTTTGAAATATATTCATCCATACGAAATACTGAAATTCTGCATGCAGTGTAAGAAGTAACTGCACAGCATTTCTTCATATTTATTTTATCCTCATAAAGCTTATCAAAATGGTTTCATAGTACTTCTTTTTCCACCACTTTGGTTTCGAGCATGTAGTTTACATTATTTTTATTTCTTACTAAAACTGCGCTCTTTACATTGGTGACATCTTAAATTTATTTCTTAATTTTACACACATTTATAGTCAAACCTGAAGCCAATATGGTATATGTCTTTTATAAATACGTTTCGACATAATTAGATTGGCATGTTTATACAAAACCTTAATTCCGTAAAAAAAAAAATGAATGTTAAAATTTGTTTGAAATTTATCATGCAGACAGAAAGACGCTATTAAGCAGGACTCAAAAAGTCTCCGAGTCTAACAGAACTAATAACACAATGTTTGCATGTTGCCATTTTGCAATTACCATTACTCGTTTTATTTTTCAGTATGTTAAATGAGCATCTTAACTTGGAAATTATATATATATATATATATATATATATATTTTTTTTTTAACGATACACGGCCGTAAACCGCACGATTATGAAATGCGTGAATGAAAGTGATTTTTGACTGGCATTGCTAACGTGATGGGTATAACAGGTAAATCATTACACCCTGAAACATGCGAGACCTGTAACGACCACAGCTGGTGACTTCTGCAACATTCAGTCAAATACAAGAAATGCGAACACAAAATTCAACGTCCAAATAAACTATTATGCCTTTACGACAGCATGCAGATGTATCGCATTGAACACGACTGGAGGTATAATTTGGCCTAATGCTGAAAATATGGGAGAAATACTTATCAAATATCTACAAACATGTTTGGAAATATAGTAAGCTTATGGAAATGACTAGATGAGCACTTTAAGGTTGTTAAAATCGAATATAAGTGCGCGAGTGAATGAATAGATTTGAACGGCTCTTAACAGCGAGGCCTTGAGACACCGATGAGGGTGATTGAGGTGAGTATGGAGCAGCGCCGAAATGAAGGAGTGGGGAAACGGGAGATCCCCGGGAAAACCCCCCGACCAAAGGCATCGTCCGGCACGATTCCCACATGCGAAAATCCGGGAATACCCGCCCGGGGATTGATCCCAGTTAGCCTTGGCGCGAGGTGAGAGGGCTAACCGCTCAGCCACCGCGGTTCCCTCGAATACACGTGATACGAATATACGTTTTGTTTAAATGAAACCCATAACTGAATATTCTCTCGCGTGCACACAGGGAGTAACAAAGACCCTGGCGTAAGAGGTAGGACGTGAACATTCAAGTAATAAATATCTATAAATATTCAAATAAGTCTGTGATAATTGTACTAAGGATCTCCCGCAATATGAAATGTCTAAGTAGTAAGTATCGTATCCCGCTAGACGGGTGATGTAATGCCCTGTATGCCGATGTTGCTCGCTGGGCGAGTAGCACAACACGGCAGGCGCATTGTAAACAGAAGCAAGTACCTTTTTCCTTTTTCTCATCCTTCTCGAAAATGGTCATTTGTCCAATTTGAAGAAACATCGCAAGGCAAAATAAGGGAAACGGAAATAAAGGGAAATGGGACGTGACATGATGGGAGGAGCCAGAGAAAGAAAATATAGGAAGGAGAAATTAGAGAGTGGGAGAACTTGAGGCGAACCAGCCCAAAACGAAACAATTGTATTCAAATTTTGCAAGCATAGGAATGGTAGAAGAAGTTAGAGGAGAAAAAGGAGATAGAAGGGAAGAGAGTTTTTTTTTTTTTTTTTTTTTTTTTTTAAATACCTATTTGAGTAACGCACATATACTAATTATTTTCGGGGAAAAAATCATGAACATTTGAAAGTTTTTTTATTCGCTTCTAAGGAGAATGTGAGTGAGTGAAGAGATTTGGACGGCTCTCAACATCGAGGTCTTGAGAACCGATGAGGGTGATTGAGGTGAGTATGGCGCAGCGCCGGAATGAAAGGACTGGGGAAAAGGGAAATCCTCGAGAAAACCCACCGACCAAGGGCGTCGTCCGGCACGATTCCTACATGCGAAAATCGGAGTGAGCCGGCCGGGGTTGAACCCGGATCGCCTTGGCGGGAGGCGAGCAGGGTAACCGTCGCTTGTAAGGATTTCAGAATTAAATATAAAATATTAAATCCCAATTTCAGGTGTACGGGTTTGGGTTACGACCGCAGCACAGAGTAAGTAAGAATACAGAAGCCAAACAACCGCTTTTATTGCGAACCCCAGCCGCACAGGCCAGCAAAATGGAGTTACTAAGCAAGTGAAATGTTGGAAAGACGTTCGCTAATCAGTGCCTGTCAACATACTCGCCAGGCAGTAGTACATTACATAGGGAAACTTTTGCAGCATGCAGTAGCCAATAAGAAACTTGGATCGTCCCCAGAACCTCGCGAACCACCAAAGAATGACTACTCACATATCAATAAAACTGTCGTGAATTTTTAGCTATCGGCTGTTCACTGCAAAATGAGCTCTTTTGAATGCTCCGCCTAAGATCTACTTGTACTTGTGCCTCGCGTATTCTCCCGCCTTATGTGAAATAAACACTGGTAAGAGCCTCATCACTTTATCCATGTGTCGGTCCAGTGAAACTGTGAAATTATAAGAAAAGTAAATATTTTACAAACATGCTCATTTTTAAGCTTATATGCATAAAAAAAAAGGCAGAAAGCGAAGTAAATAATTTAAGTAATCGCAAATGGTAACCTAACTCGGTTTATTTGACGTTAATGTGTGGAACTACTTACCATCCCTCGTTAAAATATATGCAGGTAGGGGCAGTGACATTTTTCTATGTTTCAAAAGTGCTCACTCTATCGTGAACAGCCTTTATGTGTAGTTTTTGTCAGTTGTGTGGGAGATAGAGGGAGGAGTGCAAATAACTTTACCCCGCTCCGCCAGAAAATACGTGCTTATACATAACTCGTGTACATGAAACACAGATACGGGTGCCAGACGGGACGTGAAGTAGAGCCAACAAACAAATCACTTATGCTTTTCACAGAACTTTGGTTCGTATTATAAATACAAACTTGTGATTCCTTGTGGAGCGTATTTTACGTTAACATTGTTGCACAGTTCGCTTTGTGCACGCGATGTTTCGTCGTATTTACATCATATCTGAAGGTATTTTCACAGTATGTCCACGGGTAAATATTATTTGCGGCCATTTTGCGCATCTGCCACTCGGGTACGATTTCTGAATCTGTAGGGACGATGACAATATAAGCAAACATGATATTTTATTAAATTCATTAGTAAGAGCCTGAATTAACTCGTGTCTGATGTCAGGGGGGAAGTAGACACCACGCATTGAAGTAAAATGTATTAGAATTAACGGTATAGTCTATTCGCTGTTACTTCACCCTGTTTGAATCAAACCTTTGAAAAATCTCCCCATGTATAACGTGTTTAGTTATTTCCAACATATGCCATATTTCACAAGCGTTTTATACTCGTGATCATAAACGTTACTTTTTTTGTATTGAATTGAAATGTTATTAATATTTTATGTATAAATTATAATGCTTCATTTATAAATAATTTGATTAAAAACAGTGAGAAAACATGTGTGTTGGTAGCGCCTGGCGAGAAATAGTTCTTATACAAAATACTATTACACAATCAGTGCGCTTGAATTCGGTGCGTTGTCCGTCATTTTCCAACCTTAATTAAACTTAGTTTGCATGAGGCGGAAAGATATCCTGGAAGTAGAACTTTAGCAGGGCTTCAGCAATCTCTGAAGTAACCGTGAATGGGTTATTGTATTCTGGCGCTATGTAGCATTGTAGAAGTTCTTAACGTTATACTCTGGGTGACCAAATCAAGACCGAACTGCTATTTAGTGAGTTTTGCCGCCGCCAGGGTGATATTATCACTCCTCCACCCACACACTAAAATTGAATCAGTGATATTTTTTCAGAGAAATAGTTTCACTGAAGACTCAGTTAATGTGTTGTCTGCCACTGAAATATTCTGCAGGGTTTCGGGGATCACAATACATCTGTTTGGTTTGATAAGCTGTCAAATGTCACAAAATTGGAGCAATTATTACAAAGGGGTGTCAAAATGAGCACTCAGTCTCATTAAAACACGGTTAATTTATCATTTCACATATTCTAAGAAAACCATCGGCTCTCAAGACCTCGCTGTTAAGAGCCGCCCAAATCTCTTCATTCACTCACTCTAAGAAAACTCGATGTCGACTAATTCAATGAAAAATAAATTTCCTGGAGACCGAAATTTGAAAATATTTGCCTATCAGCAACTAAATACAAAAGCTGTTTTATAACGAACAAAACTGTAAAAGGTTTATTTTTCGCTGCAATATCATGTATTGAAGTTATTATTGAACGAATATGCACATTTTGAAAGGATTATCCTTCAATTTTATTTGTATATTTGTGCTAAGAAAAATCTCTGCTTGGACTACTTAATAAACCCTGATTTTAAAAATAATACTAGTTAAAATTAAAAATAATTTTACGGCTCAGAGTTACTTTAGAAACTCCATAACCTGACGTTTGTAGTAAAAAACAAACATGCGTCACCTAATGTTTAAAAATATATATTTTTGAAAATAACAAAAATTACCGACTCTTTGTCGTAGTCAAAATAATTGACAAATGTTATTATTTGGTTTAAGTAACATTTGTATACCTCTTATTTCTAGAAAATATAACAGTCCACTAGAAGCGATAACCAACGTATGGAGGTTGGTTTATACATGTCGAGTGAATGAATATTTTTGAAAATTGTCATGACTAGACTGAAATACTAGTTGAGCGAAAGTTAACAGCTATAAACTAAAACTACTTCCTGTAATTTCTGCTGGAGACATACTGAATATATTTCACGATGAAGTAGAATACACGATTCACATTCCGAAAGTTGCGGCGCATTTTTAAAAATAGTTTTTCATTCGCATCCCACTGAAATGCAGGTTTATCAATTATTTGAAATGAGGTTTCCAACCCCTCATCTACTGAATTCAACCCTGATTACTCTTCCGGTGTAGTGATTATTAAATGCCTTATTATTATCATCTACACGCCAAAATAACTGCCCAGAAAATGGCATCGTCTTCAGAGGTTGTTATAACCATAACGAGAATAAGTAAAGTATTAAATAGTGTATTTAATAGACTATAGAAAATAAATATTTAGGAGAGAGACAATGACTGAATCACATCTCAATTGTCATTGTTATCAGGTATCTGGGGGAGACACATTGAACAGCACGAGCGCCCAACACGAGGCCTAGGAAAACAGCTGCTAACTCGCAATTAAGGCCCCAGTGTTGCCTAGTGAATGGCAGCAATCTGGGGGAGATGTTTGTTTGGAAGTGGGTTGGGGTCGTCCCCTGCTCGACACGTGAACCACCACTTGAAACACAGCTGTGTAGTTGAAGTCCGGTCACGTGTAAAATTAGTGGCCTGCCGCCCGCTCGCTAGTGGCCAAAGCAGGATCCTGCAGCCCCACCTCCTATTGATCCGACCGCACGATCGCGCATGTCAAGCCGCGTGTGCTAGGAGTGTGCAATACTGGTCAATAGGGGTAGTGAAATTTCGCGAAAAGATTTCAAGGCAAGTTATATTTCTAAACACTGTATGGTCGTTTACCTATCTCGGTTGGCAGAATTACTTTTTGGCACGTGTTAACTTTCTGCACACGAATCACGTAGGAGCCGTACCGATGTTGCTGAATTATGAGTCCCCGATGAAATATGAAAACGACTTCTCAAGCGGACAGCGACCAACAGCAGTAGACAGACTACTGTTTGGCGCGTATAGTATTTAAGTCTACCATGTACTGGCATTTTTTCGCGAAACATCACTAGTCCTACTCATCAAGGACGCACGCGAGCGCATACACACACACACACACACACATATTTGCAATAGTTCATTATGTACTCAAGAGTTGATTTGGAAGGCTCCTAACGAGCAGCCCTTTTAGCACCCGAGATTATAAAGAGGTGGAGATGTGCGTATGTGTCTCAAGGCCATTGGTGAATGAAAGCAGCATATTTATATCATTTGTGTCACAACTCGTTTCACAGCGGATTTTTCAAAATTTTTGGCTCGTCAAGACGTAAATGACAACTTCTAGCACCTTCTTACGATTTTAGGTGTTCACTGCCGGTCATTATTCTCGGAGCAGTGATGGAAGAAAAGAAAGAATTTTTGTTTTCTCGCCCAATTCTCTCGACTAAAATCAACTCTAGCAGGGTCATAGAGAATGGAACAAGTAAGTATTCCCAGCAAGCCCGTAACCATAGACCAAAGACGTAGTAGACCGATTTCCACTCTTCTACGCATGTCAACATTAACTCACCCATCATCAGCAGAAGTGCCAATATGGTCAACAGTGATAAACGCGTGTTTTTTTAAAGCACACCAACACTTTTATATGAAGAAAAGGTTTCGACAGGCTTGAATACATTCTAGTTGCATTAAAACTAGATCAAAGGAAGTGTACAAATATTTCAAAGCAGCTTCTTGCATAAACTTTATCGTAACTTAAATTGTTTTCATAGTGCCACTGGCAGAAAAGCAACTCAAAGTTGTAACTGAGCAGCTTGCATGCACATTCTACCCCATATTCACTCTACGGGAAGAGTGGGAAAGCTGTCGGCCAAGGGATGTTTTAAGGAATTGTCCTAGCACTAGCCGGGAGTGGCTTCGGAAAACCTAGGGAAAAGCGAAATCAGAGTGTTTGGGCGGGGGATCGAACCCTGGTTCTTCCGAAAGCGATTCCACAGTGTTACCATGCTGCTGCCTCGCTCGGCGAGATGAAGTCGGAGCAGCGCCGTTACGACACGCTCTCTACCTCCTGCGGGCTGGAGATATTGGAAACTTCCCCGGAGAAACCCCCATCAGCAGAAGCCAGAAGGTTGATAATTTTTATTGGGCTGCATCATGTAGTCTCACAAAGGTGTCCTGGCATATTTTTTCAAAGCTTTCAAACTTGACTATCTATATGGTTGCAACTGGAAACATTTTATTGGAAAAAAAAAATCATAATTACAAAAATTGAAATATTTAACTTGAAACCTTTATCCCAAATGTTTAATGCAATATTTCGTAATATTTTACGGAAAGCAGTATTTAAATATATAGATAAAATTTGTAGCAAAAATATATCAAAATGTATAGAAAAATATTTACAATGATTTTTACGATCTCACAGCATTACATTACTTGGGCATATTTTCAACTTCGTTTACATGCTTTAAATTATTTTTCCTTTTAACAAAACTTCAATTCAAAAACGTTTAAAAACATTCTGGCCAAACCCTAAAACTTAAATTATTTTATACTTTTCTTATATATTTACAACTATTAAAAAAAACCCAAATATTAAAATATTTATCTCAATGATGAACACCTCCAGAGTTTGAGAACCAAGCAAACACCAGCTCCCAGAATGCACGCCTATTTATATAAAAACCCTTTCCTCGCCCCTCACCACAACATCACTTTAAATAGATTTGGCTACAGGTTGTTCAGCATTTATTACGGTACATTTAATTTCAACCAATAGGAAAAATGTATTTTCAAGTAGAGGGCTCTCAGAACTACACGGCGACAGTCTGCAATGAGCATTTTTTCTTTTCAACCTGCAACTCTTGACAACACCGCTGACGTCACCAAGGCCTAGCCAATAGTATTGAGGCACGTCAGTCTGGAAACACGGGCGCTTTCGACAGTTGGATATGTGAAGCTGAGACGGCCACTCTGCTGGTCGACTCGTTGCTCATTCGACGCCCAACTTGACGTCGGGAGCCGAATCTGCTACTTATTTCCCACCGTAGACGAGTGCAGCATACTTCGTGGTCTTCCAGAGCTGTTCCAAACTATTCGCCAAAGGAACGATAAACGTCCACAGCTGCACTTAATAACGAGCAGGCGAATATACGTAACACCACATACTTTCTTTAACTAGGGAATTGAAACTCTTGAACACGAGACGAAAACATATCGTCTCAGTAATACAAATGCGCGGGAAATTGGAGCACACCGACAAAATCCACCGGCTAAAAGCAACGTCCGACACGTTTCCCACAAGCTTGAATGAGGTGTATATTCGCCGGGAGTCGAGCCCGGTTAGCCTTAGACGGAGGCTGCGGTCGCCTCGCTGTGTTTACGGATAGTAAATTAATGAAATGACGTCATTTCTTGAAGTTGCTACCCAGTTAGCCGATGTTGTGTGTGTGTGTGTGTGTGTGTATATATATATATATATATATATATATATATATATATATATATATATATATACACTATTTGTCACCCACACTGAGCGAAATGGTGCGGTTGTAAAACACTGATTTCGCATTCGAAAGGATACGGGTTCGATTCCTGGTACAAACATTACCAATTCATGCGAATGGAGGGATAGATCCTTACACTTAAGGCTGTTCACAATAAAGTGAGCAGTTTTGAAATCAACCTTAGAAAAAAGTCACTATCTCTACCTGCAGATATTTTAACCCATTTAGACCCAGTGTACACAATTGTGTACATTACGCACTTGTGTGTAATTTTTGGTGTGTACTGCACACTGTGCAGCTCAATGATATAACCTGTGGGTAAATTATTCGCACACCGTCTTACTGGTCTAGGTCATAATTTATTGATTCAAGCGACGGTAGCCGAAGATATAGCCTACAGCTCATCGGCTGTAAGAACGAAACAAGTGTTGTGTCAACTTAAGTACAGCACACATCATAAAATGTTTTATTGCAACACCTGAAATCGTAAATTAAAGTGGGTCTGAAAGGGTTAACAGGCGAACTGAGTGACATGCGCCCAGTGAAGTTGGTAACGTTGGAGGGAAAGTAGTTCCATATCTTAACATAGAATAAAAAGTGTTAGGTAACCATTTGTAATAACTTAAATTATTTATTTCGCTTTCTGTTTGCAGCAAAGCGTAAAATGAGCAGATTTGTAAAATATTTACTTTTCCAATAATTTCACAGTTTCACTCAACCGACGCACGAATAAAGTGGTGAGGCCCATGGCAGTGTTAATTTTACGTAAGGCGGAAGAATACACAAGGGGCATACAAGTGGATCTTAAACAGGGCTTTCAGAGTGCTCACTTGACCGTGAACAGTCTTTACCTAGAAATAATAACCAGGGACACCTGGATTTCGCGAAAAGATCTCCACGCATGTTAGGGTTCAACGTCCTGCGGACACGTCTGTGATTCGCCACCAGAAACCTAAGACGCGTAACACGTAAATAATGCAATCAAGAAAGTGGATCTGAGCTAAAGTGTTATGGAATGCAACAGGTCACCAAATATTTTCGCGAAAATCAGATGTCCCTAATAATAACTTGATAAAGAAACCAGACAATTTGAAAACATAATATTCAGCACGTTTTTTTAAAGCCTAAATACGAGCATTTTAACTTTAGAAATCGTACAAATTAACTAAAGTTATTTTAACGCGAAATTTGGTTTCATCCAACGTGATTCGTGAAGTCAGAAGAGAGACATCTTACAACTTCTTTGAGTAGTTAATTCGCGGTTTCTTCACACTTTATGAATCAAACCTTTCAAAAATGGCATCATGTATGACGTATTTGGTTATTTCCAAAATATGCAATCTATCA
Organism: Dryococelus australis; assembly: GCA_029891345.1. Taxonomy (NCBI): domain Eukaryota; kingdom Metazoa; phylum Arthropoda; class Insecta; order Phasmatodea; family Phasmatidae; genus Dryococelus; species Dryococelus australis. The sequence continues at coordinate 45,680,907 of CM056996.1, forward strand.
TAATCGTTTGATGCTTACGTTAACGTAAAATATATCTTATTTTGGTTGAATTCAACATTTACTTAAATTTTACCTATAGCTTATAATATTTATTGTATATTTAATATGCATAAAACAGAGAGAAAATAGGTGTGTTGGTAATGCCCAGTAAGAAATAGTTCTTACGTAAAATATTATAAAGGCGATAGCTTGCGAATGCGGTACGCTGCCCTTTGGTGTACTTTTCTAGACTTAGTTGAACTTGGTTTGAGAACTTGAGCAGGGCTTCAGAAAATTTTGGGAGTAACTGTGAATCTTCTATACGTAGTAAAATAAAGTCGCTCGGCCGCGTGTGTCTGTGTATTCGGCTAAGGCTTCTAAACTACTTGATGGATTTTGATGCGGTTTTCACCATCTTTAGAGAATTTCTTGGGGAAGATTGTAGGTATATAATACATGTAATTATATTAGAGAAATGTCAAATCGGAAAAAGCCGGAACATGGCTTACGCTGTCCAAACCATAAGAGATACACCAAATTAATGTTCTATAGAGAACTCTAGACCGAAAAAAGTTCTACAAAAACTCCGCAACGGCATTTGTTTATCTTTTAAGGATGGCCCGCAGCGTATTTTAAAATGTGAATAAACATAGAAATTTTTGAACGACACAGTATTAATCCTTGTGAAATTAAATATGTTAGTTACATCATGTCATTTTAGGAGCTAGCGCGGATTTATTAATTACGTGCAACAAAATAATGACAGCGGTCGAGCGAGCTGGTGAGGAAAAACTGTGACATCACATTGCTCACCGCGGCCGGCTCTACATACGGCACCTGCGCGATGCCCGGGCGGGTCGCTAGTGTACTGTAATGCGACACTTGGTTCGTCTGCGATAAGGCTTCAACACTCTGTAGACTGCGCGAGAATCGAGCTCGGGCAACGGTACCACATGTGACGGATTTCTTTGTCTCTGTAGGCAAAACTCGCATGCATATGCTTCGGTTGTCGCTTCGCTAGTTTTTATAACACAAACACTGCGTTGCGTCAGTTGTAATGTTGTTGAGCAGAACGTTTCATTCCCATTCGTTTATAAAACCGAATAGGATGGATTATACAGCATGTTACACGTGACAAGTCACTGAAATCGGGACACGGCCAGCTCGACATCCCATTGGCCAGCAGTTAGTCGATAAATGAAACCTGTCAGTATGGTTAGCACTTCCTGTGTAATTTGCGCCACTAAGACGCTGGCAAGTGGACTGGAAACGCATAAACCGAAAGAGCTGGTGTTAATGTGGACTGTATAGAATATTAATGTATATAGGCTGTTCGCGGTAAAGTGAGCACTTTTGACGCCCTAGTTACTTTTTCCCATCAGCCCTTTTTTATTCTTTAATCACCTTTTCAAATAAATATTGCCATGTAAGTAACAGACACTGTGTGTACATCTCACTGCACTCGGGAGTTACCTATAAGCTATTCACGCGAAAGTGAGCACTTTTGGAAGCCCTCTCATTTTTAATAATAGTCAATAAATGTATTTTATTTTCTCCATAAACTTTAACTTCCGAGTGCGATGGAATATGCACATGTGTTTATTACCTACATGTCAATATTTATTTTAAAAAGGTGGTTAAAGGATAAAAAGTGGCTGAAAGGAAAAAAAGTAACTAGGGCCTCAAAAGTGATCACTTTACTGTGAACAGCCTACAGTTTGTCTATCTTCCAGTAAATATGCTCAGTCTCCAGAGTGTTGGCAATTTTAACATTACATTTTATCTGAAAAGCTTACATTTAAATACGGGCAAACTACATAACTAATTTCATATTGAACAGTATTCATGGCGTTCTGATGGCACTGAAAATGATTTAGAACTGTAATCTAACTTTTAGAACTTGTTCAGTTTTAACAGGTTAACGAAAAAAATATATACTACATGTTAAAAAATTCCCATGGTTCCTTTCATTTGTTTCCGTGAAGTAATTTTCTGAAATTATATTACTTTATTTCAGCCCATTATTGCCAAACGCAATGAAAAAAAATATAGAAGTTAAAAATGATGGAAGTGATTTTACACTGTGAAATGTCTTCGGCCACTCCGCCCTAGCACACAACGCGCCAAATAAACAGTTGAAGTATTTACGTGGCCACGCCAAGTACAGACTGCAACGAGCACATGGTTCATCTTCCAAAATAAACATCTAGATCTTCGCAACGGTATGTGGCAATGATTGATGGTTCGATATTCTGTTCAAAGTCATAGTGCCCACAACGTAAAATTCACGGTTCAAGAGTTTGGTGACTGAATTACACATATGGAACCACCGAATTGCACCATGGATTGGCATCTGTGGAACTATATATCTCTAGCTCATTGGTTTTCAAAGTGGGGGAACCCCCCCCCCCCCTCCCCCACTTTATTTTAATAAAAAAAATTATAGAAAATAAATCACAACCAAAAAAAAATACAAGATAAATATAATTATAATAAAATTATAGAATATTCTCTTTAAAAAATCAAAATAAAACTACCTCTACTATACTCAACATTAAAACCAGAAACTAATTCAGATTCACCCCCCCCCCCCCTCCCCAAGGGAGACGTGACGACATGCTGAGGGCGCGGGCGCCGAGCTGTTCACTTGTACAGTTAGTAAATAGAATTCAAACTTTTTTATAGGCTGTTCACGATAAAATGAGCACTTTTGATGCCCCAGTTACTTTTTTATTTCAACCATATTTAATTTTTTAATCACCTTTAGAAATAAATATTACCATGTAAGTAATAATCATAGCGTGTAGATTACACTGCGCTCCGAAGTTAACGCCTAAGATTAAAATAAATCTATTTATTGGCTATTATTCCCAATGGGAAGTCTTTCAAAACTGCTCACTTTACCGTGAATAGCCTATAATCGGACTGTAGTGTAGGTACCTAATGCTACTACAAAACGACAAAACCAAGTGTAACCCTTCAAGAGCAGGCGCTGGAAATTAAAAAAAAAAAAATGATTCTGCTGCGAATTACGATTTTGAGAAGATTGACAAAACATTGTTGTGGGTCAAGCACTTCAAAGTTTATCCCGACATAGCAGAGCAAGCGCTGCGATTGTATTTACCTTTTTGAAGCACATATTTGTGTGCAAGGGCGTTTTCAGCAGTAGTAGCAATAAAAAAACGAAGTATAGAAGCTAACTCGTTTTTGCCAGTGATTTGCGTTGTGCAATTTCTTCTATTCAACCAAGAATTGGGAATCTTGTTAAAAATATGCAAGCTCGTCTGTCTCATTGATTGATTTGTTCACCACCATTTGTGTTCACTACGCGTTAAAATTTAATCATTAAATAAAACCTCTGAGACATTTATTCGTTTTTGTTTTGCCCTTATAATAATGGAGTTGTGACACAGGGGGCGTAGTCATATACGTTATTTGCCGAAGGAAGGCGTTATAAACTAAAGTTTGGGAACCCCTGCTCTAGCTCATATGTATTGCATCACTTATAATTTACTTTAATTACAGCCACAAGTGAGCTATAACGTGCGACTGGCTTGTTTTCAAAAGGCGGCAAAAAAAGTAACAATAATTTATAGTAATATCTACCTACTTTTTTCGCAAGTGGGAATAGTGCCGGACGATGCCATTGGTCGGCGGGTTTTCTCGGGGATCTCCTGTTTCCCCGACCCCTTCATTCCGGCGCGGTTCCATATTCACTACAGTCACCCTCATTGGCTCTCAAGACCTCGCTGTTAAGAGCCACCCAAATATCTTCTCTCTTCACCTACCTATATAGGCCCGGTCCTGTTGAACTAATTAAGGTACACCGTAGTTGTGAAATATTCTCCAGCTACTATGGGGCCGCGGTGGTGAAGTGGTTAGCCTGCTCTCCTCCCACCTAGGCGAACCGGATTCGATTCCTGGCGGGGCCATTCCCGGCCTTTCCCATGCGGGAGTCGTGCCAGACAATGCCAACGGTCAGCGGGTTTTCTCGGAATCTTCCGTTTCCCCACTCTTTAATTCTGACGCTGCTTCATATTCACCTCACTTCACCCTCATCGGCTCCCAAGACCTCTATGTGAAGAGCCGCCCAAATTTCTTTTCTTACTTCACTACAACTACTACATGATAGCTAAAATTTTAATTCTAACTGTAATAAACACTACACAAGTCTCCCATCTTCTGTGTGGCTTCAAGGAACTCGAAGTCACTGTAGTAGCACCGCTTTAACTTAGGACTTGGGAGCTCTGCCAATTGTCAGGCCGTTTCCACCAGGAAAGGAAACAACTGGTCGAAGGCGGCAATGCAGGCGGGAGGCAGTATCTGAAGCTTTTCGACACACAATCAGAGTTGCCACATTTAACGAGATACGCATATAACAACCATAACATTTAGTCTAGACTCCGCACTTCTTTGTAGAGTAGAGCATCAGATGTTGGTTCATTGGCTGCTGCCCGAGAGAGTAGCCATGCCTGCTGATCTATTCTGGATCTACGTTCCTCTAAATTATAATATACTTTGCATTATACAAAGTATTCTAAATGTTGGTTTTTAATAAGAAGTTTCCTTTTAACATCATTAATAGTTACTTTGTATAATGCAACAAGAAATTTGTTACGGATAAGAAACAGTAATTAAAGCGAAAATTTATGTAATATATCTAGCAGGAAATGCGTGAATGGTTTGGTTTGTCTTATTGCATTTGAAATACGGCTAAACACTGTTTGAATCTCTCCTGCTGAACGTGGCATCTCTGGACTTGTCTGCTCCTCTGTCAGCTACATTAGCTGGGCGAGGTTGGTTCTTTATGAGTCGTTATGATTTTCTCTATCACTAGCGTAGGCGGAGCCAAGTCCGTTCATAAAACGGCGCGACTATAATTCTGTTGGAAATTACTATAATGGTATACCTTGAAAATATTAGACATTATTAACTCTTAAAAATATCAATTCAGGAAATTATAGACAGATATTGTTACTTATTTGTTAGTCTAGTTTAAAATTTGCTAAATCATATAGTTCTACAGTATGTACTTTCAATTGCTTGTCTTACTGTTGTATTGAAATTATGACTTGAACGTGTTTCCGTTGAGTATATTATTACTTATTTGCCCATCGCATGACTACGTTAAAAAAAAAAAAACCGGCACAGCTGATTTTTAGGGACATTGAAGCCTGTGGAAAAAATACCGGTGCTTTTTTTACAATTCACATTTCAAGAAATTACACAAGACTAATTTGCAGAAGGGAAACTTTTAGAACAGGTGGTTAACATATTTCAAGGGCAGCAGCAACCCAACTTTAATACTAGCAACATAATGTTCTGTTAGTTAAAAACAAGAGCACCCTGTTGTAGGAATGATATTTTTAGTCATGGCAGACAATTTTCTTTGCATTACTCCTCATAATAATATGCTGATACTTCAGAGAACCATCTGACTGCGTCCAAGTGCAGGAGGGTAATTATGGGTACAGGGGTATAATTCATAACATCCATATTATTTTCCAAGTGTATTTTAGTAAGCGAGGCCAGTTATTCTCTCAGCGCAGAATTTCCCAAAGGGGAATTCAAATAGAGTTCTATTCCTGGCGGAGGGTAACCTTTATTTGCCGGGGTAATGTCCCCGCTGTCTGGATGTTTTCACGCCTGCTAGGTTGGTGGAAGTGCTAAGGGGAGTGAGAGAGGAGATGGAATTGCGTTGCCACTCTCGACGCGCAGCCCTGCCGGATTAGTTAATGGAATTGCGTTGTTTTGAGGTTTGAATGTAAGCGGAGGGGTTGGCGGGGGGGGGGGGGGTGGAGTATAGCGGGAGGGACGTGAAGAAGGGGTGGAAAAAAAGGGTGCATGCATTTATTCCCGAACTTACCCCTCTCGCGTGCGGGAGTCGCTTGGAACTTTGGCTTATCTCCCCGCGGCTTCTCGTTGACTGGCAGGTCATTATTTATCCCCGGGTTTATGAAATAAAAAAAAGGCCCGTCCGCCCCGGGAAACTGTTTTTCATCACTTAAAACTTCCGAGGTAATTTCGTTTAACCATAATAAAAAAAAAATCTCTGCCATCAGCATGTTATTATGATTTATAAGCTGACGTAGAACACTGTTTGTCTTCGACCTGAGAAATCATTTGAATTCAGCACTAAAATATGTTATTTATCGTACACTGGTCTTTCGGGGTGTAAAGTTGTCACGTTATTAGATGTTCGCTGGTTCAGTATAATTTACATTCAACAATATACCTGTAAACAAATAGAAAGTATCCGAAGTGGAAAATAAAACAGCTGGTAGTAAATCATTGCCGTAAATGCTTGGGGAAGTTTCGGTTTGTGGAGGAATTCTAACTGACGTGACATAAAATAAAACTTAGGCTTAAAAACCAGACGGTCTTCTGTTTTTATGAATAGTTCAACGAAATAAGCAAAAAAAAAAAAAAAAGCGACAGCATACAGGCCGTTTGGAAACTCACCCGAAATATTTCGGAGTTGTTTCCTTGTGGAAAAGGAGGTAGACATATGCAATGCAACTTACCGTGCGGACACTGCGCGTGATCTTGGCGTAAAACTGGTTTGCACTCGACTGGACGCACGATGTCTTTCTTACGGATAAGCGTGCCCAATGTTCTTTGGTGGATGGTGGAGGGAAGTGGCGTATCTTTGACGGGTTTTAAGCAACAATTCTCGGAACGGAGTGTCCTGAATTTGCCTGTACAAAAACCGCACGCCACCAACTTCTGGACTACACGAAATGCATGAACTTGACAGTCGGTTAAGTGAGTCAGTTCGTGCGGTACACGCTAAGGTATAATACGTGTGCGTATGTATAGTATAAAAGTACATACATACACGAAGTTAAGAGATCTACGCACACGTACACCTGCTTCTTATTTACATGGATGCACGTGTCCTATGTACATGCAAGTTTACATACGCATTCACACACCTTACCAAACCTGATCTCGCGACAATAGCGAAAAGAAAAGAAAAAAAAAAGTTTTCGCGAGTAAGTTTGTATGAAACATACATATTTATACATACAAAAATCAGATTATTTGTCAAAAATAGATCAAATGTTGGGGGCAATGGGAGTTTGAGCCTCCTTCTCCTTTGTAGCTCGATTTTACGCTGTATAAATTGTGGTTATTCTTGAAAGTTGAAACACTGTCAACACAAAGCGGTATTAACACATACTTAATATAGTGTAGTGTATTTCCTACTACTAGATTGGGAAAATTTGAATACATATATTTTGTAATTGTAATAGACTCGCTACACTGTTTCGTGTTAAATTATTTATGCGGTGGATAGAGTGGATAATGTGTGTGAGAGATTGTAGAATACTTTATTACCAAAATTATAGAGGTTAGTGTTGCATTTGTGTTTTATGGACAAGTAGTGAGGAATACTCTGATCAGTGTCGTCCCTTTGACACTGCAAATTTGCTTCTATGATACCCTCGTTGGCTCGGCTCTCCAGGAACTACGTTGAGCTTAGATTAACGTTTTCACACATCCACAAAACACTTTCAACACTTGTTAAAGGAAAATCTCGTTGCATTAGACATATTGTATTAAAATCAAAAATTATAGTTGTCTTTTAAAATACACTAATTTTATGAAAATAATTTAATTAAGTGTGCTGATTAAACAATGTATTTAAGATTAGGTTATGTGAAAACTATTTCAGCTTTATTGTAAGTAGGAGTTTAGGTACCTTCGAGATACCGCCACCCATACAATATTTATTAAATAAAGTTAATAAAATTAAAATAATTATAGTTGCGTAGTTTTCCATAAATGTACATACTAAGTATATATTATTACTGTCTGAGTAGTTCTCCTCACGTAGTGTTAAGTATGGACAATGTTTCTAGAGCGCCAAAGAAGTTCGCAAGGGTAAGTTAAATGTTCTCACTCCTCGAAAACCAGAAAAAAAGGAAAATTCCTTATTATTAAAAATTACTTGTGTTAATTCTTAGTTGGAATTAAAATATGTTGAAATATCTTGTGGTTCTCAAATTATATGATCCGACAATTAACTCAGTAAGAGCGTGGACCTATGGTTACTTATTTAGACACATTCATGATAAAATGTTTCTTTCAAATACACTAAAACTGAAGTTTGCCCCTCGGTGTACTAAGACATGACACCGGTTAACTTATATGAGCGCCTCAAACTTTAATATAAGGCTGGCGTCACCTGTTTACAGTACGGGTCTCAAACCTCCGTCATGGAGCCGGCGCTTCGTAGATCGGCGTCCCATGGTCGACTGGAACCACTAAAATATTCTATTCCTATATGAGGCTCAGCCATTTTCTTGCTTGGCTGGCTTCAAACCCTAAACTTTAACCTCTGGGACCGAAACTACATCCTAACATTATACTGGTGCTGGGGAATTTTAAAGTTAAAATCCCAGCGTAATTTAGGCATACTGCTCGTTCAACGGTTCCTCCCAGAAGTCCCTAAATTCCGGCAACTATCTCTCCAACTATTTTAACATGGAGAACTACTTCCGGTAGAAATAAATAATAAAAGAACATAAATATTAAATGCAACTCAAATAATAAAGAGAAAGAGATAATTACAATTCGAAATTTAAGAAATAAAAAAAAAAAAAAAAAAAAAAACAATATAATTTAATATTTCAGGTATTTAAGTTAGAATATACCATATCACCGAATACTATTGAAAATAGAATAGACTTAATAAAATAAAATGTGTGTGTGGATTAGAATATTATTATGTAATTTTAACTTTAATGAAAATTAATTGTGAGGGGTTGAGAAATTTATACTAACTGAACAATATAAACAAATAAAAATATGATAATGTTCAAAACACAAATGACTCATTAATATGCATAAAAATAAACTTACTAAACCTGCTATAGTGAATAACTATAATAGTAACAGTAAAATTTAAAAACATTATTTAGATAGCTTTATATTAAAAACTGGCATTTATATGTACCGTTAAAACTTAATGCTCATCGGTAAGCATTTGGTTTAAAAGTAACGAAGATTACCCATTTCTCAAGTAGTTCCTTCGTTATTGGATCTCTATATTAGCCATTTCAGGGTTCCCACGTGAATTTTACTTTGACTATTTACAATCTGAATTTAAAGTAGAGTCCAAGATCATCCAAGACGCGAGACGTATATACTGCTCACAGTAAACTGAATACTCTTGTAAGCCCTGTATAACATATGCTTGTACGCACGATGCTTATTTCTTCAGTCAACCAGTCAGGTGAAACTGTTGTTATTAGCAAATTAAATATTTCCCGAGCTGCTCGTGTCTTACGCGTGTATGCATGCAAGAAAAGAAAGCAAATGAAATAATATCAGTTTTCAGTATCCACAAATGTTCACGTAACACCTTTAAGGTCATTGGTGCATGAAAGCAGTATATTTATATAATTTTTGTCATAATTTGTTTTCCAAAGGGTTTGTCGAAATTTTTGGCACCTTCAGATATTCACTGCCGTCATTATTCTTGGAGCACTGGTGAACGAAAATAAAGAATTGTTGTTTTCTTATCTGCAATAAGTGCTCCGAGAATAACGGATATAGTGAATATCTAACAATGTAACAACGTAATAAAACTTGTTATTTACGTCTTGCCGACCCAACAATTTTGAAAAATCCTCTGTGAAACAATTTAAGACCAAAATTATGTAAATATATTGCTTTCATGCACCAAAGGCCTCAAATAAACGCCGCGACGCGGAACTACGTTATCTCCGTCGTAATAGGCTGTTCACGGTGAAATGAGCATTTTTGAAAGCCCTGCTTAATATCAACTTGTATACACGTTGCGTATCCCTCCACCCAATGTAAAATTAACATTGCCATGGGTCTCATCACGTTGTTCATCCGTCAGTCAAATGAAACGGTGAAATTATTAAGAAAGTAAATACTTTACGAATTTGCTCATTTTTAAGTTTCGATGCATTAAAAAAAAAACACAAAGCGAAATAAATAACTTTCAGTTATCTCTAATGATTACCAAACACTTTTTATTCGACGTTAAGATATTTTTATTCAACGTTAACAATCTCAGTCGCAGATGAATGTGCCTTTTAAAGTGTTACGACGAACAAAATTTTTTGTTCGCAACTCTACCGTTATCGGTATCGGTACCGTTATCTGTCATGTAGTAGGTCCAACAAAAACATAATCATGCCTCACGTTGCTGGCAGTAGATATTTTTTTTTATGAGAATGCCGATTTTACAGTTGTATTCAAACAAATGATACATGTTACACTGAGGAACGAACTTCCCTCATTGGATGCTTGTTTTCTGCATCGTACAGCTCAGACCATTAACAACAATTTCCTGTGCGAAGTTCCAGATGTAGGACACTGTGGCGGAGAATGTTGAAATATACGCAGGTAGGGCCAGTGACATTTTTCAAATGTCTATTAAAAAAAAAAAAAACACAATTATAGTCCATTCACAGTTTTATCACACTTTTTGAGTCAAACCTTTGGAAAGTTACATCGTGGCGTTTTTGGTGGTTTCCTACATATCTCATGTATCGCATAGTTCTATAGTTCCGTCTTATGTTTTGTTAAATGTGACTTTTATCTATTATGTATCGATAAATTATAACATTTTATTTACAATTCAAGTGAATAGAAACAGGGAGAAAATAGGTGTGCTGATGACAGCACTACGGGATAGTTTTTATGCAAAATCTTATTAAGCTGAGCGCGCACGAATGTGTCGCGTTGTCCCTTTGGGGTAATTTTCTATCATTTAGTTAACCTTTGTTGCACGAGGCGGAGGAATATCCTGGAAGTAGAACTTTTGCAGGGCGTCAGGAAAAGTCGGAAGTAACCGCGAATGGAGCACAACCGTGAATAGCCTATATCAAACTGTGGTCCAGGTATCCAGCCGCGGAGGTAACTAAACAACGCACGTGTTTGAAGCCTACCACGTGGGGAGGTGTAGAAGAGTAGTCCAGCGGAGAGAGTGCACTCGGAGTACAAGGCAGTTGCGTACACACCACCATTTTTTTGGAGGGGCTGATAAAAAGTATAGGGATTTAATTTTTTCTGAGTGGGGGGTCGGGAGAGCAATTGGTATGAAACTTTCTAATGGCCACACGTAACATACAAAGTGTGGAAGTCTCAGGGTTTTCTCCCCAACCCCAACCCCTCCCCCTCTTTTTTTGGGAATTTTTTGGCTCTCAAGATTACAATTCAGTAGTACTGTAACTAAGCTTACTTCACGACACAATCATGTGTGTTTCTCTGATAATAACTCAATTCTGTGCCAAAATGTGCATGTAAGTGTGTATTTTACAAATTCGAACATTCTATTTCTCAGGACGAACAAGTAAACTTTCAAAATTAAAATTACATCTTTACAGATTTTCTTTATGCAAGGCCAGCTAGGCACGGAAGTTGCCTTCACAAAAAAAAAAAAAAAAAAAAAAAATTACCGTACTGCGATAACCATCCGAAAATCCGAACTCTCATCTGGGTTAGCCAACCGCCGCGACTGCGCCTTCTTGCATACACCCTCGGTGCAAGCGAGGCAGCCACCTCGGGAGCCTATTAGTCCATTCACGGTTACTTCCTCATTTTCTGAAGCCCTACTAAAATTCTACTTCCAAGATAATCCTCCGCCTCATGCAAACAAAGCTTAACCCGAGTCTAGAAAATTGATACCAAAGGACAACGCACTGAAATCGTGCGCACTTAGCTGCAATAAGATCTTTCATGAGAACTATTTATTAGTAGGTGCTACCAACAAACATGTTTTCTCACTGTTTCATGAAATATTAAAATTTATAAATCAAGTATATGGTGAAACTTTATTTTAACGAAAAATAATACACCTTTATGTTTATAACAGAGGTACAAGTCTCTTGCGATATATGGCATATTTAAGAAAAAACGAAACACGTAATACATGGGGTGATATTTCAAAGGTTAGATTAAAAAATGTGACGTAACCGCAAAACAGACTATAAAAGAATTATAAAACGCTTGTGATACATGGCATATTTAAGAAACAACCAAACACGTACTTACGGGATGATTTTTCGAAGGTTGGATTAAAACAAAGTGTGAAGAAACCGTGAATAGACTAGAGAGCGGGACGCAGCTCCTGTTTCCTGTTCGCGCCGCTAGGAGCAGTCGCTGTCTGTCTGCTTCCCTTTTACTGCGCTACCGACTTCTCTTCAAACTCTTCTCCCCGGAAGTTTGGTTGCCGCAAATCGAATTTGTGCCGACCTGAGTGGAGCGAACACATGAGGCACTTAAGGTTATTGAATATTCAGGGGGCGACATTCGCTTGTTTGGCCCGGAAGCCGTCCGTGAGACCAGCGCTGCCCAGAGAGCGTGCAACACTGACTTATGTCGCTGCCGGAAGTGCACGGCTAGAATAATAAACATTAAGGTACCGTCTTCTTCGTACTATTTTATCTTACAGGTTTATTTCATTTAAGGAATATAAGTTATTAAAACATCTTCATTGGTGCTAGTAAATATAACATTTATGATGCGATTATAATGTGATCTTTGAATGAATAGTGCAATGGGGGTGAATAACTAGATGGATATTTTTGGATATTCGCCATTGTGATGAAGATGTCTGTCAGGTTTCTAGCCTGTGTTATTTTCTATGTTTTATATGTATGTGTTTGTGTATGTGTTATATATATATATATATATATATATATATATAAGAGAGAGAGAGGAGAGGAGAGAGGAGAGAGGAGAGAGAGAGAGAGGAGAGAGAGAGAGAGAGAGCAATTAGTTGCTATTTTTTACTATATTCGCTCTTGGAATTTAACAGTGTTGTATCCACAGATTTATTTTCTCGTCCTTAGGTTACTTGTCTTATTTAAGCATTTTTCCCCCCGTGCTCTGTCCTGTTTTTCCATGACAGACAAACTGCATCGCAATGGCAAATGTCCAGGAATCTCCGTCTAGCGATTACAACGTTGATATATTCAATGCCAACTGTTTCTTTTGCCTGTATCATGATAATTTATAAAGGGGTCAAGGTTAACATTAATACTTTGTTTTTAACTACCAGCACCTTATAAATGTTCCTGTCGTCAGAACTGTGCCCGTTATTTCGGCGTAAACAATTACTAGAAAGACCTTCAAAAATGTGGTGGTGAACCCTTCTTCAAATTTACAGGACACATGTGCCTGTGTTTCAATTGTCTTACGATATGAATTTCTTTCACACGTCCTGCCGACTATACTGTGAATAATTGCAACTCATGTGACTGACGTGTGGTTAGGCTACCATAAGGTATGATTTGGAAACTAACATGTAAGCTGAAACGCATGGTTATAGCAAGTGTGTTTGTGCGTGTGACCCCCACCCCCCTCCAAAAACTTCAAATTTTGAACGCATGAGCCCAGTTTCACCAAACTCGGCACACATATAGTAATAAGTAAGTAAACCTGACTTTTATAGTTTTCAACCGTGCAGTACACTTTAATATTAAGGCCTATGTGTCATATTTCAGAAACCATTCTAACGATTTTAACCAAATTTTCCATGCTGATAGTGAAAGTTGTAAGCATTAATATCAGAGATCAATATTGTTGTAGGTTGACAATCTTGGAAGATAGCGCTACAAGAAAAAAATAAAGATTTTACGTTACATCTCAGAAACTACTCAACCTATTTTCGTCAAGTTTGGCACATAAGTAATTCTATTATTGACCAGATAAACGTAAGTAATTAGACTTAACTATACAATTATTTTAAAAATGGCGGCCATACAAATATTTTAGGTTAATTAGTTATAAATACCACACCATTTGGTCAATTTTAACCGGTTAGTATCACAAGCATCATAAAAGCTAAAAACAACCACTTTCGTCCCCCATTTTTAAAGATAGTGCCAGATGTAAAAATTAATCTTTTACAATATATCTCGAAAACTACACAATCTATTTTCTCAAATTTGTCATGTAAGAAATACTATAAAAGGCCATGTAAATATGAGTAATTAAACTTTATTAGGTACTTGTTTTCAAAATGGTGGCCATCTACCTATTTCAGCATAGTATGCTAAATCTTGGAAATCATTTAATCATTTACAACTTTACTTGGTATGCTGGGAGCATATATATCAAACATCAAACGTGTCTGCACAGAGCCTCTTTTGTCCTCCGTTTTGTAATATAGTGCCACACGAATAAATACAGTTATGTTATACCTCGGGAAATAATTGGTCGATTCCTACCAAATATGACTAACAAGTAGTACTGTGGTTGGTAATGGTAATTGATAAGTTTCAGGCATGCCAGACACTTTCAAAATTGGTCGATTCCTACCAAATATGACTAACTAGTAGTACTGCGGTTGGTAATGGTAATTGATAAGTTTCAGGCATGCCAGACACTTGCAAAATTAGTCGATTCCTACCAAATATGACTAACTAGTAGTACTGCGGTTGGTAATGGTAATTGATAAGTTTCAGGCATGCCAGACACTTGCAAAATTGGTCGATTCCTACCAAATATGACTAACTAGTAGTACTGCGGTTGGTAATGGTAATTGATAAGTTTCAGGCATGCCAGACACTTTCAAAATTGCGGCCAATAGCAATTTTAGTTTTGTAGCCTATGTTATATCGTCGAAACCATGTCATGAATTCTAAAGAAGCTTTGTATTATGGCTGTATATTATACAACAATAAAATGTGTACACACGAAATCCCTTTTTTCCACCATTTCGTCAAATAGTATCCCTTGACAAATAAAAATTGTGTGATCTCCGGAAAAAAAAAAAAAAAAACCGATTCTACCAAAATTGGCTAACAATTTGTACTATGGCAGGCTATGTAAACTGATAAACTCTGAGAGGGTTAGGCATACATATTTTCAAAATGGTGGTCATATTAACATTTTAGCTTCGAATTTTTTGTCTACGAAACTGAAAAACAAATTTCAACTTAACTTTGTATACTGGCAGTATCAGATATATCCATCAACATCCACTATGAAAAGCCTCATTTCTCGACCATTTTGTAAGATAGCCTCACATGAAATAATATAGTTTTTACGCCGTATCTCGGGAACAGCATACAGATTTCTTTCCAATTTGGCGAAGAAATTGTTCTGTGGTAGGCTATATAAAGTTATATGCTTTAATTATGTAAGTATCTTATTTTATGAATGGCACATATAAAAAACATTCTAGCCTAGCGTGCTATATCTACGAAACAATGAAAAAGATTTAAATTTAAATTTGTGTATTGTATCTATGACAATAATCGAATATGCTAATATATAAACGTTTTGATCTCCATTTATGAAGATCGTCACATGATCAGTGGAGGTTTCACATCATATTTCGAGAACCAGTCAACCGATATGTAGGTATACAAAGATACTCCTTTGCTGTATTTTTTGTAAAGTAGTGTCAGGTGAGTAAACTGAATTTTTTGTCATATTTGCGGAATAATTTGACTAATTTCCACAAAACTTTGCTCAATTACAGAATGCCAAGTAAAGTTACATGATTTAAACAGGGCCAGACAATGATTTAAAAAATGGTGGCTATAAAAATATTTTCATATGTTTGGTATATCTATTTAACAATTAAAAATCTTCAATTAAACTTTTAATGCCGACATTATATATTACAAACAACGCGTAAAAAGCCTTTTTAAAGCAATTTTATTAGACAGCAAAATTTAAGGAAATAAGGTTTTTATGCCATATCTCGGAGACAAATCAACCTATTTCCATCAAATTTTTCACACAAGGAGCGTTATGGAAGGCCATGTAAACTTATGTGTTTTAGTGGCTCTGGCATTTATTTTCAAAATGATGGCCGAGTAAATATTTCAAGTTAGTGAACCCTATCATTCAAAACAGTACGCTGATTAAATCCAAAGTTGATGCTCCGAATTCTACCTCCATGATGCAGTTGATTGCAAGCTAGCTTAATTTTACGAGTTTTTCTGAATTCGAATCCCGGGTAAGTCACTCGTGTATTTTAATTGTCTTCGCACTGTCTTATATGTTTCTGGTTTCATCTCTAATGATATTGCAGTCAATGAGACGTCTACGCCTACCTACCATCTAAGCTTTCAAGAATTCCACTAAAATTTATTTGCACCCATTTAGAGGAAAGTAGGCTCATTATAGGCTGTTCACGGTAAAATGAGCACTTTTGAAAGCCCTGGTCAAGATCTACTTGTACGCACATTGCGTAGGCCTAATATTCCGCCTTATTCAGAATTAACATTGCCATGGGCTTCGTCACTTCATGCGTCGGTCTGGTGCAACTGTGCAATCATTACAAATGAAAATGTTTTGAATATATGCCCATTTTTACACTTCATTGCATTAAAACAAAAACAGAAATTGAAAGAAATAATTTAAATGATCACAAATGGTTACCCGACACTTTTTATTCGACGTTAGGATATGAAACTGCTTTCCATTCATCGTTACCAACTTTACTGGGCGCATGTCACTCAGTTCGCCCGTTAAAATATATGCAGCTGGGGTAATGACATTTTTCTAAGGTTGATTTCAGAAGTGCTTACTTTATCGTGAACAACCTTTAGTTACCAGTAACATCTTGTTAAATATCGACTCCAAAAATTAAGTTATTGAGGGAAATACGTAAATTCAAGATGAAGGGTGAAACTGCGCTTTTACCACGAGATACAAGAGCACACGTCAGCAAGATGGCGTCACTGGTTAGCAACATGTTGGAACTCTTTTCACGAATCAGCGCCTGGCGACCTGCTCGTTAGTCGGCAGGCCAGCCAATAGGGAAAATTTCGCAGCATGCGGTAGCCAATCAGTAAGAAGGTTCGTCTCCAGAGCCTGGCGGAGCCAGTCTCACGTCGAGGGAACCGCAACGCCTTCTTGTTTCCGCGTATAGGCTGTTCACGGTAAAGTGAGCACTATTTATGGCCCTTCTCGATTACACTTATCAGCCGATTTTTATCTTTCCACCATTGTTGGTATAAAAATTATCATGTTACTAATAAATAGAGTATATACATTTCACTACTATCCAATGTTAACTTCTGACGGTACGGTAAAATACATCTATTTGCTATAATTCGTGTTGTAGGATCCTTAAGAAATGCTCACTTTACCGTGAACGGCCTATACTTACAGTATCTACCCTGTATTGGGGCCGCGGTGGTGAAGTGGTTAGACTACTCGCTTCCCACCGAGGCTAACTGGTTCCGAATCTCGGCGGGGTCGCTCCCGGGTTTTCGTGCGCAGGAATCGTACCAGACGATGTTACTGGTTGGTGGCTTTTCTCGGCGACCTCCCGTTTCCCCCGCCCTTTCATTCCGGCGTTGCTCCACACTCACCTCACCTCACACTAATTGGCTCTCAAGACCTCGGTGGTAAGAGCCGTCCGAATCTCTCCGCCCCACTCTTATATTTTCTTTTAGGCACCGAGAGGGCATAGGACATAGCTTTGCACATGTTCTGAAACGTGTGTTGCTGCAACTGCTCACTAGTGAAATTTAATATTTTTTGATATTAGTCGATAACCAAGCGGCAGCTCATCTGCATTTGTTAAAGATCGGAAAACTATTATTCATGCCGTGGCGTACGAAATATTTCGTTAAAAGTTCTTTAATGTAGCTAATTGTAAAAATACGAATAAAATCAAGATGGCGAAGACTGACCCGCCTCAAGCGCCAACTGACGGCTCTGAACTGAACATATCTCGTTTCTCGTCAAGTGTCATCGAAGGCAGTGACGTGGTCACGTGTCGGGGCCCAGGTGAGCAGGCACTCGCCCGGAAACAGTAAGGTAGAATTTACAACATCTCGTCGCATCCATCCGTCCGTCATCCGCACGTCCATCATCCGTCCGTCTGTCATCCGTCCGTCCGTCTCCCAGCCGAGCGATTTAAACCAAACTTCGTACGTCCTTTGCTCTAAACTGATAAAATCAAAACTGTTAACAAATAGGAGAAAATTCTCCATAAAAAGAGAACATTTCTAGTGGTATTGTGTTTCTAAGTACCCAAGACAACCATACACGTACGTGACAGAAATTAATCGCTGTAAAATAATTTTTAATATATAAAACGTAATTTTATTATCTTTACTATTGCACAAAATAAGCTCGGTTTCCAAACGTAATAATCTATTAATATTCTGGAAAATATAAATTAATTTCATTTTACAATTACATAAACAAACATATGAACACCAAAGACAGCCAAAACAAAACACCGCACATGCTACACAGCCTTGCAAAGAACTCGGGATGAATGAGTAACAAAATGTGCAAGTTTAGAAGGCTGTAATTTCATCCGTTCGTCCGTCAAAAGTTAAAGCTTGCCAAGGTTTTGACGGACGGACGGACGGATAGAACTAGCAGCCACCTCTGATCGTCTGTTGGTCACGTGATCGACGGAAGGATGATGAGCGGGCGGACGCGACGGGTCGTTGTAAATCCTGCCCGAGGTGAAGCCGCGGGCCTCGCGACGATAGCGCAAGGCCTCCGGCAGGTCGATATCTCAGCCCTCGTCTCTGGCGCGGATGTAATGTGTTTCCCAATACCACTTAGCAGCACACGTCGCGGTGGATCGATGTCCCCCTCCCCCTCCTCCAGCCCCCCCCCCCCAACCATTGTTCACCCAAGGGGTGACCGTCGTCGGGCCGGACGACTTCATATCCCTCCACCGGGCTGCTCACTTAGTGATGGGCAAAATATAATTATTCTCGGAATCGATTCTTAATTGAATAGTCTCGTCTGAAATAGAATCGATCATTCTGATTCCGAATGTTCGCTTTTCTTCTCCGTTCGCGTCATTGTGCCTTGACGTTAATTCTGCCACAAATTAACAGTTCGAAAAGTACTTTTTTGAAGCGAGTAAACTAATCGAGTATTCGGCTGAAGTTATGACACCTGAGTTCATAAGAAGTTGTAATATTTATTTGTATTTAGAAAAGGTAAAAAATTTTAGTTCGCTATAATTTTTCGTCCTAATGTGTATCCCGGAGCTGTCGTAAACCTTTGGAAATGAGACAGAAAGCTTTTTACGTTATTTTACTTTTAGTCACAAATTGTTCTCGTCGTTTCAATGATAAATAAACTTTCTCAAGTGTTCTGATGAGTTAAAAGCTCTTTGAAATTCACGAGAAGTTACAAAACTAAAGGGAAAAATGCTCAAATTTATTTTTAGAAACAGAATTATTACAATAGCTGTCATTCGCTTCTCTGATATTCGAATGAAACATTCACTTCGTGGAGATATGAATGAATATTCGCATAAGTGAAACGAATGAACATTCGCATGAATGAAGCGAATCATTCTTCATTTAACAAAGTGAATGTTGGGTGGAATCTTGCTTTTTTTTTTTTTTTAAGTAGAATACTCGACAAAACTGTGTTTAAAGAAAAAATGCGAAGAGAATATTTTAAATCTTTGTGCAAAAAAAAAAAGAGGCAAAAAGTTAAATGTAAATCGCTGATTACCTTAAAAACTTATGTAAATTTTGCGGTGCATCTAGTGCCATGTGTTGTCGAGAAGGAAAACTTCAAACCGAATTATTCATTCAAATACCACAGACAACAATCGATAATTCGATTATAGTGCAACAATCGAATATTCAAATCGTTTTCATTCGATTTTGCCCATCACTATGCTGACTAGTTGTCCGCGCCTGAGCGGGACCACAGAGTAGTGGACAGATTTGACGGCCCTTGGCATCGAGGTCTTGAGAGTCGAAATAATATATAAAATCTGTGATGCAGGTTGGGGTGGAAATTCTGTAAGCCCAAAACGGCGGGTTCGTCTTATTTGGAGGCCAATAATCTACTTCTCAACTGCAGCCTCGAAACGAGGGTATAACACGATGAGCAGATAGCAAAGACAATACTGTTGTAGAGAGGCGATCTCACAAGTCCTAGGCTAAATGGGGTATATCTAAATTTGACCGACGAATTTCGGCTGTAGGTTAAGCACGAAAAAATAAGTTGAAAACATATACACGACCTATGGTCTGAAGTGAATACTAACAGTGGTACACATCTTTGAAGTTAGACCTGTAACACTTTTTGTGTATTGCAAATATTGGAGGTAATATTTATGAAGGATCACTGATTATCTGGATAATGATTAACTGAGCAAAGATCTTCAAACACCACAACACTTATCGCTGTCATCAAATTACTTCATGTAAATAATCACTGTTATTACACCTATTTCAAACGAACATCCACATCACGGTAGGATATTCGGGATTTAAAGGATGGATTATTAATCCTCACGTCACAATCAACAAAAATGTCACCGTGTGAAAATACCGTTAACCTCACGGTTTTCGAGTAATTCGTGTTTTACTTTCAAATTAGTATTTACCAGTACCTGGCAAGGGGGACACGCACAATACCCAATAACACACTTTTGCGGCTATTAAAGGGAGAGGAAGATTCTAGAGAGAGAGGACCATTACAGTGGTACTATAATAAACTTTTTCTTCTACTACAACTTAAAAAATGTGTACTTCTCTTAGAATTAATTTTATACCATATGTCGTATATTTGCGTTTCCATCTTCTTTTTTCGTGATTAACCTACATCCCGAAGTTTGTCAGTCGAATTTAGATACAGCCTGTAGACGATAGACTGATTATTCTACTCACATCTTAAAAAAGTATGAATTTTTATTAACCTACACTATATATATGTGTGTGTGTATGTAAATATATTTATATACGCGTATATATGCAATATAGGCCAACTGTGTAACTATATTATTTTGACTTGCTGCACAGCTCGGTCAGAAGTGTACTGATATATTAAAGCTGTTCATGAGCCAAATTTTTTTCTACATTCGTGCATATTTTAAGGTTTTGTCACACGATATCGACGATAACTTGATTAGAATACCAAATAATTTAGAAAATAAAATTAATTTTTATTTGTTAGTGTGAATATGAGAATATTAATTTAAAATCATGGTTCGTATTAATTTCAAATATTATTTTGTCATATAATTTGGTTTGAGGTAGAGAGTTCATTGAAATAATTGGAGTGGCATATTAAGATTTCTTCGAAATACTACTCTTGCTTCGCCCGCGGTAAAGGTTCCACTTCTGGTCATTTTACCTTGAAATTTTACCTCAAATTTTAAAACGAAATTTTGGTATAGTTGCAAAATGAATTTCTGAGAAACATGTTTCATGACATTCCAATAACATGAACACTTATTTTGAGCTGTGTCCTAAAGTATTAATTTATATATATATATATATTTATATATATATATATAAATATATATATATATATATAAATATATATATATAAATAAATATATATATATATATATACATATACATATATATATATATACATATATATATGGTCCTGTTGGCCCATATATATATATATATATATATATATATATATATATATATGGGCCAACAGGACCCTACTTCATAAAAAGTTACAGGTGTGACATATACTACAATTATAATTATGTCAAATCTGACAAATTGGTCAATATGTCATGACAATATTATGTTACATAAATAGTACAAGTTGTTCCCTTTATTTGACAAGCAAAAAAAGTGTAAATTGTCAGCCTTAAAATAAGTTTCACAAACGCGACAATTGTATGTCAAACCGTGAGTTTAATTTATTGCACGTTAGATAACTCTCAAGTGCGCTTACGATAATCGATCGCAGCTTTATATGCGATTCATGAACAGTCGATTCCTACCTCAAATAGTTAAGCGCTAAATAATAATTCTACGCGTATAAATTTGTTTACTCTAGAAGTAGTATGTCGAGTAATGTTGATAAGATTACTAAATTAAACCTTATCCGAGAGGTAAAGGATGTGCTATTCGGCAAGCAATGTCAATTCACACAATATTGAAACACAATTGCACTGCCATGTTATATAAACATTACGAATTACCGGTAACATAGGAAAGCTAGCCTGTCACTTCTGCAGTGACAATTCTGCAAATATGTATACATGTCACAGAGCGATTATACTCATCTGTTTCATAAAACAGTCTGTAGTGTAGTATTTGACACATTTGTCGGGTGTTTACTTCTCAGCTGAAAACTTTTGTGAAATAACTATGTACCAGATTGTCAAACAATTCTACACATTTGTCATGACAAATCTGTCAACTTGTCAGCTTTTATGAAACACACATTTGTCGGATTGTAAACCTGTCTGACAATTTCCTGTCACCTGTCACCTGTCAAATTGTAACTTTTATGAAATACGCCCCTGACTGCTCAAAAGCGTCATGCTTTGGAAAAGGAAAAAAAAAGGGGGTGGGGGTGTTGACACATTCGAGCTAGGCACATTTCTACTACCTTTAAAGGGAAGCTAGAAATAAGCGGACTGTATCTGTATCCCCCACTCCAAGAACATTGTTCTGTTGGTCTCTAGTCTAACGTATCACTTTCCTATTTGCGAATAACCCATCAGACTTTCATTACTGACCGGCTAGCAACAAATAGATTGCCGAGTTAGCCCATGTTCCAATGAACTCTTCTTTCAAATACAACAGAACGTACAGCCTATCGCAGAGATCTCGGTAGTTATTCTGAAATAATGTGAAATATGATTTTGTTATCTGCGAAGATTATTGTTGTCGTTATATTGCTTCTTAAATGCTGTTCTAGATAAAGTGAGCACTTTAGAAATGAACCTTGGAAAAAAGTCACTGCCCTCGTATGCATATATATATTTTAATGGGCGCACTGAGTGACATTCGTACAATAAAGTTATTAACGATGGATGGAAAGTAGTTCCATATCTTAACGTTGAATAAAGAGTTTTAGATAACCATTTGTGATAACTTACAATTATTTCTTTCGCTTTCTGTTTTTTTTAATGCATCGAAGTGTAAAAATGAGCATATCTGTAAATTATTTACTTTCTTACTAATTTCAAAGTTTCATTTGACCAACGAATGAATAAAGTGATGAACTCCGTGGCAATGTTAAATTTACATAAGGCGGAAGAATACACAACGTGTATACAAGTATATCTTAAGCGGGGTTTTCACAAGTGCTTATTTTACCCTGAACAGCCTATACTTAGTAAAATTCTGATTAAAAATAGCAAACTAAAAAGTCTTCCATCTGGCCAGTTTTATTTGTTATGGATGGAGAAAAATCAACGAAATTTTGCCGAGCTATGATCAGACGTAGTTCTTAAAACGTTAAACGGACCGCAAGCCGGACCGCAACAGAACGATGTCCACACGAGCAAAAGTAAGGACTCTCTAAATATGTACATACATAACAATTTATTTTTGCAAGTCTCTAGCTATTTCAAAATATTTTTAAGGAGGATCAGTACCCGCCACCTTGGATTTACAGAATTTCGCCTAAGCCTGCATTACATATATTGTATTATGTTTTACTGATAGACCGGGCATACGATATTGGTTTATACATTTTAAGTATTAATTATCTACTGTTACTAGCATCACTGTAATCTCCTGCGAGAATTCATATCATATTTCTTCCGAACAGTCTCTAGTCAAATATAAACAAAGGCAATGAAGCTGTAACATTTAAATTAATCTTCAGAAGCTATCATTTGTGTTTCGACGAGCGAAACATTTCGTGAAGCCTTTTTAAATGGAACATGTGCCAAGAAAATTGATGACTCCAATATGGCGAGCAGTGATACTAGATACCTAAACAATTCACAGATTCATTTTGGGACAAACTAGAATTCAAAACACGTGTGTTTATATAACTTTGGCTATTGGTCCACGTGGCGTTTGACGCCTCCGGAAGAACGGTGGCCCAATTGTCTCCTTCCACTGTCAGAGCAGACAACCAATGCGCAGTTGACATCGGCAAATCTGTATATAAGACTGTTGAGTATAACCTGGAGGTCATTGAACTCACGAATTTTTCAGGTCTCTACACATAACAGGTTTTTAACGAAATCATCGAGGTTTCTAAAACTGGACAGTCGTGAAAAAGGCGTTTTTGTGATTAATTTTGGTAATGAATTTTAAAGAACTCTTACATAATTTTTGTCGTATTATTTACAAAGCTTTTTTACTGAAGTATAATTGTTTAAAAAGTCCGAAAATGCGATTATAGCTGAGGGGATAGTCATGCATAGAGTCCTGAAAAATTTGCGTTATTATTTGGGGACACGTTTGTCATTGGAGCATAATGTATCTGATATCTGACACGTCCTGGGTAACTGAACACTTCACAATTGTGTGCCCCAATCACGTGCAATTCAGTCAGAAAGGGCGGGGCTTCATATCTATGCAGCAGCCAATGGAGAACCGACGCCTAATAATAATGCGGATTTTGCATGTCCCTAGTCACGCACTATCTTATCTTCTAATCTAATTATCGCTTTAAATCATTGCTAAGGAAAAGTGAGGGAGTAGTATTGACAAAAGGTACACATGTGTAGGTGTGCGTGTATGTATGCATGTATGTATGAGTATGTATACACGTGGCAGATTAAAAATGACAGTTTGTCAAAGAACAAGATTTTCTTCAGAAAAAAAATTTCGGGGAAGTGGTGAAGAACACTGAAAACAAGTTGTAAGAAAAATTTCAAAATAATACGAACACTTTAAAGAGTCAGCTGCAAACATCGCCCACTTCAAGTGCACAGCAGTTAAGGGGCGAGGAAAGGCGTTGACGCGAGAAAATAACGAATGTTTACTGAGGAACGTGAAATGTGGTGACATGAAGTGTCGAAGACAGGCCTGGCTGAGAAAGAGGTAGCGAGATCCATGGTGGTGGTGTCGGCACACGTGATCTGCCACGAAGACACGGCCTGGCTGAGAAAGAGGTAGCGAGATCCATGGTGATGGTGTCGGCACACGTGATCTGCCACGAAGACACGGCCTGGCTGAGAAAGAGGTAGCGAGATCCATGGTGATGGTGTCGGCACACGTGATCTGCCACGAAGACACGGCTGATGACCTGGCGCAGATGGGGATGGCTGCCAGGGGTGAGCCACCCCCAAGGAAACTAATTGGCCTGGAGGGGCTGCAGTCACGCGCCAACCCCTAGCAGACTCGCCCGCCGCCTTCTCCGGGTACAATCGCGTCCGCGGACAACTGGTACCCGCCGTCACCTCAACGCCGTACATCCTCCACGGGACCTCGCCAACAATGCAGTGAAATAAGTAAAAATGCGGGAAACTAAAATGGACAGCCAAGATGAAGATTTTGGACATTCGCCAATGCGATGCAGATGCCTGTCATGGGGGAAAAAAAAAAAAAAAAAACAGGACTGAGCATGAAAAAATACTTAAAAAAGACACGCAACCTACTGCTGTGTTTTAGTGCGTTTCTTTGTTGTGTTGTCCTGTCTTGTTCTTGCTTTTTTGTCAGTGCTGTCCAAACTTTGTCAGCCGGTTTGTTGCCTGTGCTGGTTTCTATGTGTTATCTGTTCATGTATATAAACATATATTTATTTTCGTTATTAGTTGCTGTTTTGTTTGTGACATTATTCTCTCTTGGAATTTTCCAGTGTTGTATACATATTACATATATTTATTTTCTCGTCCATAGGTTGCTTGTCTTTTTTAAGTATTTTTTTTCGTGTTCAGTCCTGTTTTATCTATGACAGACATCTGTGTCCAAAAATCTCCACCTTGTCATTCACTCCCACAGCACTATTCATTCAAAGATCACTATAAAATGGACAGTATAGAATAATACTAAATTTACTTTGCTTCAAATCAGTTGTCATATTATTTAAACAAGTTAAGAACGATGTTCACAGATATTACTAATTGGTACATTCTCTGAAAATATAAATTAGCGGAAGGTCATTTCGTAAAGTATGTTGCTCTAACTGTTTTTTTTTGTCGCTTGCAAGCAAGAAAATTCGATATTCAGAAATAGTCGCTGAAGATATAAAATTGTTGTGAAACATTGTTGTTTGAAATAATTTGTAGTAACAAACTATAAATTCCAATAAATTTGTTTAATATCACTGAAATCTGTGTTATTGATATACAGAATACAGCAAAATTCGCCGTTATGTAAGCCGCATGAAACAGCTAAGCCACGGTGTAGGCTTATGCAGCTGTCCTTGATTATTTATTATAAGAGTAAACACGTCCTGCAATAATAATAATGCCACTTAAACGTTATATTTGTACAGAGTGTCTATCAAGTTGATAGATAAGCTTCTTAGAAGTGAAAACTTTGTGGCCACGAAATTCTCTCGTGAAACAGTATAGCGTCAACCAGGCATTTATTCTTTCATCATGTTCGCGGCCGGGTCACCGGATTTTCGCATGTGGGAATCGTGCCGGACGATGCCGTTGATCAGCGGGTTTTCTCGGGGATCTCCCGTTTCTCCCGCCCCTACATTCCGGCACTGCTCCATATTCACCTCAATCGTCCTCGTCGGCTCTGAAGACCTCGCTGTTAAGAGCCGCCCAAATCCTCTTCACTCTTTCACTCACTCACTCTTCCATCTTGGTCACGAAACTGACGTGCACTTCATCCCAAGAGAGAAATTCCAAGACGCTGAGGAACAGTTAACTGATATAGGCGGTTCACGGTGAAGTGAGCACTTTTGAAGCCCCAGTTACTTTCTCCTTTCAGCCAGTTTTATTAGTTATTTAAAAGCTTTTTAAAATAAATACTGCTATTTAAGTAGTAAACACGGTGCGTATATTCCACCGCACTCGGAAGTTAGCGTCTAAGACTACAATAAAATACATTTATTGACTATTATTCCGAATGAGAGGGCTTTCAAAAGTGCTCACTTTACAGTGAACAGCCTGCATGTAGGCTCCCAGTTGAGTTGACAGCGAATTGAGCTAAATATTTCCAAGTCTTGAAGATGTTTTGCGAGTGTAATATTAAAATTAATGACAAATAAAGTTGGTGTTTTATTTTGCTTAGCTGGCTTGTTAGTGAAGAGATTTGGACAGCTCTTTAACATCGAGGTCTTGAGAGCCGGTGAGGGTGATTGAGGTGAGTATGGAGCAGCGCCGGAATGAAATGGCGGGGGAAACGGAAGATCCCGAAGAATACCCGCCGACTAACGCCATCATCCGGCACGATTCCCACATGCGAAAATCCGGAGTGGCTCGGCTAGGGATTGAACCCGGATCGCCTTGGTGGGAGGCGAGCAGGTTAACTGATCAGCCAACGTGGCTCCAACTCGCTTATTAGTAAGATCCACGTTTTCACTGGACCGTCGCAGTAATTTAGTCATCAGGCCCAACACAAGGAAAATTACAGTAGATCTTGTAGGGATTTATAAATGCACTCAGTTAACCATGAATATAATATAAATTGTCTTAGTGTGGTATTCTCAAAAGCGTCGATCTCTATATAGTTTTTGTAATGGCGAAAAGTTCTGGCAATACCGAAGAGATATATTCTGAATTCAACAACATACTTGCTGAAGTATATCATTTTCTGTCTTTATTAAATCTTATTTTAATTTCGTTATTTATTAACTATTAGTGGCATTTGTTTTCTATTAAATTTCCGATTAACATTTTATAAAGTTAAGTTTACTTTTACGGACGGATGCGATTCACTTTGAGCATTACGAAACAACAGTGCTGAACACGTGGTTGATTTCGTAGTTTGTATCGTGGTTATACTATCGGTTATTGCTAAGAAACAATAAAATACATGACATAATTTAGATTTATGTGGAAATATAATAAAAGGTACATATTTTCTCATATTCAGCAGCGTTTTATAACGTAGGTTTTTCTTTCTCTTTCTCTCAAGCTTGTTTCCTTGATATAACTTCAATACGGTGGCCATTTTCGCTACAATCTTGTTCATGAGAATACCTTACTGGCCGCAAATAAAGACAGTCACGAAACATAAGAAGGAAAGCCACGATGAACACTGACTTACAGAATACTGTTTCACCCCATAAGATAGTTACGGCGTTAACCATCTTCATTTAAAGACAGAAATAAGAGTTACAGAAAATAGGGTCTCTGATTGCCGTTGGCTTCAAAGCATTCCATTTATAGTAATAGCGTGAATTATCAGTGCATCCACGATGGCTTAGTGGTCTCGCCTCACATTCACGGCCCACCGAGTGGGTACGCCAACGTGTTTTGGAGCCCACTATAGTATATTCTCCGAAATCCCATGCCGTGGGAGCCGCCGTGGCGTAGCGGTAAGACTACTCGCCTCCCACCTGGGCGAACCCGGCTCGGTTCCAGGCGGGGCCGCTCCCGGACCCTCGCGTGTGGGGATCGTACCGAACGATGCCGCTGGTGGGCGGGTTTTCTCGGGGACCTCCCGCTCCCCCCACCCCCCCATTCCGGCGCCGCTCCATACTCACCTCGCTTCATCCTCATCGGCTCTCAAGACATCGTTCTTAAGAGCCGGCCATACCTCTTCCCTCTCTCACCCACTTCTTTCGCCTTACAGGAATTTAGCATAACAGGCATCTCACCCAACAGGCGTTCGCTTAAAAGCATTTTGCCTAACAGGCGTTTTGCCTAAAAGCGTTCTGTCTACATTTTAAGGCAAAGTGACTTGCGGCGACGGGTTCCCGTAAAGAATTAGTAAGTACCTACACTGAGAAAAAGGTTTTGTTGAATCAAACAAGATTTGTTCGGTGCAACCAAATTATTTGTTTGTATAGGGGCAATGAAATATTTTGTTGCTGAAACCAAATTATTTTGTTGTTCTCATTTGGTTGCCCCAAACTGTAAGATTTGGTTGGTGAAACTAAATATTTGTTTGGCTACACATACATTAAACAGTTTGGGCCGATATAAAAAACATTACAAGTTCGACCGAGTTTCAAAGCTAGATCACCTGCGTCCGAGCGCTACGCCTTAGCAATCTCAGCCATAGTGACAACTGATGACAACAGAAAGCTTTTAAATAGATATATCTCAAATATTGGGCAATGTGTGCAAACAAATATTTCAAGTTTTACAGCTTTACTTGTCAGTTCCTTGTTGCATGGTTTTATTAATGTGCTTAAACGATTGCTAAGCATCAATAGATGCACTAACAAACACGGTTACTATCCTAATTGTCACAAAAATACAAACAAACTATCGAGCTGTATTTTCGAACTAAAGCAGTCAAATGAGTGGCCAAACAAATACAGTCGATTGAACAAAATATTTAGTTGACAGTCTAATTTTGTTTAGCCCAACACAGAGATTTTGTTAATTCAAACATATATTTTGTTAGACGAACAAAAGTAATTTTGTCGCTCTTCAAATTTTGTTTGCTCAACGATATATTTTGTTAGGGCAACTAAATATACATTTGGCCCTATACAAACAAATATTTTGTTCTATTTACTCTCAGTGTAGGTGGTCAGTTGTGGCGATCCGGCGAGTGTCCAGCTGTGGGCCGTCACGTGCCCGTGACCCGAGGGCTGGACACTCATTAGATCGCCAGGCTCAACTTCCTCCGGGGGAGCAGCCCCTTCCCCTTCTATCCCCTAAGGGGCCTTCACTTTTCTTGCGTCAGCTATTGGTAACGACTCGTAGCCCACCTTCACTTGTTTGCCACCATTCCCCTCGCCTCGACGCACAGACCAGCTAAGGATACAGAACTGAAATGCCGTGGCAGCTGCCACGACGTGAGCGTTTCCATTACCCTCCCAACCAATCTTTCTCTTCTCGTGTCTCAAACACCCTTTCAATGAAGATTATCCTATCCCACCCCTTGTTCTAGTAGATATATTTTATTACTTCGTAAATTGCATGCAATTTTTCAATTCTTCCCCGTCGGTGATTTTAAGGTGCCTATGCCGGGTTTTCCCGGTCGCTTTGTAGATCAGTTTAGGTTAGCAAGGGAAGTAACCATGGCCCCAGTTGCGGCCATGTTTGCCTCGAGCACGTGCTCTTTTGTATAGAGCGTCCCACTCTTAGATAGCAGTACAGTGTGAATGGCGCGCACTGTTGCCAGATTACTTCAGCTTTGCGAAGTAACTGGTAGGCTGAGTAACAAACAGGTGGCAAAGGAACCGGCCTGATGAAGATGATTTTGTCTGTTTACGTCCCTGACAACTCGTAAGATAATCTAATCCTGCAACGCAAAGTTAAGTGGCTACTTTGAAACTGAAACCTGAGAGAAACCCAATCATTGTGATTGGGCGACGCGATAGCAATGTAGCTTGTTATATTTTTCGAGGGTGCAAAAAGATAACTTATCAAGCAACAGCACACACAGTAACAAGGGCAGCGTCAACGACAGAAATTGTGTATTGGAAAAAGAGTGAATGTCCATTACTCCGCACACTGCAATCTAAGAGTGAGACACTCTATAGTTAGAACCTTCCCTGCATGTCTAGGCGTATGGAGCTCAGCCCTGAGACACACTTGGGGCCCATTCATACCCAGGACCCCCGACTCTCCTCTTACTTTTAAGATAAGTTAGAAAATAACCGCGTTCCCACTTGCTGATTGTCTGTGAGAGGCTCCGGGCTGAGCCTAGGTTCTGATTGGCCTCTGTGTGTTGCGATACGTTCCCCTACTGGCAGGGCTGCCGGCCGGGAAGTAAGTTAGCAAGCGCTGTTTGAATAACGGCGTTCCGAAATATTGCTAACCAGTGCGGCAGTTATGCGGTATTAGTTCGCTGTAGAACCGGCTATTTGACTTCTAAGCGTTCTGTGACACAGCTCTGACGTACACACCTGACTGCAGACTCTCTCCACATACTTTATTATCCTCCACCTATTGGCGGATTAATCCCTCACGTTTTCGAGCTTGTAATTTTTTGCATAGCCTTCTGTTTCATAAGTAAACTTAAATGTACATATGATCTCGCCTTTCAGGCAGCGACAGTTGATATAAAAACAAAACGGCGCTAATTGGAGCTAGTTGCCCCAACCATGAGATAGACATGTCCTTCCTGCTAGGCCCAAGATGAACGAGATGGATAAGCAACGAAAGAAAGACCAGGGAAAAGTACAACGAAAGTAGCCCTTGTTATTTTTGTGGATTATTTTGTTGACTGCAAAATTTTACGGTGGTTGGAGATTTTTTCGGTGATTTTTGTCGTGTTAAACTCTCAATATTCCTCCCAAAATACTTTATCTCATGTTCACTGAAGAAAAAAAAAAGTTCTCGATTTTTACTGAGAAATCGTTTGTAATTACGTAAATGTTTGTAAGGGTACACAAATTCCACTTGTAAAGTAACTCATCTGTAAAATTACAAGAGCCGTATTTGTAATAGACTTTAAGGAATGTTTGTGCTATACTGACCCGCAACCATGAGCTCACACAAAATCGTAGACACTCAGCAACCTCAAATCGTATATAGCGATTTGTTCAAAAACTAGGGGCGTTGTAAAGAGTAGTTAGGTACAAAAAGAAAATTAATACAGTTGTAAATAAAGCGTAACGTTTTAAACAATTAAAATAATACTAATAAAACATGAAAACTGCTTTAATAAAAACATGTAATGTTATTAAATATTTACGGTTAATGTTATTGTTTGATATCTACACGATATTCGTGAGCTGAAATAAACGCCTTATTCTTAACCGAATGAACTGTACTAATATTTTCTGGTAATTCGATCCTAATAACATTTGCCCCAATGCACGTTCATAAGACAATATACATTTTCCGTTGTTGAAAAGTTGCAAATGTAAATTCCGACTGCAGTAATTTAGCGACATTATGAATCTCAGCAATTCTCTAATTCCTTAACCTCACTTCTTTCCAAGAGTTATTTTATTAATGGCTCAGTTAGTACGCAACTCTTACGAAAACAAATCTGCACTACATAAATACAGTTGGTCAAGTGGTTCAGGTCGCAATTATAACGTAACGGACGTGTGTTCGAGAGTCCGTGCCGGCAAGGTACATTTTCCTTAAATTATATTTCGAAAAAAGAATATCCTATCCTCTATTACTTAGTACATTTGTTTTTTGAACTACAAGCGCACAATTTGTAACGTTTCACGAAAAAATTTTATTAGTTCGATAACTTTTTTTTAAACAGGGGTTCGAAGATTTATTTTTTGTAAAACTATAGACATATTTCAATGGCGTTTGTAATAAATCAGTTGATAATCTCCGCCTTGAAAAACGTATACCATCCTCATTAATTGATTGAGGCCATTAGGTCGTACCTAAATTTGCAACTTTCTTTATCATAAGAAATATGCAACAGTACTTTGTCGGTTCATTTTCTTTTCCAGGTGCCTCGTGTATGCTATTCTTTTGTAGTTACAGGACCCGAGTATTTCCCGGTTTTTTCAGTATGCTAGACTTCAATGTGCTCTAAATATTTTAGCCACTGTCGTGTTTCTTTATTGCCTGCTGACATAGAGCGAAGTCCTTGTACAGAGTTGTTAATTACTTGGTTATGGTTTTACTTCCTGTTTATTACCGGTACACAATTAGGCAGGGCAGTTATAAAATACTGAAGCACTCTCATAATGGTACGATAAAAGATTAAGGTGGCCGCCTGGGTAGGCTGCCAAATGGTGTGCAGAACTCCAGTAGAAAACTAAAAAAAAACTGTCCAACATGTTTGAGTGAGGTCTGATTGCGAATAGCATTTAAGAAACGTTACGTGTCTGTATATGTTTTCAGTTCCTTCTTCTCACTCTAAAGCATGTTTTTTGTGATGTTTTTTGTGAAAATGGCTCAAACTGGTGTTTTCGCGATCAAATTTTTAGGTATGAACATTGTGGTACAAAAGTTAAAAAAAGGAATAGGGACTGCATCAAACATTTATTTTTATTATTCCGTTATAAAATGGTAGGGTTTCTCCTGAAAGTCTCATAGAGGCACGTTATCGATGGCAGGACTGTACGGATCTCTAAGCTGAAAGGATTATTTGAGAAAAAATATACTACTAATTTGTCTTACGAAATATTCAAAATTATTGCAGTTAGAAAGTTGCATCCAAGAGTATTTTACCTCGGAACCTATGATGGGCAGCCTGTTAAAGGCGGTTTTTATGAACACGAATTACAGAAAGTTACTTCTCCAAATGAATATTAAGTTGATAAAATCATTAAAAGGGGGAAACATGCCTCCTTAGTCCGCTGGAAAGGTTTATCAATAGCACACTATTCGTGGATGAAGAATCAAGATCTTAAAATATTGTAAGAGAATATTTGTACAATTATGATAATCAATAAAACATTAAAACATAATTGATATGTTTTTCATTTAATAAATCTACCGATATTGATGGGGTTTAGATGTACAATTATTGTGTATTTAGTTTATGACACTTATTGTGCAATCATTCCACTTGTTTGATTAGATTGCCATTTCATTGGATTATTCTTTGTAATTCATCATGTTTGAGCGCTAATCCGTTACATTCGATAAGTAATTAAATTTGTAACGTTTGACTCATTTTAATGTTATATTTCCTGGAAATTGGATCATGTTCCCGGGAATTTTGTAGTTTAAAGATATTTTGAATGTGCTTATTGATGTTTAGGAGATAATTTTATACTTTTTTCGGGGTGATTTATTTCTTAAGTTGTATTCACTGTGAAGAAGAGTTAAGAAGCGAGATTCGTAATGTTTTTCAAAGGCCTACATGACAAAGGAGTGTAGGTTCTTGACCCTGTCTACAGGGGTTGAAGAGAGAGGGGTTGAGAGCAAGTGAGATAGGATGAAACCTAGCTGGGTGATGGGTGTTCCCTAATGGAATTTTCGGCCAGTTGTTGTTGACTACCCATGGGGGGGGGGGGGGGTTGGATGTCTTGCATGGATAGAGGGCAGCGCACCGCTCCACTCATACCCTACCCTTCGTAAGATACAATGCAATCGTTTAATAACTTTTTACATTAATTTAGTTTTTTATAAAATGTGGATTACTGTAAAGTGTGTGTGTGTGAACTACGTTTTTGAATCTCCTGCATCATGTATTGACTACACCTCATGAGAGTTTCTGTTAACAAGTGCGATTGTACACTATTTAATAAGAAAATCTAAAAACATTTAACTTATAAGTACATCTATTAATTTTTTAAACATAAAGTTGCTTTTAGAAATAAAATAATGAGTGCGATGTTTTATTCAAGTCGTTCGGATAGGATTTGTGTGTACATTTCTCACAAAGTATATGTGATCTTTTCGGGAAATGTGTGACTACATTTTTTAAGCTGACCTACGCCTCGCAGGAGTTCGACGGAAGTTGTATTTTAAATACGTTTTCTCACGGTAGGGAAACATACGGAATGATAAACTATGTTTGTGCATCGTTAATTTATATATCTCATTTATGCAGCTGTTAATACTAGTGAGTTAATAATTTAAATCTTGGAATGGGGTAAGTTCTTAGTGTTGTGTGCGATTCCGTGGTAAATCTTTGCCAGTGTTAACAAATTAAAAATATTCAGAATATTTTCGAAAATTCTTTGCGATGGTTAAATAACTTTGTGCGTACTTGGGTTTCGATGCTAAGAATATTTCATTGTGGTTAGCTAGACCCGAGAGCCGATGAGGGAGGCATGCTTAAATTGTTCGTGGATGATGATAATTTGAACGTGTGTACTTTTAATAACTCATTACAGCTAGATTAGTAGGGAAATAGAAAATTGGTGTTTTGAATTTGTGCTCCATTCGTAAGCAGGGATAAATAATTTTCATTCCTTTGTGACTTGTGCGTTTTTGATAAGTTACCTTTGTTAATTACTTCGTTGAATGCATACTTCAGAATGCGCCGTTCTTGTGTTTAGGATAAGTGTGGTATAATTCAAGATGTTTGGTTCCATGTTGGGCATTTCGTTACGAGTTGTTTCCGCTGCAATCGGGGAAAGTCAATTGAATTAATTTGTGATAATTCGTTTGTCACGTGTTTTATAAAACGTAATTTTCTTTTTAATGTCTGCTACTTATTTCATTTCGCCGACATACTATACTTCGTTATTTTATCACACTCATTTCGAAATATGTCTTTCGAACTCCACCATAATCTCAGTCTACAATCACACGCCGTCCGAAGCAGACGTATCTTATCCCTTAGTAGCCTGCCAGGTGGTAAACTCCCGATTCCCCCTCCTCAATACAATAATAAAATATTATATAGTACATATATATCCCTTCCCCAACACATTAATCACATCACATCTCAGTACACTGCCAGATGTTCAAGGGTGAACATCCTTGCTGCCGCTCTCTAAAAAAAATAAAGGGCCCTTTTAACACATACCAGTGTATACAGTCACTTAAAAAATATTTTTATTAATTTTGAAAATTAATTTTTTTTTAAATCCATTAATCAATCAATTACATTAATTTTATCGGATTAGGATTAACAGATTAACAATCATCCAATCTTAGATCGGAATAATAACCGGATTATTTGGGTCAATCAATTTGATATCAAATCGATAATCCGATTAATCAAAAGTGGGTTAGGATCCCCCTGCTCCTACTACTGTTGTTCATGTTGTTCATAAAGTCTTCATAAGTGAACCCCTAAAAGACAAAAATGGTTACAGTGGGTCATCCTTAAAAGATAAACATATGTTGTCTTGTACTTTTTTGTAGACCTTTTTCAGATCTACAATTTTGTATTGTTTAAATTTGTCGTATCTCGTATAGTTCAGTTAGCATAAGCCATGTAGTGCCCGAAAAGCGGCTTTTTCCGACTTGATTAGAAAACTTCGACATTATCTACTATACTTAAATTAAATATTAATGCATTATATACCAAAACCTTCCTTAAAAAATTCTCTAAATGATGATGAAAACCGCATAAAAATCTATCAATTAGTTTAGAAGCCTTAGCCGAATACACACACTCGCGGCCGGGCGACTTTGTTTTATACTATGTATAGATATGCATTAAAACAGAGAGGAAAACAGGTGTGCTGGTAATGCCTAGTAATAAAGAGTTCTCATGCAAAATATTATAACACTGAGCGCGCACGAATGTGGTGCGTTTACTCTTTGATGTAAATTTCTAGAGTCGGTCACGCTTGTTTTGTACGAGGCGGAGGAATATTCTGGAAGTAGAACTTTAAAAGGGCTTCGGAAAGGTGGAAGTAACGGTGAATGTACTGTAGTGGAACAGTACGTTCTGAAAAACGGCAACAAACACAGCTTATCAAATGGGATGTTTTGTGCAGTTCGGGGTCAGGAAATCACTTTCCAAATAGGCGGGAAATTTAGGCGTTGAGTTCCGATGTGCTGGTGAGTACCTTCGTAACACGGAGAGACGTATGTAGGCACGGCTTGATGATTTTAGCGAACATTTTCATCACTAACTGTACAATATCGTCATGATTCTCATACACCAAGGTAGGTCTGTGTTAGTCTGTCAGATAGCACTTAATTACGACCATAATTTTATATCTATACATCGTATAAAAACAAAGTCGCCGGGCCGCATGTGTCTGTGTATTCGGCTAAAGCTTCTAAACTACTTGATGAATTTTGATGCGTTTTTCACTGTCATGTAGAGAATTTCTCGGGGAAGGTTTTCGGTGTAAAATATATTCATATTTAATGTAAGGATAGTAGAGAAATGTCGACGTTTTATAATAAAGTCGAAAAAGACGCTTTACGGGTGCTTAGATGGCTACCCAGACTGTGACAGCATATGTTTATATTTTAAGGATGACACACAGTAACCATTTTTGTCTTTTAGGGGATCACTTACGAAGACTTTGTGAACAACACAGTATTAATCCTATGTTAGTTACCTTATTCAATTGTGCATATACTTGCTGTAAAACCTAAACAACGCCATATTTGTAAATCGCACAAAAGAACGCCAAAGCTCAAGGCAAGCCAAACCCCGATCCCGTATATACTGTTCGCCGTTAAATTACAGTTTTGAAAGTCAATGCTGAAGATGTAATTTCCTGCCCTTTAGCTATCCTTCTCCTCTATGTAAATGTTAACATTTCTATGGGCCCAGCCACTTAATTCATGCGACGATCATATTCTGCAACTGTGAAATAGTCGGGAACGAAAATATATTCTTGCTAAGTCTTTTCTATCTCTCTCTTTTGGTTAAATAAGAGCTGAAAATAAATTTAATAAGTGATTTGTCCAGACATTTTTAACATCTCACATTTAATACGACGTTAAAACATATGGCGCTAATTTTTCTACATCCCTTCCAACTTTAGCAGTTATCAGGATATTACTGATCAGCGTGTCAATTAAATACACGTGGTTACAGGTTGCGATTATTTTTAATGCTGCTCCCAGAAATACTGGGATGATACGCATAGGAAATATGAAGTATGTAGACAGCACATGCCAGATACGGGTAGTATTTTTCAGTGTTTTTTTTTCCACAGTAGCGCTATAAAAATAACTTGGACAACATCTATGTAAGCAATTGCTTTGAAATATCTGTACGCTTCCTCTGGACCAGTTTCAATGTCACTAGAATATACTCAAGTCAGGTCAAAAAAATTTTCAATAAAAAATGTCGAAAAATAATCAAACTTAAATAAACATGCTTACATCGTAACTACTTACTATGTAATTTAGACAACTGTAATGGAAACTGCTGAGTCAACGATGCGGACATGTGCTGGACGAGAATCTGTCTAGCTCATCTTAAGGCCCTTACGAAAAGTCACTCGGTTAACTCGATCAGGTTACTCACTGCGTTTGAAAAGTGATCGGTTAAAGTTAATTCGCATTCGAAAAGTCACCTGCGTTAACCCGATCCTCGACTCGATCAACTCTGGGCTAACCCTGCTCGACAGCAGGGTAACTTGGCTCTAGTAGACGACACACGTGAAATGGCGCGCAAAAATGTAAACATTGCAGCAACAAAAACAAACAAGTAAACGAAAATGCAACCTGAAATCTGGAAACGACCAAATATGTAAAATTATACATGTTTAGCTGCTTTGGCCAGTCATTGTAGCCCGGAAATTAAATTTTATACTAACCTGACATTGATTACAAAGGTATTGTACTATCGCAGTACTGCTTAATGCAGTGTCTTTTTTTACGTTGTTCATTATATAATTTAACACATCATCATCATCCTCTAGCACAGTATTTAATAACTGCACTAAATATTTGGGTTTAATTTTAATTTGAGTTCCCGCCATCTCAAAACACCAGAGTTACTCTACGTGTTCAAAGCAACCTGTAACCCTGGTCACGTGATCGAGTCAACCCAGTTAACTTTACCAGGTTACTTTTCGTAAGCGCCTTTTGATGTGCGGCGGCAGGACGGCAAGCAGGAATCACACACACAGCGTGTTCACAAGCTGCCAGCAGCCGGCTCCGCAGTTCCAGGAACTCCCGCCAGGGGCGCCCCGGTCTAGAACAGATGATGCGGGGGGGGGGGGGTCTATCGCGCGGCGACCGGCACGGCTGCGAGCTCATGCAAATGAGGCCGCCTGATGTATGGCAGCCGCAGGCGCTCTGTTCCCCCAGTCCACCGGGTATCACCGCGACAATAAATCATCTCCCGCTCTTTTCTTTTTATCACGGGCGCGTTCTCGCGTCCGCTTTGTTTGCCTTCTCCCTTCCTCCATCTCACCCCTTACCTAATATCATCTCGGCGGCCGGCGGTTCGTACCCCGGGGCAGGCGCCAACCTCCGCCCCCTACGTCTCTGTTAGCACCGTGCTGCCATCTACAATATCACCACTTCAAATCTCGCCTCGACAACGTAGCGTACTGCTCGACAAACTCAAGTGAAACCGCCGGTAAATATACACCTCGAATAAAGTTTTAGAAATTACTTTGTATTGTATTGTAAAGGGCTTTTTAACGTCCCCCGGTTTTATGCTTGAAAGCTTAGCAGGGACGGCTTACAGACTAACTTATAACCTAACTTAAATTAACACCCATGCCTTACTCGGGATTCGAACCCAGATCGGTGGCGCACCAACCGACTGCGCCACGGAAGGTCGGCCCGAAATTACTGAGTTACTAGGTTGCTCACGGCCCAAAATAAACTATACGATTAAAACACACACTGTCTGTGCAGGGGGCCGCGGTGGCTGGGCGGTTAGACTGATCGCCTTCCATCAAGGCGAACCGGGGGTCAATCTCCGGACGGGTCACTCCCGGATTTTCGCAAGCGGGAATCGTGCCGGACGATGCCGTTGGTCGGCGGGTTATCTCGCGGATCTCCCATTTTCCTCACGCCCTTGCATTCCGACGCTGCTCCATTCTCACATCATTTCCCCGAAGAGCCGCTGAAATATCTCAACTTTCAACGACAGTCTGTGCAGTACACTACGTCTGTCATTCAGGCGTGTCTTTCTCATGCAAGGAGGACTTTCATAGCAAGTATTAGCCGTGGAGTTGTTTCTCATGGGATTTTAGCGGTATGCTCACATGAGGTTTATCATGCGAGGTCACGTACGAAGTTCATTTGACAAGCGGAATAAATATATTTTTTATCCATAGGTACGAATGAGACATGAAGAAACAGCTACACATGTAAAGGCGGTTCACGATAAAATGAGCACTATTGAACTGAATCTTAGAAAAAAGTCAATGCTCCTACCTACATATATTTTAATGGGCGCACTGAGTGACACCGGTCCAGTAAAGTTGGTAATTATGGATGGCAAGTAGTTCCATATCTTGGCGTCGAATAAAAAGTGTTAGGTAACCTTTTGTTACAACTTAATTTATCTCTTCCGCTATCTGCCTTTTTTTTTTTTAAATACACCGAAGTGTAAGAATGAACAGATTTGTAAAATATTTACTTTCCTAATAATTTCATAGTTTCACTCGACCCACACATGAATAAAGTGCTGAGGCCTATGGCAATGTCAATTATACATAACGCGGAAGAATACACAACGTGTATACAAGTAGATCCTAAGCAGAGCTTTCAAAAGTGCTCACTTTAATGCGAATAGCCTAAATGTATAGAGTATTTTCACGTCACTTGACAAGATGACAAGATGTATGCATAGTCTTCACTAGGTTCACGACAGTGTTCATTTTTGTATTTCATGGAAATATAAAAAAAAAAATGCCTGAAACATTGTTGACGCATACGTAACTCCTGACTGAAGCATCGCAGCCTACTGGCACCCTGGGAACCGAGTGCTGCTCAGAGTGCCAATCTCAACAAGCTTGTGAACAGTTTACTCCCCTCACGTCTTACCAATGCTCTTAAGAAATAATTTAAGTTATAACAGAGGGTTATTTGACACTTTTTTTTTTTCGACGTTGAGATAAGGAACTACTTTCCATTCATCGTTACCAACTTTGCTGGGCACATGCCACTCAGTTCACCCGTTGAAATATATGTAGATCGGGATAGTGACTTTTTTCTTAGGTTGATTTCAAAAGTGCTCACTATCCTGCACAGCCTTTACTAATGTTGTAAAGAGGTAATGAGAGTTTGTTTATTTGTATATATGTCTCGGGTAATCTCGGAAACTACAGGGCCGATTCTTATAATTCTTTCACCATTAGAAAGCTACGTTCTTCCATATGGACATAGGCTATGTTTAATTAAAAAAAGATTACTTGAGAAATTTCAATACTTGTAAACCAAGTCGGAGAAAATTAGCAGCTTGCCTGCTCTCTAGGCATGCGCTAACAAAGCCATTATTAGAGATAGTTGCGGGTAGTCACGGGTTGTCGCGAGTAATCACGCGTAGTCACAGGCAGTCGCGGATAATCGCCGGTAATCCCGAGTAGTCGCAGTATATATTTTAATAACTCCATAACACCTGAGCGAAGCGATGGTTGGCTGATAGTACGATTATATAAAATTTACTTTTTACGAGTTGTTTAATAGCTTTGCGCGTAATTTTAACTGTGCAATATTTGCTTGATTTAAAAAGTCGAGAACTTATTAGTAAAATATGAATACGTTCTCGACTTTTTACAACAGGCAAATAACACACAATTAAAATTACGCACAAATATATTAAACAACTCCTAAAATGTAAATTTTATATGATCGTAGGCCTACATTGTCAGACGAGCGAAGCTGTCGTGCGAACCAACTGGCCTGTGCGAGAACGCCGTCGTCGTGGACGTCGGGAACCTGGGCAGCTCGGTACGAGATGGCGAAGCGCATCTGCTGGAGGCGACCCAAAGCTCAAGGCGGGGAGGGGGATCTTGAGGTGCTGAAAAATGCGAAGTGTAGCGATCCTCACTGCTGGATTCTACAGGCTGCCGACTGCGGGTGCGTGATGCATGGATTGGAATGCATCGGATCTTGGAAGCACCTCGATGTCAGCCTTCATTCCTGGGCCAGCGGACTCACCACCACCACTGGTAGGCCCCGGATGTCTCGCATTTCCCAGAAAGATGGGCTATTTTGGAGGAAGGGGAGGGGGTGGCTCCTCGAAAGAACTCTTCCCACCTTCACCCATGGGTTGGAGATCCTGGCATCGGCGCAGAAGGGCGAAGATGGAGTCGGCGTCATGACTGAGCTGTCAAGTTTACCCAAGGCATTCGACGAGAAGCAGGGTGGCCCTGCATCATCAGTTGCTGTCGGTACTGCAGTGCTGGTTCACCTACACGGCAGTATTGACAGTAGCTGAACTTCAAGGGCGCCTGTGCCCGCACGATGACTGGCATCGGTGCGGAGGCTGTTCTGTCCCCCGCAACACACACACCAGCTGCGATCTCATTTCATTTCACCCCGCATCAAACCAACTAACAAAGACCCTACTTTATCCAGCCTTAATCCAGTTAAAAGGAATTATTTTATCCTCCGCGACTGTCGCGTAGATTTTCCACGGCCCTCTCCGCTTTGCCTGGTTTGCTATGCTCTTCCATCTCTAGACCCTTCTTCTTTCGGGGTGTGCATATGGCTACAATTGCGGTCATGGTACTATAACCCTGCTTAGCCGCAATGAATGCGCCCATTATAGCAATTAAACTCGACTTAAGGCGTAAAGGGCTTACCCTGAGACGCATCCCATTCTCTAACCGACCTAGCTATTAACATGCATGCCGGAGGGCACACAGAACTGCGAAGGTGCTCACGCTGGCGTACGGGATTTGGGGACTCGCCAGAAAAAAAAAGTCACTTATTACTATAAATCTGAAATCACGCAAAAATTAAGATTATCCGAAAAAGGGGCGAAGCCGAGCGTTAAGGAGGATTCCCAACATCAATCTTGGATTTATCGATTTCTCGCCAAGATTCTATTTCAGAAGGTGTAATGAAATTTCCCGCACGGAATATCCTGAATAACAGCTTCCCAGACTTTATCGAACTGCCACAGCTTCGCTACATTTATTAATTTTTAGCTGGTAAGTGTCGAGGAGAAACGCGAGATTATTTCTTACGAACGATTACTAAGGCGACGGTATCAGCAGTAATCAAGAAATACTGACCACAGACAATGCACTAGGCAATGCTATGTGCTCTGTTGTTCCAAAAAGCACGATAGAAAACTATATAGGCTGTTCACGGTAAAATGAGCACTTTTCAAAGCCCTGTTAACATCTACTTGTATGCACTTTGTGTATTATTCCACTTTATGTAAAATTAACATTGTCATGGGCTTCATCACTTTATTCATGTGTCGGTCAGGCGAAACTGTGGAATTATTAAGAAAGTAAATAATTTACAAATCTGCTCATTTTTACACTTCGATGCATAAAAAAAAAGAAAGCGAAATAAATAATTCTAAGTCAACACAAATGATTACCTAACACTTTTTATTCGACGTAATATATGGAACTACTTTTCATCCATAGTTACCAACTTTACTGGGCGAATGTCACTCAGTGAGCTTATTAAAATATATGCATGCAGGGGCAGTGACTTTTATCTAAGGTTCATTTCTAAAGTGCTCACATTATCGTGAATAGCCTTTATTTCCAGAGTACGGCGAAAATTCCGTATATCAACGATGACGGGTGGGAATCTGCCTATAGTTAGATGAGTAGGGCTTAACGTCTCGTCGACAGCGAGGTAGAACGATGGCAAGTTGCTGCGAGAAGCAGGGCAGGGGAAGAGATCGGCCATGGGCATGTAGTTGGGAATCATCCCACCATATTCGTCTTGGAAGACAAACCATGGGAAACCGAAATCAGGATGGTCGCCCCTGGGATTCGAATCCAGGACCTCACGAATGCGGGTTTGAATGTCTACCACTCTGTGCAGCGACACAGTGCTTAGCACGTAGGCGATACTATAGTCTATTCGCGGTTTCTTCACACTTTTTGAATCAAAACTTTGGAAATATCACACCATGTATGACGTGTTAAGTTATTTCCTCAATATTCCATGTTTCACAAGCGTTTTATATCTCTGTTAAATGAAAAGTATAATATTTTTTGTTAAATGTAAGTTTTTTCTGTATTCTATCTATAAATTATAAAGTTTCATTTATAATAAATATAAATACAAACAGTGAGAAAATATGTATGTTGGTAGCGCCTAGTAAGAAATAGTTCTCATGCTAAATATTATTACAACTGAGTGCACACGAATTCGGTGCATTGTCCTTTGCGACAATTTTCTAGACTTAGTTAAGCTTTGATTGCATGAGGCGGAGGAATGTCCTGGTAGTAGTACTATAGCAGGGCTTCAAAAATGTATTATACCGACATGAGTCTACGGTATGCTGTAAACATCATGTACTCTCTGAAATTATTCCGTTTTTCTTAACCAAATAAACTGCAAGCCTGCTAACATTTTGTAGGTGTTTAATGCTGATAACTGTTGTCTGGACACACGTTCAGAAAATCATATATTCTGT
Organism: Dryococelus australis; assembly: GCA_029891345.1. NCBI lineage: Eukaryota > Metazoa > Arthropoda > Insecta > Phasmatodea > Phasmatidae > Dryococelus > Dryococelus australis. Next base: position 45,724,454 of record CM056996.1, read on the forward strand.
TAGCACGCTAAACCTGAATCAGTGAGAATTCCACTATTTCAATCAGTCAACAGTGTCTGACTGATTCAAAAGTCCCTTCAGTGAATTTGACTGATGAATTAGTGAAAACATGACAGATTACTTTAACTTATTAATTCAGAGACTTTTTCACTAATTCATCAGTAACTTTTGCACTGCTTTTGAGTGGTTTATTTTTGACTGATGGATAAGTTAAACAGCTAGTAAAAATGGCCGTCGACGTTTTAAATTGGCCGTTAAACGTCTATTAAGTGAAATAACGAGTAAACCAATAAAACCAATACAAAATACTTTCCAAAATGTGATTCGTCTTTCAAAACATAATTTTACGATGTAATATGAACATTCAGCCTTTCATTTCGTTTTTATGCAATCATTACAGTGGTCTTTTTGATGGTTTAAACTGCGTATAATGCGGCGAAGAGAGTTCACTCATATATACCATTCATTTTAACAATCATAACGGTACCAATTAAATCAAAAACGAAAAGTAAGGGCATACAAGTTAAATCTACACGATTTCTTTGATTACCATAAAAATATATATTTTCCTCTTGCCATTGAGATTTGGCTTGATAGCGCATATGGAAAAGTAACGGCCTAAATAAAAAATGGATAGGACGTGCGAGTTCAATCCCCGCCACTTGCGGAATTCTTTTTTTTTTTTTACTTTTTTAAATTACGGTAAATTGCGGAATACGAATAGTAAACTATCGTAAATATATTTATTTCACTTATTCAATAAGTGGAATTTTTTCACTGAAACAATCGTTGGTTTTCCACTGATTCTAAGTGGAGCCATTTTCACTGATTCGAGAAGTATAATTTAGAGTGTAGATCTGCAGCTGTGCAGATGTGCAGTCCTCTAGCAAAAAATAAATGGGATCGTGTAGCGCAGGCACCACGGGTTGGCATAGCACTCTCTCTCTCTCTGTCAGTCAGTCCTCATTCTATAGGCTGTTCACGGTAAAATGAGTACTTTTAAAAGCGCTTCTTAAGATCTACTTGTATGCACGTTGTGTGTTCTACCGCCTTATGTAAAATTAACATTGCCATGGGCCTCATCACTTTATTAAAGTGTCGGTCAAGCGAAACTGTGAAATTATTAAGAAAGTAAATACTTTACAAATCTGCTCATCTTCACACTTCGATACATTTAAACAAAAGAAAAGAAAGCGAAAGAAATAATTTCAGTTATCACAAATGGTTGCCTAACACTTTTTGTTCGGCGTTAAGATATGGGTCTACTTCCCCCCCCCCCCCATCGTTATCAACTTTACTGGACGCATGCCACTCAGTGCGCCCGTTACAAAAAATGCGAGTAGAAGCTGTGACATTTTTCTAAGGTTGATTTCTATAGTGCTCACTTCTAACGCGAACAGCCTTTAATAATGTATTTGTTCACGGGTGAAACATGGGGCTCTTACACGAGCACACACGTCCTCTTGCCGCCATCTGCTGCGAAGTGCCTTCCCCACTTACCAGTCGTCTCCGTTCTCACATCCTCCACCGGATGTCGTCAGCTACTCAGGGCTTACCTTCACATCCTCCCACACCCCACTTAATCAAATCAGCACCCTACTTGCTTCGCATTCGCTTATTTATTATGTCCTCTTTCATTTACTTACATCCAACACTCTAAATTATACTCTGTAAACACATTATTGCATCACCATGAATCACACTAATACCGGTATGTAATTCACAATTACATGTCATCCGTTACTGTAGTCTCTTTGCGGTTTCTTCACACTTTTAAAGTCAAACCTTCGAAAAACCGACAATTTTTGACATGTTTGGTTATTTCCTAACTATGCCATGTATCACAATAATTTATACCTCGGTTAACATAAAAATACCTTATTTTTGTTAAACCGAACTTTTACCTATATTTTATTCGTATATTTTGTTTCACTTATAATTAATATCAATGAAATTAGTGAGAAAATAGATACGTTGGTAATGCCTAGTAAGATATAGTTCCCATGCAAAATGTTATTATACCGAGTGCGCACGAATGTGGCGCGTTATGCCTTTGGTGTAGACACTAGGTTAAGTTTTGTTTTGCAAGAGGCGGAGGAATATCTTGAAAGCAGATCTGTAGCAGGGCTTTAGAAAAGGTGCACGTAGCCGTGAACTGACTGTAGTCAGTGGAAGGTTTAACCTTTTCAGACCCCACGTTGTTTAACGGTTTCAGAAATTTTAAACAAGAACTTTTTTTGTAGCGCACTGTACTTAATCCGACACAGCTCATATTACGTTATCACAGCGAATATGTTGTAAGCCTACAGTTAATTTGCTGCTGTAGTAGCATGATTCATAATCTACAACGGAAAACCGGTTTTCCAATCAGTTACCTACAGGGAATAACATAAGGTACTGTGGCGGTGTTTATACTGTATGTGTGAATGGGATAAGGCCATTGGTGAGCGGTGAAAATTGATCACAGATCAGAATCACGTTCTTTTAAAATAAAATAATCACTTAAGCATACAAACGCCTCTTATGAACCCAGACAATGTGTAGGGAAGCCAAAAGTCCAGTTCCAGACAGAAGACAATCGCGGAGACTTCAGAAGTTCTCGCTAACTGTCGCTATGCCCATTACACATCATCTGTTTCATGTCACATCATAACTAAAAAAAAAAAAAAAAAAAATCACTTATATATGTGTGTATATATATATATATATATTTTCTAATCAGTCCAACAAATAAATTTTAAGCTTAGGTTTCATGTAGTTTAAACCATTACTAGCACTTAGCTCCGTAACTATTACGAACAAATAACATTTTATTTCTACACCATCCAATCTGTTGTGTGCTTAATATTAAATATACTCTGTAGTATAATATAATATAATTTATTTTAAAATTTACAAAAATGGCAAGACGCAAATTAAAATATTTTAATTTATTTAACGTGCAACATTTCATTAATTTAAACATAAAAATATTCCAGGCACTAATGATCTTAACAGAGAGTGGAGTTTCTATATTACCTCCCCTGAATTTCTTGACCTCTTCGAGGCCACCCACTTACAAGGGAGTTGAGGGTTTGGTTCGTTCCCACGAGGGAATAAGTATTAGGCGTGCCCTGGGAACAACAGTGACGTCAACACTCCCTAGGAGGCAGAAACTGCCCGCAGGGGGGACGGACAACCCTCGCTGTGCCGGCATCGTCACACAATGCAGTCCGTTCGTCTCGCACTACACCCTGGCTGGGAAAACACTCGGCTGACACTTGCCCAAGTCCTGTGTATAACTGGAAACGTAACTAGTATCACGTCAGGTGTGTACTGGTAGGACTACGCATATTCTACAAATCTGAAGGCTGCTCACGTTAAAATGAGCACTTTTGAAAGCTCTGCTTAAAGTCTACTTGTATGCACTTTATGTATTCTTCCGTCTTACGTAAAATTAACATCGCCATGGACCTCATCACTTTATTAGTTCGTCGGTAGAGTAAAATTGTGAAAGTTTCTAAGGAAAATAAATTATACACAAATCTGCTTATTTTCACACTTCGGTGGATTATATAACAGAAAGCGGAAGACATAATTTAAATTATCACAAATGGTTACCTAACACTTTTTATTCGATACTAAGATATGTAACTATTTTCCATCCATCGTTATCAACATTACTGGGCAAACGACACTCAGCGCGCCCATTAAAATATATGCGTTCATGGGCAGTTACATTTTTCTAAGGTTCATTTCAAAGGAGTTCACTTTATCGCGAACAGCCTTTATATAAAAACAGCTTTACAGTTGACACCTTTAGATTAGAAAATATGGCTCCGTGACACGATTCGGTATATTAAAACGACGACGTAATTGGAATTTTTTAATATCTTGATTTTACTATGTAACGAAGCATACTAAATACCAATTAACCAACTCCAAATCGTCATTAGAATTGTTTTAAATTTGAGGTGGGAAGGAAAACCGTGGAAATAGTTTCATACTGTTCATGAAAGTATACGAACTCACAGAAATGTATAAACAAAAAGGGCCCACGGAAAAAAATTATCCCTTCCCGCTCTCTAAGCGTCATCCACTATTTCGATTTTTTTTTGTTTCCGGCTTTCTGATTTAATAAGTATCAAGAAAAGTAAAATTTTAAATAATGTTACCATAAAAATTTAGTTACTTTACTTATTCTGCAGTACCGACGTGAAATCCAAATTACCAGCGTAAACGTTTGTCACAAACAGCATATTACAAACACTAAAATATTACAAGGTCTCTTTTTTCCCCAACTGCCAAATAACATGAAGTCAAATATAGTACAAAAATATCAAAAAACTCGCAAAATTGAAATTTTTTTGGTAGTAAAAAAAAATGTATCATTACATTTAAACTGAAACTATGGTAAGAAAACGAAGAACTTCTACATAACAGGCGAAGTCAAGTTTAAAGTATATACCGAATGGCACATATACAGTAAAACTTATATAGATTTTAAAAAAATATTTCCACGTCTTTATGCTGGATTTAAAATATATAATTTAAATTGGTTGTCTCCGAAATGACATCTCCTCTTCACGCGCGTTAGGGCGTAGTTGCACCGTACTTTAACGTCCCGGCGACCTTCTCGTCCTCGCAGGTAGTGGGGGCCGCGGTAGTGTAGCGGGTAGACTACTCGCCTCCCACCTGGACAAACCTGGTTCGATTCCCAGCCGGGTCGATCCTGGATTTCCGCACTTGTGAATCGTGCCGGAAGATGCCGCTGGTCAGCGGGGTTTCCTCGCGGGACTCCCGTTTATCCCGCCCTTTCCTTCCGGCGCTTCTCCGTACCTCATATCACCATCGGCCCTCAAGACGTCGATATTAAGATCCCGCCTAAATTTCTTCACTCACTCACTCATCCGTCGGCAGCCCGAGGTCCACCAGCAGCTTGCGCCACTCCCAACACAGGCGCCAAACTCTTGTTTCCTGAAGCGCCCGGAGGGGATTTAAAATATTCTATGACCATGCCGTGTTCTAATTCATTTCGAGTTTTGTTTTTCGTAATTCGTATTTGGCTTTTTGTAAAGTATATTTGGAATACCATGACATTCAACTGTCTACGATAAAGTGAGCACTTTAGAAATGAACCTCAGAGAAAAAGTTACTGCCCCTGCATGCATATATTTTAATGGGCACACTTAGTGACATTCGCCCAGTAAAGTTGGTAACGATGGATGGAAAGTAGTACGTAGTTCCATATCTTAACGTCGAATAAAAAATGTTAGGTAACCATTTGTAGTCATTATAAATTAATACTTTCGCTTTCTTTTTTTTTAATGCGTCGAAGTGTAAAAAATGAGCAAATTTTTTAAGCATTTATTTTCTTAATAATTTCACAGTATCATTTTTCCGACACAAGAATAAAGTGATGAGGCCCATAGCAATGTTAAGTTTACATGAGGTGTAAGTATACACAAATTGTATACAAGTAGATCTTAAGCAAGGCTTTCAAAAGTGCTCATTTTACCGTGAACAGCTTATATCATGATTGCAAAGTTAAAAAAAATCCACTAAGTCTTAAAATAAACAGTAATTATTCCCGAAAGAGGTTAGAGAGCTGTTTAAAATTAACTAATATAATGTGAAATTGTTACATAACAAAAATTGATTCTTGAGAAAATCCTATTTCAGGAATATTTCAGCAACTTCTTTGTGAAATAATTAGGTATTGTGAGTACAACACACATTTGTTTATTCGGATAACTTCGCCTATATTTGTATTTAAACGTTTCAAACAGGCAAAACTAATATGAGGGTGGTTTAGTAATTTATAATTTGTAATTTGCAAATTACAAAAATATGTCATAAATTTTGTAGACAAAACGGGTCACGTGACAATTTTGTTAACAAAACGGGCCAATTGGAACACAGCCTAAGATTTATATAATCTCTCGCTCTCTCTCTCACACCTACTATTACTCTTAAAATGTTTAAAGAAATAATTTCTACCGAATGTTTTTGTTTTTGGTTACATACATACCTATAAGAATGAGGCAAGTAGTTTACGATAAATGAAATATAATTATTATAAACTGAAGACGTTACCGACTATGGTATATACACTCAGGAGGGAGGGGGTGACGCTCCTGCTGGGTAACACGTGGAGGGGCGACCGCTCCCTTGGCCCCCCCCCTCCCTGTATTAGGCGTCTATGGCTCTAGTGCAAGGAGATGATTCCAGCTGGGGAGAGATGTGACGTAGCTGCACCGGACCTGCGATTGACAACTCACACCTGGCCGGGACTAGCACCTTCCAGAAGGCCGGCCATCACCTCGAAGTTCCAGAAACTTCTCGACGCTGAATGACGTCACCTCCGGACGAGCGTATGCGCGGAACACTCCGGAAGGGATTAGCGCAGCGTTGTAAGTGCAAGCCTTCAATCCGTCGACGGGAGTTCTTGAGTGTGTTTGTGGACGACGGCGACTGGCAAGTGTCCACGAGAGGTTTAGACTAAAGATGTGGCAGACCGGTCATGGCCTTCTGCGCATGCACCCAACACTGACCTACCTCACACCCAAAACAACTGCGGCCGCTGTGGCTGAGAGTTTGGACTGCTCGCCTCCCACCAAGGCGAACCGGATTCAATCCCCGGCCGGGTCACTACTAAATTTTCGCAAGTGGGAATCGTGCCGGTCGATGCCGCTGGTCGGCGGGTTTTCTCGGGGATCTCCAGTTTACCCCACACTTGCATTCCGGCGCTGCTTCATTCTCACCTCATTTCACCCTCATCGGCTCCCAAGGCCCCGTTGTTAAGGGCCGCCCAAATTTCTCAACTCAACTCAATCCATTATTTATAATATGCTGGGACCTTCTCCTATGAATAAGTACAATTTATAGATGAGACACGTTCTGTTTATTTTTTTCAAGCAAGACCTGCCACCTTCCAAAGATTATGAGGTGGTTTTGTTCGGAGCAAGGGATAGGTTGTGTAGTAGTCATGGGATGTGATGATAATCTTAAGGACGATCCAAATTTTAAAGGCATTTCACGATAAAGTAAGCACATTTGAAATCAACCTTAAAAAAAAAGTCCCTGCCCCTACCTTAATATATTTTAACGGACACAGTAAGTGACATGTGCCCAGTAAAGTTGGTAACTATGGAGGGGAAGGTAGTTTCATATATTAACGTCGAATAAAAAGTGTTTTGTAACCACTTGTGAGAACTTAAATTAATTATCTCGCTTTCTGTTTTTTAAATGCACCAAAGTGTAAGAATAGCAGACTTTTACAATATTTACTTTTCTAATAATTTCACAGTTTCACTTCATCGACGCACGAATAAAGTGATGAGTCCCATGTCAATGATAATTTCACTAAGACGGAAGAACACACAACGTGTATACAAGTAGATCTTAAGCAGGGATTTAGAAAGTGCTCATTTTACCGTGAACAGCTTATAATATACTATGCAAATATTCTGGAAGGCAGAAGACACTGAGGAACTTGGCCCCGAACTGGCAGGAGTGGGGATAAAAAATCAGTTGGAAAATAAACAATCCACTAGCGAAGCCAGAAAATTTTGACTCTACAACCTCCCAAATGCGAGTCAGATTTGCTCGGTAGCGATCCTGGCGACAGGAATATTATATCAGCAGTGCGTCACTCTGAAACCATCTGGCGAAACATTTAATACATTTTAAAACCATTAATTTATATATATTTTTTTCAATGACTTCGTTTGCAAAGATAAAAGACTGTTTCAAAATGGCAGCTCACTTTATTTTCTAGGCTATTAAAATTTTTTTTGCTTTAATTGGCGTGCTATCTATCATAGATATCTGTCGGTAAGTGGCACATGCAAGCTGTGAGAAGAACTGGTCATAAATGGTTCGCGCTTAACAGAGCAAAATCAAATCAACTTTAAACGGCGCTTTGAGTAAAGTTGGCAGCGAGATAGGGGAATTATCTCTATACCTGAATATAGCATTAAGGCTGTTGCCTGGTCTGAAAACTGCTTACTGAAATTCAATTTTCATTGGCGTTCCTATTAAAGATAGATATATACCACCTGTTAGTTTTTTGAGCAAAAAAATACGCGCTTCTTTGAGATCGAAGCGTTAAGTAGCATTAATGTTTAACCTGGTTCCTAGTAAGATCACAAAACTTAGAAATTAAAATAAAATTACTGGAAAACAAATTGTTATATCTGCATCGATACAGGGCTTTAAAGTATCATTTCTCACAATTAGGTTTTTGTTTCAAGTTGATATATTAAAAATTGGCTTTAAAAAAAGCAGAATTTCACTGACGCGCATTTCTCTATATCAAATTTTCGCTGCTTTCGAATCAGGCAATAGCCTTAATAGGAGTTAACATTTAAATTTCTGGACGATAATTTTGCGTGAATTACTTTATGAGTATGTGCAGGAAAAGACATGTTGGTAAAAACTGTTCACGGTAAACTGAGCAGTTTTGAAAGCCCTGTTTAAGATACATTTGTATTCGCATTCTGTATACTTCAGCTATATGAAAAATTAACATAGCCATTGCTGGGTCACTTTATCGATGCGTTGATCAAGTACAACTGTGAAATTATTAAATAGTAAATATTTTTCCACTTTGATCATTCTTAATATTAAATGCATTAAAAGTACAGAAAGCGAAACAAACAATTTCAATATTCTCAAATGTTTGCCTAAAAATTTTAATCCAACTTGAAGACATGGAACTACTGTCTCTCCAATGTTACCACCTTTACAGTGAAGTTAAGGGAATAGATTTTGACGGCTCTTAACGTCGATGTCTTGAGAGCCGATGAGAGTGAATGAGGTGAGTATGGAGTGGCGCCGGAATGAAAGGTCGGGGAAACAGGAGATCCCCGAGAAAACCCGCCGACCAATGGCCTCGTTCTGCCCCATTCCCACATCCGAAAATCCGGAGTGACCCGGCCGGAGATTGAACCTGGATCGCCATGGTGGCAAATTTGCAGGGCGCATTTCATTAAGTGTAACTTTTAAAATATATGCAGGTAGCGGCAGTGACATTTTTAATAGGTTGATTTCAAAGTGCTCACTTTAGCGTGAAACTCCTTTAAGGGGTTGTTTACTTAAATATATCATCACAGTTACACTTTATCGACGCACGAATAAAGTATTCGCGTGCAACAGCAGCATGAACTGTTCACGTGGCGGAAGGATGAAAATGGGAAGGAAAGCAGATCTTAAGCAGAGCTTTCAGAAATGCCCACTTCAAGGCGAATAATCTATTATAATCCATTCACCGGTTGCTTCACACTTTGATGAAGCCCTGCTAAAGTTCTACTTCAAGGATATTCCTCCGCCTCGTGCAAACTGAGTTAAACTAAGTCTGGAAAATCACACCACAGAACAACGCACCGAATTCGTGCGCACTCTGTTGTGTTGATATTTTGCATGATAACTATTTATTACTATAGACGCTACCAACACACGTGTTTCCTCACTGTTTTTATTCATTTTTTTATTATAAATGAAATATTATAATTTATCAATAAAATACAGGTTTAACTTCAATTTACCGAAAACTGTGATAATTTCACTTTGGCAGAGGTATAAAACGCTTGTGAAACATGGCGTATTTGGAAAATAACTAAGCAAGTCACGCATAAGGTGATTTTTAAAAGGTTTCATTTAAAAAAAAAATGGCGAAGAAACCGCGAATATACGTGTTGTATTTAGTACTCAGTACCAGGGCATGTGCAGTCAGCCTCGTGTGAACGCCGCTCCAAAGTTTGTTTTCCGGAGTGACGCGTCATTTCCCCCTCGCCCCCCTTCATCAACTCCTTCAATCTCCACCCCCCCCCCCCATGTTCCCATCCCAGAAGCGAAGATCGGGCAGAGGGCCGTGAATAATGCAGTGTCACGACTAATCCCCTCTTCCCAGACACCCTCCCCCGCACTGGCACTAGTGACGCCACTGTCGAGTGTAAGGGGGAGAAGTGTCACTCTTCGCGGCGCGCCATTCTGCTTCAAATAAACGCCGAACCCCTGGCGAGGGGCGGGCACACGTGGCGACTGTCAGCTGTCAGCCGCCGCCGCCACGTTGTGGGGGCGGGGGGGGGGGGAGACGTTTTAATTAGCCGCCCCTGGGAAGGGCTGCCCCTGTAGCTGCAGCTACCCGCCTGGCACCGTAACAACACTCGCGTGGAAGCCCCGCTGGGGGTTTGCAACCGCCTTAATATACTTATCCGCACTGTGCACAAACTGCTTGCACAACACTTCTAAATAATTTCTCACGTGTTTCTGTTGGTACAGGTTGTTCACGGTAAAGCGAGAATTTTCGAGGCGCTAATTACGTTTTAATTTGGTGGGCCATTTTTTTTATTCTTTAGCTACCTTTTTAAATAAATATTACCATATAAGTAATAAACATAGTGTGTAGAATACACCGCAAATTGAAGTTAACGTCTAAGGCTAAAATAAAATATGTTTATTGAATATTAATCCAAATGAGAGGGCTTTCAAAAGTGCGCATTTTACCGCGAATTGCCTTTAACGGATTTATTTTATAGTCCCTAAAGGACTGATTTTCTTCGGTTACGTGTAAACTTCGTCGGTGAAAAAAATTGCTCGCAACCAAAAATCGCTCATCTACGCATAGCATTTGCTAATGGCTGCGATTAGAAAATATTTTTTTTTAGATTAGAAAACTTTTCTCAGTGCAAAAAATATCTCTCTTCAATTAAATATACTTATTCTAATAACTGTTACAACTGCTTGGACGTTGTTATCTTCGGAATGAATGAACATTTAGTTAGACATGAGAGCTCAAGTTAATCACATAAACTGTTAACAACACTAACCAAATGTCAATAACGCCAGGTCACTCGCAATCATGCATATTTTAGTATGTCACATTCGTCAGTGCAAAGCCAATGATTAGTTACGAGAATAAATAATTATGAAATATACCAATACATATCAAATTAGTTCTAGAGCCCGATAATCTTTGTCAACCAGAACGCAGTTTCGTATAAATTCATAACACTTCAGTGTAGGACACAAACGCCGCAGCACTCGACTGTCTGCTGTCTTCGCCGGATCTCCAGGGACAAAGGCCGGACACCGCCGTCCACGGCACCATCAAAATACTGTCCTCGGCGAGGTGAAGTGACGTTTTATACTTTTCTGACTCATTTCTACGTTATTCAAAACTTACGCACGCTCAGACATCGCCTAATGCAGCATCGAGAAGTTTCTGGATGGGGGAAGGCAATCCTCCAACCTTCTTGAAGGCGTTAGTCGCCGCCGAGTGCGAGTTGTCAGTCAGACAGGCGCGTGCCGACCACTGTATGTAACCCTCCCCTCTCCACAAACGCCCGCTTCTCGGCTAGTCTCTTTCCCGTCACCTGCGGTGGGTCTCTAACAAAGGCCAAGGCCGATTCCTTCCCATTTATTCTCCAATCCCTCTTCCATGTGCAACTTGCACCGTCTCTAATGACCTCGCTGTCGACGGGACGTTAAGCCCGACTAAAGGCCGTTGACAATAAAGTGAGCACTTTTGAAATCAACCTTTGAAAAATGTCACTGGCCGTGCGCGCAGTGTTGCACGCGCCCGGTAAAGTTGGTATAGTCCGTTCACGGTAAAGTGAGCACTTTTGAAGCCCTAGTTACTTTTTTCTTTCAACCAATTTATATCCTTCCACCACTTGTTAATGTAAACCCTGCCATGTGAGTAATAAACACAGTGTATACATTCACCATACCCAAAACCAAAAGTCCGAAGCCACAATGATAGGTATTTATTGGTTATTACGTTTGATGAAACAGCTTCAAAAAATGCTCACTTTACCGACGGAGAAAAAGTAGTTGCATGTTTTAACCTTCAATTAAAAGTGTCATGTGAAACATCTCTGAAAATCGAAATGACGTTTCTTACTTTCTGTTTGTTTTAAAACATCATAGTGTAATAATTATGAGATTTATAAAATATTTACTTTAATAGCTATTTCACAGTTTCATTTGACCGACGCATGATTAAAGTGACCAGGCTCATGGCAATGTTAATTTTACATATGGCGGAAGAATACACAATGTCCATATTCGTAGATCTTGAGCAGGGTTTTCAAACGTGCTCAGTTGACCGTGAACAGCCTATACCTACCTTTCCCGTCACGTGACCGACACGCACTGCTGGCACGAACTTTCGTCTATATGCGCACGTCGCAATACGTGACACACCATCTCCAATAGAAATGTCAAATTCACACGATCAACAGTGATGAGTGTCTTTGATTACGTTTAAGTTTTCAGCAGACCCACAATGTTATACGAAAAAAATAATTCCATTCAATATATTCTAGTTCCAATGAAACTCCGTAGGGCTAGTAGAAACATCTCAAAGCACTCCAATACATAAATCGGTGTTCTAAATTCAAATCCTATCCACGTTGTTTTTATAGTTCTGTTGGCAGAAAAGCATATATAGGCTGTTCACGGTAAAATGAGCACTTTTAAATGCCCTGATTAAGATCTACTTGTATGCCCGTTGTGTATTCTTCCACCTTATGTAAAATTAACATTGCAATGGGCCTCATCACTTTATTCATGCGTCGGTCAAGTGAAACTGTGAAATTATTATGAAAGTAAACATATTAGAAATGTGCTTATTTTTACACACTGATGCATTATAAAACACAAAGTGAAAATAATAATTCAAATCATCACAAATGGTCACCTAACACCTCGTATTTGACGTAAAGATATGAAACTACTTTCCATCTATCGTTATAAACTTTACCGGGCGCATGTCGCTCAGTGTGCCCGTTGAAGTATATGCAGGCATGGGCAGTGACTTTTTTCTAAGGTTTATTTCAAAAGTGCTCACTTTATCGTGAACAGCCTTTAGATGCTGGAACACGGAGAGTGGTTAGGCCTCTGCGCAACTGGCATGCACACCCTACTGCATATTCTCTCTAAGACTGCTGGCAGGTGACATTTGATACGGGGACAAAGGGAGGGCAACGGACTGTAACACTATCTAATATACGCTGTTCACGGTAAAGTGCGCACTTTTGAGGCCCTATTTACTTTTCCTCCTAGCCAATTTTTATCCTTCCACCATTTTTTAAAATAAATATTGACATGTAAGTAATAAACACAGTGTGTATATTTCACCGGACTCGAAAGTCAATGTCTAAGGTTACAATACAATTTATTTAGTCACTATCATTCCAAATGAGAGGACTTAATAAAGTGCTCACTTTACCGTGAATAGCATATAAGAAACATTTTTTAACACTATTATACAGCCAAAACTTTGAAATATTGCGTTCTTAAAAATATTCCTTTTTAATTCTGATTCACTAGTAACCAATTTGCTGACCAAATGGAAACGCCTTATTTTTGTTGTTTGAGAAAACAGGTCGTTTCCCATCAGTGTGGATACTTACACTAAGATAAAATTAGTTAACTAATCAATTTGTGAGTAATTAACGTAACCCGACTTATTTAATGGCAATTTACACTCATCACACGGGTAATTAAACATTTTTTAAAGTTCATTTTAGGTTATATATAATATGAGATGTATTCGAAAGAATAAAGACATAAAGACATACGCAGGGTTGCTGGAGTTAACTGACAGAGAATCGCCCAAGACCGTTCTACCTGGAGAAGACTATTGAAATTCTATCTAAATTCCCTAAGAGGTCACATTATTTCATAACTAAACTGGCTGACGATAATGCTATATACACACACACACACACACACACACACACACACACACACACACACACACACACACACATATATATATATATATAATAACTGCATTTATTTTAAAGGGAAAAACAGAATGGAGTACTTGATAGCAACATCGACAGCGAAATAGCGAGCAACAAGCGAGTGAGGAGAACAGGAGTACCCCGAGAAAACCAGCCCGCTACAGGCAACTCTGCCACGTTTCTGCACATGGGAAAATCCGGGGCGAGCCTTCCTGGAATCGAAGCCGACTCCACGTGGTGCAGGGGCTGCCGAGCTACACTCTCAGCTATCACGAACTCCAGCCTCAAACACGCCAGCAAAGTGATCTCTGCCCAGCAATATATCGAAACGTTGTTCACCAATCAGCGCCTGCTATAGTGTACTTGCGGTTTCTTCACACTTTTTGTATCAAAACTTTAAAATTCACCCCATGTATTATGTGTTTGATTATTTCCTATATATATATATATATATATATATATATATACCAAGTATCACAACCGCGTTATATCTGTGTTAACATAAAAGTGCCTTATTTTTTTCGTTAATTTGAAGTTTCCAGCATATTTTATTTATAAATTATAATATTTAATTTACAATAAATATCAATTAAAACAGTGACAAAACATGTTTGTTGGTAGCGGCTAGTAAGAAATAGTTCTCATGCAAAATATTATTACAACTGAGCGCGCACGAATTCGGTGCTTTGTCCCTCTGGTGTAAATTTCTAGACTTGTTAAGCTTAGTTTGAACAAGGTGGAGGCATATCCTGGAAGTAGAATTTTAGCAGGACTTCAGAAAAGTGTGAAGTAACTGTGAATGGATGATAACTTACTTCCTATCCGGTAACTGGTTATGCCCATATCTAAGGAACCGCCACATTACATGTTCCGTGACTCAGAGCTATGGAACAAGTGTTTCGCCTGCCACATACCACCCGCAAAGAGCAGCTGTCACGCAAGAAGCATGGTATGTTGTTTTAATTTCAGATTATTCATACACAGTCAATTTTTGCTATTGTTATTTTTTCTTTCGTGTTTTCTCTTATTCATCAGTTAAACTGACTAAGGTGACCGTTGAATGAGTTAGGCGCTGTTAACTGATTTAATCAGTGAAATTCTCACTGATTCAGATTTAGAGTGCATGTGACGTTACGTTTGCAGTGGTATGACAAAGAGCGTGCGCTTGCAGAGCTGAGCTAGACACGTCGTGTTTCAGCATAGATAACGTACGTCCACGCATTCTAAACCAAGCGAGGGTGACGATGAAGGGCTGAACTGAAGAAAACTATGGCCACGAAACAAAAACCTTTACACAGACAGAAATTGTTGGCAAATATTCGGCAAGGAAAATAATCAAAGACATAAAAAAATGTTGTGGTACATATATTCTATACTACACGTTCCGCGGCTAGGAGGAGGTACGATGACGAAAAGCTGTAAGAGATGGAGATTTTACCACGAATTTCGAGACAGTTTGATAAATGGAAATTTAAAAAAAGATGCAGGGCACTAATAAAAAGGGAATGGGGCTATTCCAGATACAGTGCTGTGCTCGGAGCCTCTGTCAAACACTACTGTGCTGTAAAAAAATATTGCAACCTAATGAAAATCAATGGCTAACTTACGAGGAAATTTCAGCTTACCCGATCATAACCATTAAATTAAACACATATAATACCAAATTGAAAAGTAATTCGAACTGAGCTCTATAGCCCAGTGTTCACTTGCGTGACAGTAATTGATGATGATGCTGATCGCTGTAGATTTTTATACTCTATTGTATTTTCTTCTGTACAACGCCCTGGCAGTATTTTTGACCGAATCTTACATTGTTTTGCTGAGAAAAGGTGAGAACATTTCGCGCAACATTTTGTCGCAAAAAATAGGGAGAGGGAGAGAGATTGCAAGTATGCCCGACAGAAATACCTACCACAATCATGAAATAAAAGCTGGAATAAACAGGAACTGTGGTGCTGTCAACGTGCGAAGGCAACCAAATGTACACATACTAAAATATTTGTTTTTGTTTTTGTTTCTGTTAAGAAAATACTTCTTTAGATATGAACCACTGCATTGTAGCTTCGCCACAGCTAAATCTTCGTTCTATCCATACTGTAATAACAATAATAAGCAGGCATTTTCGTAACAATTCTCCAGAAATATTTAGACAAGGCCATATCTAAACGTTACATTTTAACAAATAATTAGTTTAAACTAGCATTCGTGGGTCCGACTATCTATACACGTGTTCATAATATACAGTGTCGTAACAACAAGTAAAATCATACTAAACAAAAAGAATATTAACGTGAAATCAAAAGCACGAAATAAAGATTTTAATAACACTTTATAACATTGCTTTGGGGAAGCAAGTCTTTTTACTGTAAAATATGCTCAAATTAATGGTTTTCTTTGATACAAAGAAACGAAATATTGTCACAAAACCAGAAAGTATAAAGAAAATTAATAACAGACAACACATAGTTCTTTAAACATTCCTTTGACTTTCAGCAGAAAGACTTTTTTACTGGAAAATAAAACAGCCTCAAAGAAAAAAATTTCCTTCCTTATAATGAAAACGTTTTTATCTTGAATTTGGTGGCACCACTGCACAAGTTGCTCGGGAAATTTAAATTTTATCTTTACCTATTTACCAACAACACTTCATAAAAATTTTTTCATGTATTATTTTCACAGCTTTATACGAAGTTTTTAACGATAGTAACAGATAATGTCTCGAGGGTTTTATAATATATAGGCAGGGCCACCTATTGTTCGCGAAAATATTTACGCAGAGGCTAGACTTCAATATCCTATGTGTTCACTTGCAGCCTCCCTTTGGCTATTGGCTGTTTGTATTTGTGTAAAGACAGTATGCTACATGAGTAAGCCAGTCAGAATTAAGTTTCTCCGATACTTACCGTCTGTGATTCGCGGGCAGACTGATAAGACGCGTAACAATTCAAATGATCCAACGACGAAAATGATTCCGAAATAAAGCGTTTTGGAACACAGCTTGTCCTGAAATCTTTTCGCGAAAAACACGTGCCCCGACATATTGGATTCAGTATAAAGGCAGAGTGAAAATAATGCACGTACGTCAAGGAGTACGACCGAAGTGACAACCTTAATGAATAACTCCCAGAGGTTGGCCGTAAACCGTCTATAAGATGGAACGAGGCGACGAATAACATCACCGAGTGCTAACTGGAGAACCGACGGCCTACCACGGCGGAGAAGTCGGGAACACCTCGAGAAAGCCCACAGGTCGTCTGCACCATCGACAGGTGTGCCGCGCGAGCAAAATCTGCTGTTGGATCCGCCCGGAATGGAATCACGGGCCCGGAATATCCGTGTCTATTCGCGCGCTCAGGAAAACACAAGGATTGCTTCAGCTCTCGCAAAGTTGCTGCAGCGGCAGAAACAAGTTGTGTCGCAAGCACAGTCGATCTCTGCACAATCGAGACAGGCACCGAGAAGCGCACTAACTTGTATCTAAAACTGATACCGAATAAGTCAGCCTATATACAAGACGTGTAAAGGCTTTCACCGTGAAATGAGCACATTTGAAAGCCCCGATTAAGATCTATTTGCATGCACGTTGTGTATTCTTCCGCCTCATGTAAAATTAACACTGCCATAGGCCTCGTCACTTTATTCATGCATCGATCAATTCAAACTTTGAGTTTATTAAAAAAGTAAATATTTCACGAATCTGCTGTTTTTACACTTAGATATATTTAAAAAAAATACAAAGCCGAATAAATAATTTAAGTTGTTACGATTGGTTGCCTAGCACTTTAAATTTGACGTTAAGATATGGAACAATTTCCTATCCATCGTTACTAACTTTACTGTGCGTATGTCACCAAGTGCGCCCGGTATAATATATGTAGGCAAGGGCAGTGACTTTTTTCTAAGGTTGATTTCAAAAGTGCTCACTTTATCGTGAACAACCTTTAGTTTAATTTAATACTGTAAAAGTATGGGTACGTTGAAAAACAGAACGGAAATTAATACCCACATAAATGTTTAACGCCATTATTTACAGAGTTGAGCTCGCAACTCTTGAACAAACGTTGGAGAAATGCACAAAAGACAGAAATAATTCTACCTCGTGTCAAAAACTGGGCAACTTAATTGAGAGACTAATCAACTGTTAGTATGTGCGTAGGTCGGGGTCGAAGACAGAGAGGGGAGGAAGGTTGTCAGTGAGTCCAAGAGGGGAGAACTAGGGATATGTGCACAGGAGCCAGGGAGAAGGGGGCGAGCTATGTCCGCTTGGTAAAGGGGGAGGGGGTGTTAAATTATTCATTGCACAGCTGCGAGCCATTGATTCATGCACCCTCCCGCTGACCAATCTCCGTCGCCTGCTCCCCCTTTCTGAATTAATCCGCAAACCATAAACAAGGTTTCAGTCTAAGAGCAGTTACCTTAATGCCACGTCGCTCGTGGCTGCCCGGGGCGAAGAAGGGTTAACCAAAGTACAGCTTTCAATTTTAGCCGCTTGGTGCGGAGCATTAATAAATGTGCAAGCTAAAGAATTTCTCAAGTTACAGAAAAAATCGTTTATTTAAATGGTAAAATCACATTCAAGTGAGAATATCTGGTATACATTATTTAACATAGTTTTACACAAATTGTGACAAAAACGACGAAGAGGTGTTGCAATTCACAGCAACGGCAGTAGTTTGTTCCTGCAACCAAAACGAAACAAACGTGCGCAATATGACGTGAAGAAACTAGCCTTAAGATAGAAAAATTAATAAAAATGAACAGGAAGGGGTGAAAGTGCACTCTCGTTTGCTTGCAGTTGACAGTGTCGTAAGGAAAGCAGACTTTGAATAGCTAACATTTCAATTTTCTGATTTCATATATATGTTTTTTTGTTTAATAAACACCGAGAACGTATCGACTATTTTGAAAACAAACTGTCATCAAATTAATGCAAATTACATCCAGTTGTACGATATGAAAAACTAAGATAGGGCTTTTATTATTTAAAATAGGCTTTATTGTACCATTTTACCTACTATAGCATGGCTGTGATGTACATGAACGAATATTGCTCGTGTTCGATTCGCAAAAGCAGTCAGAATTTTCACTATGTTGTAATTATCTGGGTACAGCCATGTTCGGAAAATATAACGGCCTAAAATTGAATCGAATATAAGAGCTTTCTTGAATTCACTAATCAATTTACTTTTTAATAATTTCTAAAACGAACACGATGGATTGTAAAACGTGTTACTTCTATTGCAATACAGTAATTGGTGCATATCCATCGCGTGACTTCATTGGTCGACGGCTAAACGTTGCACAGTACAGTAGGCGTGTCCGATGTAGTCAGGACCAATAGGAGAATGGCAAGTGAGCGTAGAATATAGGGAGCTCACTTCAAACTTGTACTCATTGCTAGTAAATTTCTGACATCCTCAAAAGGTTAAAATCTTAGCATTTTATCAATCCTCAGCACTGTTACACAGGCTATTGTTTATTCATGGTAAAGTGAGCACTTCTTGAAGCCATCTCATTTGGAATAATAGTTAATAAATATATTTTATTTTAGCCTTGGGCGTTAACTTTCGAGAGCGGTGAAATATGTACACTTTTATTACTTGAATACAAATATTCATTAAAAAAAATGTGGCGGAAGCATAAAAATGGCTGGTAGGAAAAAAGTAGTTAGGGCCTCAAAAGTGCTCACTTTACCCTGTAGAGCCTATAATCTGTTTTCTCTCTCTCCAGAGCTATCATAGGAGCACCTCGAGTACTCCCTACAGTCACACTGCACTAGGAGATCGCTGAACGCGCGTCGCGATGGTCCACGCTCTCCACCGCAGTCGCATATACTCGCTGTGCCCGTGAGGTGTTTCAACTAGTCGCCTCGAAGTCCGCTGCCCACATCCGCTCCATGTACGCTCGGCATATAACGCCGCACTGGAACCGGCATTCAGGAGTTTCGAGGCGGTCTCTACACTATTGTTTAAGTGGAAAAATTTCACTGATTGAATTCGTGACGCGAAACAATTTCCCTGATTGTATAAGTGACGGCCGACTGCAGTGGCGAATTAAATATTGCTTTTATTGAATGTAGGCAAATAATTACGTGAAATAAACATATTTACGATAGTTTACTATTTATATTGTGCAATTTACAGTAATTTAAAAAAAGTAAAAAAAGCTTCGCAGAAGGCCGGCATTGAACTCGCGTTCTCTCCGAATTTAGGCCGTTGCCTTGCCATATGAGCTACCACGCTAAGTAGAAATTATAAGAGGAATATATAATACTTATAGTTTCGCTGCGAAATCGTGTAATTTAAAGTTGCATGCGCATCCTTTTCGTGTTTGGTTTGATTTGTACCGTTAGGATTGTTAACACGAATAGTATATATGAGTGCAATCTCTTCACCACATTAAATGCAGTTTACTCCTGTGACGATTACAATGGGATTGAAATTAAGTACGTAAAGACGGAATAACTGGCTGTATTTTCATATTACCTCGTAAAATGACGTTCTGAAAGACGAAACACAAGTTAGAAAGTATTTTGTATTAGTTTTGTTCCTATATTCGTTGTTACTTCACTTGATACTCGTTGTTTAACGGCCACTTTTATACGATGTTCGACGGCCATATTTACACGCAGTTTCACTGATGGATCAGTCAAAAATAATTAGAGACGGAACAAGTTGCTCAGATGTTTCACTGGTCCATCAGTCAAAAAATAAACCACTGAGAAAATAGTGGAAAAAATGACTGACGAATCAGTGGGAAATGTCACTGGATCAATCAGTAAATGATAAATGGCATTTTCTTCACTGGTTCATCAGTTAAATTCACTGAAGTGACTGTCGTATCAGTCAGATACGATTGACTGATTGAAACAGTGAAATTTTCACTGAGTCAGGTTTAGAGTGTACAGCTAAAGTGGTTCCTTCCAGATCGTTCTGCGCACCGTCAGCCACGCCAAAATAAGTTCACAATTTCTCTGGCCAGGAATGTTTTTCAGGCATTTTGACAGGGCATCGTGTAAGTCGTCAAGACCAAACTTGCAAGTGCGTGAAATTGGCCCATGCACGCCACCTCGCCAAGTTTCTGACACTACTGGCCAAGAAAATTAGATCATCAGCGCTCTCTCATGGTACGGGGAATTCAAAATAATGGTACACTGGCACAAAATTATGGTACGTTTCTAACAAACTCGTAAAATCACAATTTAATGTTTATTTTACCTTTATTACACAACAGTTGTTTGAATGTTTCACTACATATATCGTATGCAAATAAAATATCTGAAATAAAAAAATAATTGGCACGTTACCTGGTTTGTATGTCACAAAATAATCGTTCCATATTTATAAAATACGATAAATACCTCTGGCGGCATAGCAATGGAATGTATTTGTTAACTAAAATAGGCCAAATTGCCCGCACAGAATACAGAACAACGCAATTTGACTGACAAATATAAAATACTAACTCACAAAATAAAAGGGAAGAACGGAACATCGCCAGAAACCCGAAGAATATTTCTATACTTTAATCTCCATATTTCGTTAATGAAACATGCAAAGATTCAACCTCTAATTCGTAGTTAAATCATAGGGATTCGGTTTTGGGCATAAACTAAGCAGGCTACAAACTGATCATCTTTTATTATAATTTTGAATCATAAGCTGCATATTTTTACTGCAGTCAGATTATGGTACATTTGCGTACCATGACGATGCCTTCATGATACATGGTACACAAGGACCAATTATGGTACAAGTACCATGAAAATGGTACGCCTAACATCACTGCTACCGGCCTTCTGGACAGAAATAAGCACAAGGCCTGGGGAAAGAGCTGGGGGAAACAGCCCGTATGACACTTCAAATACACGTATAAAATACGATCATCAGTGTTGTGATACGTAGAATACCACAAAAAGGAAAATTCTGTTCCATGTATTTGTTTTGTTAAAAAGTGATAAATATGAATAGCATAAATCACATTTCGCATTATTGTAATGGATGTGTATGCCAGTCGTTTTTTAAATTAATATGTAGTATTATTTGATGATGTATTGAACAGTATGACAATACTCTTTACTGATTGCACTATAAAAGGCCACTTGATACATTACACTGATTCAGTTAAATTTCTGTTAATGCTCGGGATACAGAGATGGGAGGCCATAATTTGAGTGCAGAGAATGAAACTGTGTCATAGAATGAAATGCATGCATTTGAAAGTATACTTTGGTTTTTTCCGTCTCCAGTTTTTAATAAATTTTAACTTACACTAACTGAAACATTACAAATATGTTCTAAAACACATCACAGCTTAAATCAATTTTTTTTTTCGTGTTTAGAAAATGTATAAGAATACTTAAACCTTTTAACGAAGCTGTGTAATTGAACATAGTTTTCAACTGTTAAGTTTTATGCTTGAAACTTAAAAATCGCCAGATACTGCACTGATGTGTTAAGATACACTAAAACGCAGGAAATGTATGTTAACTGTTTAAATGACCAAATAATACAGTTTATCTACGAGCAAGATACTAAAGCGTAATTGTACAATAAACTTTAATATCAGGTTACTGTACACGGAAAAGCAACTAAAAATGTTAAGAAAGCAAAATTTCGTCCAATAAGATTGGGTGAAAAGTCTATTACACAGGAAATTAAGGCCAGTGCAGTGATCCCAGTGTTATCAGATTACATAAACAAGAAAGTAAATTATATTTTTTTTATGCGAATGAAATTTCAAGCGAGGGAATGACGGGGTCTACCCCAAGGATATAAATATTCATTTTAGGGGTGTGCTGGCACCCCAGCAGTTGAGCTCCCACTGATAATGGGTAACTAGCCCCTTCCCCTCGACTGGATTCGTTGCAAGGGAAAGCAGCTCTCTGGGGACGAGTGAAACTAACTTCCTCAATGTCATACCCAGGGCACAACAAGATGTTCTCATATGGAAGTCCGTACGATATGAAAATAGTGGGATGGTGACATGGAAAGATGAAATTGCTAACTAGGAATTCTTCTTGTACGCAGTTTGTTGATTGAAGCAGAATGAAACTCAGGCAATAATTAGACGATCTACAAGCACAATAATAAAGTTTCCCAGAGGAGAAGACGAGTAACTTGCATATTTATTTCCCTGGTCTCGAGCGGTTTGAGGTGCGATAAAGATATCTGCACGGAAGAGAAATAGGCACAGAAAACGTGGTTTTGGGATATGCTACATATAGTCGAACCACGGTTTCCTTGGATGTTGAAACAAACCTTTGAGAAATCACCTTAGGAGTAAAATGTCAACCTGTATTTTTGATAATGTATATACCACAAATGCATAACACTGTGATTAACTTTAAAGTATTATATTGTTGAACAAATGACACATTAACTTAGTATCTTCTATAACCTGTAATATTTATTTCGTATACTATCCGAATTAAAAACAGCGAGAGCAGCGATGTGTTGGCAACGGCTAGTAAGAAATAGTTCACAGTTAAAATATTGTTTTGACCAATATTTCTGCTATGTTATTTGTAAAATAAACGTTGCTTAAGGAAATATTGAAATTGTTAGGTAGCACTGACGGAAAAATATTTTAATTTTTACAGTTAAAACTATCAGCGCAAATTACGGTGCGTTGACCCTAGTGACATGGTGTTTTTTTTCATCTGAGGAAAAAACTTGAATAGGTGTAGCTGAGTTTGTTGTTCTCTCTCTCTCTCTCTCTCTCTCTCTCTCTCTCTCTCTCTCTCTCTCTCTCTCTCTCTCTTTCCCTCGCTTGGGAAGTTTCGTGCCGCTAAGAGTAGCGATAAATTATACATGTTTTTAATTTTAGCATATTTCATACTTATTGCAGCAAAATAATTATTTTTGTATTTTTAAGGTACAACTGAAACGAGATTTTAATGTTTGAATAGTTATTATAATCTATTCAGATGTAATGGCGGGACGGTTACAAATCCGAAGTTGGCAGCAATGCGGTGAAATAACGATGACATGGCGTGTTGCTCTAGGCTGAACGAAGTGTTAATATTTCTTCGTGTGATATATGCTTAAAATTACCACGTCAAGTTAGTACGCATTTTGAACAAGTTACGATGTTGTGATAAACCTGTTTTTTTTTTTTTTTTTTTTTTTTTTTTTTCGCGGCAGGAATATATACTGTAAAATGTGTCGTGGCCGTTGTGTGTGAAAGGATATGGTTGTGTCTGCGCCGCGTCGAATTCGTTACGCTGACTTCGTGTGAATATTATTGCAAATATTTAACGTGCGAATTGTATACGTTTAAACCGTGAACTGTTTTGTACAGGGCCGAGAGACACGTGTTTATCGTCACTCAAAACAGATCATGGCCCCACGTACCTGGAGATAATTCGCGCTTTGGAGCTACTGAACCAAGAAAGTCCGAAAGGTGATACATATAGGCGCATCAAATTCCTCATTATTGCCTCCCATTTATAGACTCCGAACTGGTACCCAGTATTTTATAGCCACGCAGAGTACAAGTGTGTAATTTTATCCTGCAGCATACTTTCATTATAATTTCTAATGATAAAGATATAATTCGCTCTGCGTGACCATTATAAAGGAAATCTAAATTGGTATGTTAAGAAACTCATCACTTGTTTTCAAAATGATATCCCTGTAAATATTATCAAAACATCATACTAAATACAACCAAAGTTGATGCTCCAAATTCAACTTCCGTAATGAATCTGGTTACAACCCAGCTTACGGATGTTCATTGTAATTTCTACGTAACGTCATCAATATATCACATTTTCGAGCTCGTGTTTATAATTTACGAAACTGTAGTAATAATAATGTTTTTTAGTTCATTAATCGTAGTGAATTATGCCACGTTCTAAAAATATTTTTTTTATCATTACCGCTGATATAAAAATTCAAAAGAAATGTTTAACGCTGCTTGTGACTTAACAAAAGCACCACCTAAAAAAAGGCTCCTTGCAAAGTTATCTATAGGAATTATTTTAAACCCTAGGCATGATTAAAAATAATAAATAAACGATCTCTGCCTGTCTGTCCGTCTTTAATACATCTAAGTTCCTTGAAACTCAACAGAAGTTCTTCAAATTTTGCAAAGCGAATCCTCAGGGTAAAATACAGGTCAAATTCGAATTTCAGCAAGATCAGATTACGCAATCATTACCTTTTACCCTTAAAACTCATTTTTTAATTACTTTTTCCCTATGAAAAGTTTTGTATTAATGCATACCGAATATTGCATAGAGATATGAAGGTAATTAAATATCATTTTTGTTTACTTTAAATGTCTCGCTTCAATGTTGAGTTAATTAAGTGGGGCCAGAGTGGATCAGTGGATAGAGCGATTACAAGTGGGGCCTTAGTGGCTCAGTGGATAGAAAAATGGTAAGTGGGGCCACAGTGGCCTATTGGATAGAACTATATCAAGTGGGGCCACAGTGGCCAAGCGAATAGATATATATCAAATGGGGCCTTAGTAGCTCAGTGGATAGAGAGATTCCAAGTAGGACCGCAGTGGCTCAGTGGATATAACTATGTTAAGTGGGGCCGCAGTGGCTAAGTGGATAGAGAAATATTAAATGGGATCGCAGTCGCTTCAATGTTAAGTTAACTTTACATAATTTCATTATTACCTACATACATCTATGCAATATATTTTTTCAGTCTTTGTTTGATAATCAAATTTTTAACATGGTAATTGTTCTAGCCCCGTGACAATACAAAAACGAAAAGGTCACGAGCTGGGTCCTCTAGTTAAAAATAGCTGTACCGTGAAATAAAACTCTCAGGGATATAATTTAATTGTTTACATTGCTTTTCTTGCACTCATACAAACACATCACAGGCACGGAAAATGATTTTCCTTAATAAAATAATTTTGGACAGTTATCCAGATGAACACGATGGCATGCGCTGTGAAACAATATTTGATCAGGGCACAGTTATCGCTACACTCGGCTGGCTGAGAGCCGGCTAATACTGGAAGTTGCTGAGTGCAGAAAGCTCTGTACTGGGCCAAGTGTACACTAGTACGTTGGAATACAAAGACCCAGCGGTGTGGGTGAACTGTGTTTTGCTGTGTGCTATACCTAACCGTTTGCTAGTTTACGCATAGGCTGCTTAAACGTGGTATTGCATTTGACGTAACAGCAAATGTGTAATGGGTGCCTCTCCGCTCTCTCGCGAGTGGCCGCAGCACATCCAGTTTCTCCCGGCTCCACTCTGGCTACTGGTTCCTGCTGCTTGCGCCGTGTGGGTACAGCACTGAGAAAGTACCAGCTTACCTTGCAACACTTCACCACACTCCACTGTAGAGACCAACCGTCTAGCTTGTGAGTGAGAGGGAGCGTACAGATACAGAGCAGATAAGTATACAGAGATTAAACTTTGAAAAAAGTCACTGCCCCTACTTGCATATATTTTAACTGGCATTCTGATTGGCATGCGCCCAGTAAAGTTTGTAACCACACAGGGAAAGTAGTTCCATGACTGATATCTTTTATATTATTTGTTTAAATGTATAAAATGCCAGAATTAGCAAGTTTACAATATATTTAGTTTTGTAATAATTTGACAGTTTTCACTCAATCGATGCGCATTTTGCTGTTTGGTTGCAAGCCGTTGACCGCGCTGTGTTCGATATTTTTAGTTCCAAGATTCAAGACTGCAACAAATCAGTGCTGGACAACAAAATAGACGCTGTTAAGATTCTTCTCTATTTTATTCATTCCAATGGGATATGATTATTTACTAAATTGATTCAAGAGACTATTTTGTGCTACACTTCCAAAAATACTTTACACTTCGGTTCGGTTCATTTACAAACTAAATTTTATTTTTAAAATAACGTTTATGTTTACGTATTTCATTTTAAGTACATGGATTGAACTAGTCTATACCTAGTATTACATCAGCACGCGTTGATTATCCAACAAATTAGTAGTCAAATTTATATGAACCAACTGACTTCTGGCAGCTAAAGGCAAAGTTTACTCTTTCGCGAGCAAAAATATAAGCGTGAGTTCAACTTTTCTGCGTGGCTCGTGCGGGGAAACGAGGAACGGTTCTGATTCGCTGTTATAGTTTTCCGCGTGAACGAGAGAGTTCGTTCACAGAGTATTAACGTGTTACTTTGTATCTGATACTTACTTGTAACAGGTACTGTAAATGAGTACACAGCCGAACTACCCATAGACTAAAGATGAGGTAGACCAATCTCGCTGGCTGCGCACAACCAATCTCCGTGTACCAACAGTGAACGGCTTTTCTGCCAACACGACTAGCAAAAGCGGCGTGTATTGGATTCGAGGTTAGAATACTCTTTAGTAAACAAGTGCTTTGAGGTGTTTTTATACTTACTCTAACCAATTTTTAGTGCAGTTTGAGTAAATTAAAATGGGTAAAAATTATAGTGCTTGTGGTTTAAAAATTAAGATAGGAACAAACATGTTCATCATTGATGACCACGTGACTTTGACAATTGTTCCTTTGGGGTAGGTCAATGTTGGGTGCATGTCCAGAAGACAAATTGGTGTACCTCGTCTTTAGTCTATGATAATTACATACTCGGGAATTCCTGTACGTTCTAAGAAATTATTCGTAAAATAACCATATCAATGTATAGGCCTAGGAATAGTGAGAAAGTGTGAATGGTAAACTATTTAATTATACATCCATGCTACCGTTCCTACATTTGCTCCCAAAACAGTCAAATGCGTAAGGAAGTCCCCAAACTTGTAAAGTAAAAACGCTCAACATTCTTTTATTTACAGTCTGACATGTGATATTATTTCCATACAATGTATAGGTTAAAATCTTCAATTACAGTTTAAAAAGTTCCCCAGAAATTTTTTACAGTGTATCTGACACCGGAAGTATTAGATACTTCGTGTCAATAAGTTGTTTAAAAGATTATTGCAATGGGGGTGAATGATTAGGATGAAATATTTTGAAAACACTCCAGTGCTACACTACAGTATGTCGTCACAGAAAACCAAGTCTGATACGTGAAACATACACGGAAAACGATCCAATAATGGTCGTATTCAAAATATATATAAGTAAAACCAATAATAAATTCCACAAGTGAGTTTGTCAGATAAATAAAAAAAAAAAAAAAAATAAAAACAAAAATGAAATTACAAAACGAATAATCAAAGGAAAAAAAACTGAAAAACCCAAGGAAAACACAATTATGACACAGACGAAAAGTTGGTTTCAATCAAACTAAAAAAGTGAAAAAACCAGGCACAACGCAACAAAGACAGTATAGACGAACGCTGGGACGAAGACAGAATTTCGTACAAGACGGGAAGACACAGCGACGGCGACACAGAAGAACACATTAACACATTAGGTTTTTTCAGACGAGCTTGTCGCGATATTTCGGGAGCTGACATTTTCTCCCGTCTTCAGGCGAACTAAAAGCACGTGTCATCATCATTGTTTTACTCGGGTTTTTTTAGTTTCTTCGTCTAATTATTTGTCATGTAATTTTAACTTTGTTTTTCCTATTTGGTTTTTATCTATCAAAATTCCTTGTCGGATTTATTATACGTTTTACTTATATATTTTGACTGCAGCCACCATTGGCTCATTTTTCGTGTTTGTTTCATGTCTCAGACATGGTCTCGTGTGGCGACATAGTGTATGTTCAAAATATTTCACCTAAACACCGGATCAAATTCAATTCTGAATCAGTATCAGTTTAGAACATGTACAGACAATAGCTGTAACCACGGCTGTAGAAGACAGGCCTGGACACTAGCTTGAAAAGTTGACGCCCTTGTTGATCCGTTTAGTTCATGAGCCCAGCCACAGAGCTCTGCTACCGACGTAATGCTGTTTGACATGGCAAGCATATGAGGGGAATTACAATTTTTTCTTAAAATCATAGACTAAAGATGAGGTAGACCGCTTATTCATCTTCTGCGCACGCACCCTACATTGACCGACCCCAAAGGAACACAACTGTCAAATTTACATGGCTAACAGTGACGAAAGTGTTTGTTTAAATATTAATTTTAAAATGACGAGCACTATTATATTAAGAAAATACTTTTAGCAATTTTAATTTAATCAAAGTGCGTTACAAATTGGTTAGTGGAAGTATGCATTCATCTCAAAGCATTTGTTTACAAATCAGATTTCCAACCTTATATCCAAACCACGCCATTTTCGCTAGACGTGTTGGCAGAAAAGCAATTCAATGTTGGGACACGGAGATTGGTTGGGCGCAGCCAGCGAGATCGGTCTACGTCATCCTTAGCCTATGCTTAAAATGGGAAAATGACGTTCATATCTATATGGTGTTATCTCTATACCAGCAGCACCGAGCGAGATGGCGCCGTGGGCTCGCATTCGGGAGGACCCGGGTTCGATTCCCGGTCCGGCCATCCTGATTTCGGTTTTCCATGGTTTCCCGAAATCACTCCAGGCGAATGCTGGGATGGGTCCCTATCAAAGGCCATGGCCGCTTCCTTCCCAATCCTTCCCCCAATCCCTGTGCAGCTTGCACCGTCTCTAATGACCTCGCTGTCGACGAGACGTTAAGCCCAAGTAACCTGGTAAAGTTAACTGGGTTAACTCTGTCACGTGACCAGGATGATGATGACGGCTAAGAAGAGTTTTTGTTAAATTATGTTTTGAACAATCAGCGTAAAAAAAAAAAACCTTGCATTAAGCAGTTTTGCGGTGGTACAATACCTATGTATTCAATCTCAGGTAAGTATAAAACTTAATATCCGGGCTACAATTATTGGCCAAAGCAGCTAAACATTTATAATTTTACATATTTTGATAGTTTCCAGATTTCAAAATTTATTTTCGTTTACTTGTTTGCTTTTGTTTCTTCAATGTTTAGATATTTACGCGCCATTTCACGTGTGTCGTCAGCTAGCCCAAGTTTACCCTGCTAGCGAGCAGGGTTAGCCCAGAGTTGATCGAGTTAACCCGGGTTACTTTACGAACGCGAGTTAACTTTAACTCGATCACTTTTCGAACGCACCGAGTAAAAGTTTGAACCTGATCGAGTTAACCGGGTGACTTTTCGTAAGCGCCCTATACCAGCAACGCTAGCAACACTAGTTTGGTACAGCGCTATTGCGGCCACTTCATGAACGAAATGCGTCGTTAAGGGCGCCAACTCATCAACACTGTTAGATAGGCGAGTGTCCAGGCCTTTCTTCTACGGCCGTGGCTGTAACGACTCATCTGTAGTATGAACCGGGCATGAGTTGGACACGGCAGCAGGTTTGGGCGTCGGGCGTGCCACACCAAGCACGTCTCCTACCCCCCCCCCCCTCCCCAAGGGGGGCCACGTGAACGCGCGTGCGCAGTAAGGGGCGTGACAGTCGCTTCCTGGTCGCCGACTTCCGGCTCCACGAACACCACCGAACCATAGACTAAAGATGAGGTAGACCGATCTCGCTGGCTGCGCACAAACAATCTCCATGTCCCAACATTGAACTGCTTTTCTGCCAACACAGATTGCAAAAATTACATGGATTGGGTTTGAGGTTAGAACGCTGTTTAGTAAACAAGTGCTTTCGAGATGATTTTATACTTACTCTAACCAATTTGTAATGGTTATTTATTAAATTCAAACTGATTAAAGTATTTTATTAATTAAATAGTGGTTGTCATTTTAAAATTAAGATATAAACCAACACTTTCATCACTGTTGACCATGTGACACTGACAGTTAGTTGTGTTCCTTTGGGATAGGTCAGTGTTGGGTACATGCGCAGTAGACGAGTAAGCGGTCTACCTCGTCTTTAGTCTATGCACCGAACCAGCGACGTGGCGCAGACAGCCTCGCCGAGAACACACGTCACAATATGCTCGTTCGCATAGACGAGTATTTTTCCTCATCTGCACAGGTTCAATTCCCGTCGGGTCCACTCCAGGACATCCGCACGCGAGAATCGTGGCGGACGATGACGTTGGCTGGCGGGTTTTCTCGGGAATCTCCCGTTTTACCCCGCCCTTGTATTCCGGCGCTGCTCCGTAGGCCTACTCTACTTGCGTCAACCTCATCAGTTCTCAAGAACCCGTTGTTAACAGCCGCACAAACATCTCCACGCCAAGATACCAACATTCGTTCAATATTAATCAAAATGACTACGTTTTACGTACACAAATAAATTTTCCGTAACCTTTTAATATAATATTTGCTTTCGGGAGGACATGGGTTCAAATCACGGACCGGTTATCCCGATTTCTGTTTTCCATGATTTCCCTAATTCATTCCAGGCGAATGCTGGAGTGATTCTCTATTGCGTGGCTGATCATCTTTCCTTGTTCCTACTTCTCTGAGCAACTTGCTCCGTCTCTTAATGACCTCGCTGTCGACGAGACGTTAAACCATAGACTAACCGTAGACAGTAATCCGGAGGAGGATATTTTATTTTCCCAATATTACGTCAACTTTTAGTTACAGACAGATCCGGGTATATCTTAAAACATTTCCCCACTATATGCTAGTAAGAAATACATTTAATTTTCGTGAAAAATTTGACGTGCCACGGAATACTTTATTAAGCGCGTATTTAAATAGAGAATTACACATCTGTTGTTCCGCAGCAACACTTGAGCTGTGGTGGGCGGTCGTTAAGGGCGAGAGCTCATTTGGCAGTCGTGCGAAGGCCGACCCTACCGACGCCCGCCCTTGCGCCGCCCGTAGTGGGCGTGGAAGGGACCCCGCAAAATTGACGAGGATTAATGCGATTACGGAGAGTCGGGGCGGTGATTGAGGGAAGGTGGTTTGTGGAAGGGGTCGTGGTGGGGTCGCCCCGAGCGCGCGCCGCGCGAAATTGATAATAACGCAACACAAACTCGGCGGTGCCGCCATCTGCATTGCAAAACCGCCGTTCACACACACGCGTACTGGTTATCGAGGTAGCAACACCCCTCCGACCTGAAAGGTTTACGCCATCCTACATCGCAATCCGGTAAAGGCTGTTCACGATAAAGTGAGCACTTTTGAAATCGACCTCGGAAAAAAGTCACAGCTCCTTCCTGGATATATTTTAACGGGCGCACCGAGTGACATGCGCCCAGTAAAGTTGGTAACGATGGAGGGGAAAGTAGTTGCATATCTTAACGTCGAATAAAAGGTGTTAGAGTAACCATTTGTGATAACTTAAATTACTTCTTTAGCTTCCTGTTTTTTTTTACGCATCGAAGTGTAAAAATTAACAGATTTGTAACACATTTACTACCCTAATAATTCTACAGTTTCGCCTGACCTACGCATGAATAAAGTGATGAGGCCCACCGCAACGTTAATTTTACATAAGGCGGAGTAATACACAACGTGCGTACAAGTGGATCTTAAGCAGGGCTTTCAAAAGTGCTCTCATTTTACCGTGAACAGCCTATACCAGCGAGAGAACAGGTACGTTTGGCACAGAGAAAAAAAAAATGTACGAAAAAACTTTCTATACCCACAACCTATTTACACTGTTAATGTGAAGACAGCATTCATATTTGTTGTTGGTACTATCTTAACCCTTTCAGACCTACTTTAATTTACGGTTTCTCTTGTTGCACATAAATAATTTAATGATGCGTGCTGTAAGTCGACGCAGCACAAGTTTCGTTGTCACAGCCAATAAACTGTAGGCTATATGTTCGGCCACAGTTAAAATAATCAATAAATTCTGACCTAGACCATTAAGAAGGTTTGCGAATCGTTTACCCACAGTTTATATCATCGGTCATTGAGCTTCGCGGTGTGCAGTACACACCAAAAATTACATACAAGTGCGTAATGTACACACTTGTGTACACTGGGTCTAAATGGATTAATATTGTTAAAGTAGATAGTATCTGAGGCCGTGTCCGAAATGACGAATTCGTTATTTTGTAATTTGTTATTTCGTAAGTTTAAATTCGGACGTTGTCAACAGTCACTTGTTTAGCACTAGCAGCAACGAATGTTTACATTAACAGTTAAACTGTGTTCCTATCTCTATTTGATGCTTAAAACGGACGTAATATTTCTTCACGTTTCACTGAAATACTGCGAATATGTTATTATTGAATAAAAGAATAAATTATACAATACCGACATTAAAATTTTTTGTTAAACAGAGCACAGGACTTACTTGCTTTTTAAAGCGTGCCTAGTATATTTTATAAACAGTTATTCTTTTAAATCGTTTCATTACGTATTCACGTATGTGTTTTGAAGGTCAAAACCAACATGGCACAGATTTTGTCATTTTGTAGTTTTGCTAAACATCCGCTAGAATCAAAATATGAAATACCAAATTAACAAATACCTTATAATTTTTCTATACAAGATCGGGCCACGTGATCATTTTGTTAACGAAATCAGCCATTTCGAACACAGCCTGAAACAGAACTGAATGTTGTGATTGTTTCTGCGACTATGGACACATTTCCTACAGCAGAGCATTCTGTTCCTTCTATGGAACAGACAGTTCCCACAAGTAACAGAACTATAATAGACCAACTGAACATTTATTTAGCTGGTATACAGAAGCTTTGTCACTGCTGCAATAAAACCAGCTAAAAGAACTGTTAAGTAGGATGCTCAGAAATTTCCCTTACAAACTTCTAGGACTTGTAGAGGGGTCTGAGTACACTATCTTTTGAACATGAATCCATGCCCGGAAACATACCGTTTCCGTGCTACAAACATTTCAAATCAGGTGTATCACATGTCCACTTCCTCTGAGGGAAAGAGCAATGTCTCGGATGTGCCTGCGTTGGTATGCAACCGGGTAGGCAGTACATTACTTCAATTACCCGATGGCACGCGACATCTACCCTGCCTCGAGCCCCACTGCACGCGCAATTGTTCGCGTACTCGCTGACGGGCTCTGTTAAACGTGATGCAGTACAGCCTCTTTCAATGTGGGAGTGCGGCGTCTCTTTGGAGAACCACAGTCGTTCCTGTCGGCGACGAAGGTGCCTTGTTCTCGGAACCGTTGCGTAACTGTGTCAAAAAGGGTAAGCGATGGTGTCGCACGTTGTGAATAACGCTTTTGATACAACCGACGAGCTGCTCTTCCATTACCTTCAGCTGTGCCATACACAAGGATCATGACTGTGTATTCTGCAAACGTATACTCAACCATGTTAATCGGAGACACAAAGGCGTGTGAATGAGGCTCGAGGCAGGGTAGACGTCGCGTGCCAACAGGTGATTGTCTGAAGTAATGTTACTGCTTACTCGTTTGCATACCAACACAGGCACATCCGAGACGATACATCCGAGACGAGACGGCACGAGTGATACATCTGATTTGAAATGTTTGCAGCAAGGAAACGGTATGTTTCCGGACATGAATTCCTATACATAAGATAGTCTACTCAGTCCCCTCTACAAGTCCTGGGAGTTAGTAAGGGGATTTTCCGAGCAGCCTGTATTTTTTTGTCACTTCTCTGCTAATTATTTATTTTTCAGTATTAACGCCAACAAAGACACTTTTCTTTCTTGAGAGAAAGTCAGTAACTCTCGCCGACGGCCAATAAACATAACAAACTAGCGAATACAGAACCACAAAAAGCAAATATCCAAAGACGCTGAAAAAAATACGACTTTATGAAATTCTAGAAAGTAAGCGGGCACAAGACCGGCGCCTCACCGATGACAATAAGACCGAAACTGCAAACCACTCACGATGGCGGCTGCGAAGATGCTCCGCTGAGACATGTTTGATCGACGCCAGATATGCATTTGCGATGAAAATTAACTGTAACGGTGACAAGATGCTTCGCGACTTACGTGACGTGGAAGCTGGTTGATGGACCCGTAGAACTTCGCGGGCTTCAAAACGAGATCACACAAAGCAGGCCGTCCAGCGTTGCGTAATAATTGTAAAAATTTAAAGCAAAGTCTTTGTCGGAGGTTGTGAACCGTTTGAGGTGGGACTATAGAACATGATGCCCAAATATAATATGATTTTGTTAATCAAAAATTACTCTTATAGCACGAAAGGTTTTCGGAAAATATTTAACACAGTTTCTGTGCTAACCTGTAATTCTCAGAGAAACTGAGAAGAGATAACCCTTTCAGCCAATCAATTGACATTGTTCTCTTTAAATGGTATTTTAGTCTCAAAGTAGAAAATGACCTTTCACTGGATAATTTTGAGCAGGTTTCCCACACATTCGATAACTATCTATAGGTGCCGGAAAATTTCGCGAATTATTTACAGGACAAGTTAAACTTCAAACCCGCCTATATTTCAGTCATTTCTGAAAATTTGATTATAATGAGTTGTCAGCGTCCTGGACGACCTTGAGTCATTAAGAGTGGGATGTACCCCCGCGTTTGCTGTGAAATAGCTGTTTGCGCGAATACGCGTATCTCAGTAAATAAACGTTTTGCAAATACGACTTTTTGTCAGAAAAGATAAAAAACAATTATCTATGCCACTATTGCCTTACTTTTGTCATATTAAGTGTATCCTTGGAGAAAAAATTCGTGAAAATGGTCAATGGTTTTCTATCGCATTTTTAAAGATTGCCTATGCAGTTTCTTTAGGCAGCAAGAGAAAAGTACAAAGATACGGGCGTAGTTCAATCCGTGGGCTTTCATAGCCTGTAATAAAACCCCACTGTTACAGATCTAAATTATACAGTACAGTGTCACGACGGAGACACTGCACGCCTCGCGCGTAGGAGCGATGAGGCACTAGGCGTGCGTGTTATTGTCGCCCGTATCGCTCCCTCGCTTCTTGACCTTGGACGCGGGGGTCCATCCCACTCTTAACAAACCTACAGGAAAATAAGGCCCGAATATTATGCTCCCTAGTCTGCGATAAAACTGGCCATTAACTGGGCGCTGCAACCTATGAATAAGCAGCTGAGGCTCTAGTATATGCAGAACTGCGGCGTCTGGCTTACAGGTCATGGGACATGTGAAATTTTCTTTAACCTGTGTTCAGGGCTACATTGTTTATATGCTTTAATTTGTGGTATTTTCGGAGATTTATAATATAGGGGCATTTTCCCCTACATCCCCGCAACCATGCATGACCTAATGAAAGCGTGGGTTACACGGTATCGCATGACTAGGGAGCTGTAAAATCCGCGTTATTATTAGACGTCAGGCTAAATTTCACAGTACTGTATATACTAGAACCGGCGATGTTTCCCCAATGGCTGCTGCATATATGTGAGATCACTCCATTTCTGAGTGAACTATGCGTGGAACAGAGATAGCCAGGGCGTTTCAAATAAAGCATGATCCAACGATAAACTTAATGCAGAGATATATGTGTTTAAAGTTCAACGTGCCCTAAAAAAATAACGC
Source organism: Dryococelus australis (assembly GCA_029891345.1). Taxonomy (NCBI): domain Eukaryota; kingdom Metazoa; phylum Arthropoda; class Insecta; order Phasmatodea; family Phasmatidae; genus Dryococelus; species Dryococelus australis. The sequence goes on from CM056996.1 coordinate 45,760,480, forward strand.
AAATTTTGCAGATCTCTACGCATGACGATTCACACTCGGTGCACCATTCAGTGTAACGAACCAAAACCATTCTTTGATTTAGGCAGAAACACTGCGTATAACTGTCTATGCATTAGTCACAGAGACAAAATGGTATAGCGGTTCCTTTTATGTGAGTGTACCCGTTCTCTAATTGATTACAGGGGCCGAGGTGACTGAGCGGTTAGCCTGCTCGCCTCCCCATCAAGGCGAATCGGGTTCAGTATCCCGGCCGGGACACACTTGAATTTTCACATGTGGGAATCGTGCCGGACGATGCCGCTGGCCAGCGAGTTTTCTCGGGGATCTCCTGTTTCCCCCGACCTTTCGTTCCGGCGCAGCTCCATACTCACCTCAATTCATCCTCATCAGCTCTCAAGACATCGGTGTTAAGAGCCGCCCAAATTTCTTCACTCGCTCACTGATAACAGGAGACTATATTGACGGAATTTGTGTCTGATTGACTACTGCATGCTGCCAAACGTTCCCAATTGGTAGGGATAGGAAAAATTCGCGCATTCATTTCAGGACAAGATAGATTTCAAACGCGTGAACTGTGGTGTCATATATGCGATTGGATAAGAGTTTGTTAGACACGCCCTGTACGACTCCGCGCCAATAGCCTACTTGCAAGGGAACAAGAAGCAAATCCCGCACTTTCAAATGTGGAGGCAACAGCCAATGAACAAACATATGAGATTTGACTATACAAAGGATTCTGGAGTCTAGCATACATGTCATTTAACTCGCGAAATTTTCCTAACCCTACATATTGGTCGGGCTGGCGAGTAAATTATCATGGGCTAATTGGTGAACGGTGTTCCAACATATTGGTCGGGCTGGCGAGTAGGTTATCATGCGCTAATTGGTGAACGGTGTTCCAACATATTGGTCGGGCTGGCGAGTAGGTTATCATGCGCTAATTGGTGAACGGTATTCCAACATATTGGTCGGGCTGGCGAGTAGGTTATCATGCGCTAATTGGTGAACGGTGTTCCAACATGTTCATGACAGTCAGTAACGCAATGTTGCTCGCGTGTGTTGCTGGAGTTCGTATTTTAAGCAGTGGTTTTACTTCGGAATCCTCAAGAGCCTGCATCACAGCAGGTCTAACTCAGCTGCCATATAACATCTGCCGCGTTTGTGTGAGCGCGCTCACGTCATAAATGGGACTAGCGAGGGAAGATAAAGCTTGCTGTCCTGTTTTATTTGACTCGATTCCTTCATGGAATTTTCTGACTTTGTGCCTATATATTCTTGACTAGAGCATTCCTGGCTTGTATTGTGTCGTGTTTGGTTAAACTGCTGTGTTTTAGCGCGTTTCTTTGTTGTGTTGTCCTATTTTGTTGTTAGCCTTACTTATTTTGTCAGGGTTGTCCTAACTTTGTCAGCAGGTTTCTTACCTGTGTTGGTTTCTATGTGTTATCTGTTGGTCATGTGCACACGCACATACATACACACATATATATTATATATATACTATATATATATCGTAATTAGTGGCTGTTCTGTTTTTGACTCTATTCTCTCTTGGAATTTTCCAGTGTTGTATACATATTACATATATTTATTTTCTCGTCCATAGGTTGCTTGTCTTTTTTAAGTATTTTTTCGTGCTCAGTCCTGTTTTCCATGACAGACATCTGCATCGCAATGGCGAATGTCCAAAAATTTCCATATTTCCATTAATTTCCATTGCACTAATCATTCAAACATAAGATATTTCATACTAAAAAAACATACCCCGAGTTACTTTAAGAAATCTTTATAATCACGCTACGAAATATTTCCACATTTTAAAGAATTGGTCAAAATAAGGTAATTTTAGTAATTTTTTATTTGCAGTAGTTAGTAATTTCTTTGTGTAAAATAAATCTTGCCAAGTATACCTTAAAACGAACTAAGATGTGACCACATTAAATTTTCTGCAAATGTTTTCGTTAGTTGTAATTGTAGGTCCCCAAAACACAAAAAGTGTATTTTGACATACTATAACGCAACAACTATGGAACGTAACATTTTCTTGTGATGAAAGAATATTTAGATGTAATGTTTGCAAGTTCAGGGGCATTTCGTGCATATATAAATAATTATTTTAATTTGCGGACAGCTACATTAAGTTGTGTGCGTGTCAGTGTTGGTATAAACTTTTCACGGTAAAATGAGCACTTTTGAAAGCCCTGTTTAATATCTACGTGTATGCGCGTTGTGCAGTCTTCCGCCTTATTCACGCGTCGGTCAAGTAAAACTTGAAATTATTAGGAAAATAAATATTATACAAATCTACTCATTTTTGCATTTCGATGTATTAGGAAAAATAGAAAGCGAAAAAAAATGAATTTAATCTCAAGAAATGGTTATCTAACACTTTTCATTCGACGTTAAGGTACGGAACTACTGCCCATCCATCGTTACCAATTTGACTGGGCGCATGCCACTCAGTGCGCCCGTTAAAATATGTGCAGGTAGGGCATGGCTGCGTCTATGCATCGCGGGGGGGGGGGGGGGGGGAATTTTCCCCGGGCCCCTTGGATTAAAAGAAATTTTATTCAGAACAATTCCAATATATGATTTTACTTGCCTGCATATATTTATAATATTTGTGTATGGACTACTGGCTGCATTTTAATAAAGTACTTATAATTGTCGTTTTTTCAGTGATTTTTCACTAAGTTTGATTTCAAAAGTGCTCATTTGATCGTGAAGAGCTTTTAGCGGTTTACAGTGCTCGTCAGCGACTTTCCTCCCCCGGTCACAGTGTGATGGGCCAGGGAGTGTACGCGGGAAGGCTGCATATAGTGAGGGAAGTTACGGGCTATCTCCGCGGGGCTGGAGGTGTCCGCCCGGCGCGCCGTCTTATATTTTCTCGACGCGGCGCGCGCTAGTTGACGTTCCCGCCGCGCCGGTATTGTGTGCATCTCTGCAAACATGTCGGACGGAGCAAACACCCGCCCCACGAACACGCTGCCTATAGTGCCTTCTTGGAAACTCCATTTCCTTCCCGAGTGATTGAACGCCACGTCTTTTCGTTTATAGGCTATTCACGGTCAAGTGAGCACTTTTAAAAGCCCTCTCATTTGGAATAATACCCAATAAATACATATTATTTTAGCTTCAGAATTTAACTTCCAAGTGCGATGGAATATACACACTGTGTCTATTAAATACATGGAAATATTTATTTTAAAAAGTTGTTAAAATATTTAATATGGCTGAAGGGAACAAGTATCTAGGTCCTCGAAACTGCTCACTTTACCGTGGACAGCCTATACCTCGTATTTGGGGACACACGCCATTCCACGTCTCTGCCCCGTCACGATATCTTTGTTCATTTATTACGGACTTTATTAAATGGCGAAGTTAAGGTAGGTGTATTGTCTTTTTTTTTTACACTTGTAGGCCGTTCACGGTAAACAACTCCTGTTTAAGGGGATTATGTAGCTGCGCGTCCAAAGTCAAGATGCGAGGGAGCGATACGGGCGACAGTTACACGCACGCCTGGTGCCTCATCGCTCCTACGCGCAAGGCGTGCAGTGTTTTTGTTGGTACGCTGCACCGTGCAAATTAGATCTGTAACATAGGGGCTTTATTACACACCATGAAAGACCACAGATTAAACCAAGTCCGTATATTTGTACTTCTCTCTTGCCGCTTAAGGAAACTGCATAGGCAAGTTTAAAAAAATGCGATATTTGACTATTTTCACAAGTTTTTTTCTGCGAGAATACACTTAATATGACAAAAGTAAAAAAAAAATAGGACCATATATATTTTTAAAAATCTTTTCTGACAAAAAGTCATATATCCAGAACTTTTATTTACAGAGATACGTGTTTACGCGCAAACGATTTCACAGAAAATGTTTCAGTTCATAGGCCTCTTAAGATTTTATTTATCTGCACATAGTATATTCTTACCATGTGTAAAATTAACGTTGCCATGGGCATTAACACTTTATTCATGCGTCGGTAAAGTGAAACTCTAAACTGAAGTAATCACAAAATTAAATATTCTACAAATGTGCTTTTTCTTACATTTTGTGTGGATTCAAAGTACCTACAGAAAGGAAAAGAAATAATTTCACTATTCACAAATGTTCAGTTATCACTTAAAACTCGACGATACGACATTTAACTACTGTCCCTCCATCATTAGCAACATTGGTGGGCTCACACTAATTATTGTGCCCGTATGCTGGTAGGGGAAGTGACATTTTTTAAAGGCTCATTCGAAAACTGCCCAAATAATCGTCAACAGTCTATTATAATTTTCTAATTAAAGCATTTGACAAACAGCATACAATCACGAGTACATGTACATAACCTAAAAAATGTAGGTTCTTTCTTTCGTGGCATTTCCCATCTACTGTTAGTTGTTTCCTATTGGTCCAAAGTACCAAGAGCATGCCAAACAATCTGTAGTCCACTGAAAGAAAAAAAACAGATAGCCTACAGACTCACAACTTTTTGAAATATACTCGGTTTTCAAATAATAACGGGAATTCTGCAGGTCTCCATTTATTGTTATAATTTCTCAAAATAATTGGGCGTAGTAAGATTCTTCAATGGATGTAATTATTAACTAAATATATATATTGATTAATAATAATTTACTTATTTATTTACAAACACTACAAAGAATATACTCTTGGCCATAGTAATCAAAATAAATAGCCATAACATACTATTTACTATTAGTAGCCGACCTCCCGTGGCGTAGTCGGTTGGTGCGCCACCGATCTTTGGTGCGGGAGGTTCTGGGTTTGAATCCCGAATAAGGCAAGAGTGATAATTTAAGTTAGGTTGTAAGTTAGTCTGTAAGTCATCCCCTGCCAAGCTTTCAAGCATAAAACCGGGGGACGTTAAAAAACCCTTTATAATACAATACAATACAACTAGTATTTACATTATCGTCCAGCAGTCCGGGATTTTCTAGAGCGCTCAGAGCACTCCCACGTACACACTGTTAAAATTTTCCTTATATGTACGGAATGTTTTAAGGAAATGTACAGTGTATATACGGAAAGGCAATCCGTAATGACGAAATACTGAGTTAAGTCCGTAAATTCAAAATACGGAAAGTCTCCGTATTCCCTTTGGCTTCGAGTTACGAGGACGAACAATGCCGATTCTACGCGAAATTTTTTTCTTCGCCACTGTAACAAGAAAATTATCGTTTCTGCGGCAGTTAAGGTTATCCACGCGACTATGACCTATTCTTTCAAACATTAAAAAATAGCACCAGGCGCCTGTAACATTTGGCAACACTAAAAATACACTAGATTTTATAGAAACTGAATTCTTGTTTTTATCTTTTGAATATAAATATAAAAGTTATACCACAAGTTTTAAATGAGAATCGTAGGTGGGTACTACCTCCATAGCTAAGGGGCAGGGTGGCCGACCTGTAGTCGGAGTGTCGCGGGCTCGCGCCCCGGCGCGGCAGATTTTCAGTTCGCTTGTCGCATTGGGAAGCTGTCAGCAACACGGCCTCACTAGAACGTCATCAATATCAAATGTCACGACAATGTCAAATGAAAGAAAAAGAAAAAAAAATGGTTAGAGCCGTGGACTAAAAAAAATAAAAAAAATAATAAAATGGTACGAGTCATGAACTGGTAACTTTTTGACTCGGGTTCAAACCTTGCTTGAGAACAAAATATTTAAACTTTTTAAATATAATTTTTATACGAGGTAGAACACTCACATAACGAAAATTAAAGACATTTTCATTATCTGTTTTTATTTTTAATGGAAAGTACAGAAAACTAACTTGGAAATTAACGGAGAGGTTCCGTGAAATTTACGGAAGTCCGTTTCTGAAAATCAATGTGTCCGTAATTTTACGGTGAGTTTACGGACACTTCTGGATAAATTTTTACCAGCACTTTTCCGTAAAATGAAGGGAATTTTTTAACAGTGCAGTAGTCCTCTACTCGTCAGGTACAGCGCCCTCTAATCCTTCCACACAACACACATGCTCGTCCGCCGTTGTCTCACAGTCTCCACCATCGTACTTCATCTCCGCTAATGTCCCACTCTGCACAAGACTATACTAGATTGGCGCACTTCAGCCAGACGGCTGCCACAAAAACTACCAATTACTCTGGCTGCGGCATTTATAATATCCTCGGCCCTAGCCTAGAAACTACTTAACATGTTGGGTTGCGCCAAAGAAGGGGATTACTAGAAATTTTGTTCAATATCCCTCCAGGAGGGGGGAGGGGGTGGGGTACTGCGACGCCAGTTCAGTTAGCTGTCAATCATACCGCCCACTGGGCGACGTAATGGCGGCCAGGTAGTTGCGACTCACCACGTAACATCATTACTATAGGCTGTTCACGGTTAAAGGCTGTTCACGATAAAGTGAGCACTTTTGGAATCAACCTAAGAAAAAAATCACTGCTACTAACGTCATATATTTTAACGGACGTACTGAGTGATATGCGCCCCATAAAGTTGGCAACGATTGATGGACAATAGTTCCATATCTTAACGTCGAATCAAAAGTGCTGCGTAACCCATTCGTGAATAATATAATTATTTCTTTCGCTTTCTGTTTTTTTAATGCATCGAAGTATAAAAATTACCTGATTAGTTAATTTTTTTTAAATAATTTCATAGTTTCACCTCACAAGCGCATGAATAAAGTAATGAGGTCCGTGACAATGTTAATTTTTCATAAGGCGGAAAAATACACAACGGGCATACAAGTAGATCTTAAGAAAGACTTTCAAAAGTGCTCATTTTACCGTGAACAGACTATATTTCCTACTTTTCTGAAGCCCTGCAAAGTGCTACTTTCAGGCTTGTAACGTCTGATTATTTAACACGTGCTATTTGCAATTCAACACCTTTTAAGTTAGCATGCAAATTTATAATACTAGTACACGCACATTTATTTTGTAAACAAATATTATGAATGCCATATGTTTCACATGTAATATTGGTATATAATAATTTTATTTTCTTAATTTTACGTAATATTAATGCACACGCAGCAGCTGAAATGTTAATTTTCCCATATGGGAATTGTTGTAATTTTATTTTGGTTCGTCAGGTTTCAAGTAACTTGTTAATTGTATGCAAGATGGAAACATTTAGGCGCACCTTTTTGAATCGTCACGGTATTGGAAAGCACCCTGGGTTAAGCCCTATGTACTCTGTATTAAATTGAATATTTAACCGCTGCCGATAAATGGATGGGGACGGAATGTTCCATACTCCATCTTGAATTAAGTGGGTCACAACGGAACAGGACAGTAAGGCCTTAGTTCTACGTTAATAGTACAAATGTAATGTTTTAAGGTTAATAGGCCTACATAAGTATATTGCAATTTGAGTGACAAGGCCACGGTACACAGTACTACCGTCAAAACAGGTCTACATAAAAAATAAGTGTGAGAAACTCTACCTTTATATAAGGTATGGTCCCACCTTAATGTACAGTGACCGTTACACGTACGTCAGAGTGTTTAATAAAACTTTTAAAGTAAGCAGGATCATTTCCCGACACTTTTCAGTGGTCACAAAGTGCCTGAGATTTAAATAAGTATCTGATTGCTCTACCAACATAAACTGTGCTAGACAGGAGAATTTTAAATATGTAATTATACAGGCACGTAATTTATTGTAACGGCCAAGTGTGAGAACATGAGCGACATTTATTTTGAACTGAATTAAATCCACTCTGCAAAACTTTAAGTGTGTACAACATTCAAGATGTCTAGATAATAATTTGGTTTTTTTTTTTTTACTTTAAAATACTCTATTCACTTAATTGGCATTTGTAGCAGGCATAATGAGAGATATATTTATAGACCTAGTCCAGCTGCTGCGTGCATAACCCTTGCATTTTTAAAACTACCAAGGAATGAAACTTTCAGGCAATTTACTTCTATGATATTTTTCCACATTAAATTATTACTTAGACATATGAAGTTTTTCATTGCTTTAAATAAATACATAGTTGGTTCCTATGTCTTCCGGTTTGTTTTGTAGTGTTGTATAACTATGCAGAGGGATGCACAGAACCTGATTGTGAGCAGGGCTATCCAGGTAATTCAAATTCTGTTGGTGTGGAATACCAGCAACTTCGACGATGGTTTGCGGTATGCAAAATAACTGCCAGTTGGCTAATGTTTGACGTTAATTTTATTGCTATGGACTTCTCCCAGGTCGTTGCACCTTAATTATGCAGTTCTGCCTGTACATTACATTTGACTAGAAAACCGTAGCAGGGTTCACCCGTTTTCTTACTAGTACTCATACGTGGTGAATACGTAAACTATATCTCGCACTCCAAGTTTTCCCCCACACAGTATTTCTTACAGTGGCGCCATTAACGCGGGGCGGGAATACTGGAAAGTGTAACTGGGTTTGAAATGTGCTTTGCTTTCAAAATAAAGAAGAAACCACACAGCTTATGAGTAGATCTACTCGAACAGGCTATAACCTAGGTTACACTGCGCCCACTGACTATCGGAAAAACGAGTGCAAAGTTACCATAATGGATACCAGTAACGCAACGGATCCAACTGCACGGCAAGGGACAGGAATGTGCATTAACAGAGTTCGTGCACGGAAGGAATGACGAGACCAGCTCAGTATCTAGAGCAGAGGAGTTTCAAGCAGCATCCGTAGCTGTACATAATACCGATAGCCAATCTGACCGTATTATGACACTACTGCTACAACTCCAGGCTAGTTTTACTGAACAAAAAGTAAACCTGGTCGAACAAATTTAAACTAGCATGTTTGAGCCGAAAGCTGACATTATTCAGCATATCGGAAATAGCCAGGAGTAACTCAAGACAGAATTTAAGGCTGATTTTCAGAATTATTTGGCTGAAATTGACACTGCGTTGAGGGAAGAAACCAGAACAGGAGTACTGGAAGAGGTTTCCAGGGCGACTAACAGGTTGCAGGAGGCCATTAACCTCAATAATTCCCGTATGGACAGCCTATCTGACAATGTGGTAAAGCATACAGATCTTGCGCAAATTACGGAACAAGTTTGAGGACAAGTGGAAGCAGATTTACGTTCTTTAGGTCAGCATTGGAGCACCGTTTTTCTCAATTCGAGCGAGCCCGCAGCAGTGCGGAAAAGCAGTCTGAGGAGCGAATGAAGAACTTGGCATATAACATAAGCTATGTAGAAACAGAGGTGGGAAACCTGAGAAATACAATGGATGGTGTGAGAGTTTCTGTAGTTGACCTAAGCTTAAGGGGAGAGCCCAGTGTAGAACAGTCCCGACCAACAGTAGCTACAGCTGTTGAAGAGATTCGTAGTTGTTGCACCACGCATGGGCGCCACTGAAAAGAGTCTGTTACTTTGCTCAAAGTCAGTGTATATAACTTTACTGTAATGAATTACCTAAGTCTTTATTGTGTGGAGAGAGAGAGAGAGAGAGAGAGAGAGAGAGAGAGAGGGGGGGGGGGTTTGTATAGTAGACATAGTGGGTGTACAAACTCATACGAAATTACTTGGACGCCATAGCATGAAGTTCTCCTCAATGTGGCATGACTGACTTGTGCAATAACTGAGTCATAAGTAGGCCTACTATAAATATTTGATACCTTTACACTGGGTAGATTTATGCAAAAGGAAGAATGTTTGGGTGTACACACATTGCACTGAAAATTGTACGGATACCATGTACTCTCTCATAGTAGGCTACCCCACCTTTCCTAGGACTGTGGGCCGCAGCTGGTACAGTGTTGGCAGGAACTGAACATTGAGGGTGTGTAGGTACTGAAGTATTAATTAATGTTTGATAATTATATTCAAACTCATATGCAAACCAATGTGAAAAGAAAATAATTGTTAAATTCAATGACACCGCAAGACAACACATTGTTTGGGGAATTACTATTGTAAAACAACAAAACACCAAAATTAAAGTTTTAATATTTAATTATGTCATTCTTTTAAGTTCTTTTTCTTTTCAAAATCTGTTAAAAAATCACTTTCAAAGTTTTCAGAATCAAAAATATTGTCAATTGAACCCTCTTAATTTATCTTAAAAATCGCCTGCCGTTGCCGTAACTCTTATTAACAGGTACACATACAAACTGCAAAATTCTAAAAATCATTCCTTCTCTCAAACATTTCAAAACACAAGAAATGCACCGGGACTCTGCTCAACAGCATTACACATAGCAAACTTATCCATCTCATAGTACACTTTGGGTGAAAATGGTTGCTTTTAAAAGTTTTTATTAAAATCGCAATTAATGTAGGCTAAATAACTCAGTCAGTATTATACACTCATAAAAGCAGAAGTCTCTTGGAAGGAAAAAATAATATCACATGACTAACCACAAACTTATCCCTAAACAGTTCAACTTTATTTCAGCCAGCAATTATTCTAGACGTTTCCGGTTATACCATTACCGGCATTATTGCAGGACATTTACGGTGGCTTTCATTCATATTTCACATGTACAGGCTGCTCAGGCGTCTTCTTTTCATGCCTGGCGCTAAACTGCATTCGATATTACAATATTCAACTACTTTCGTAGCATTATGACTTATTTTACTGCAGTTAAAATAAAATTTTGTGGAGCACACTTCTTGTGCATCCACACTCTTTAAAGGCAGAACTCTGAGCGAGCGATTAAGGGTTAAACAAGCAACGATCTTTCAGAATTCGCGGGCATATCTGCACAACCAATCACAGAAAGACTTCCGAAAATGATCTTCATGAGATTCGGATGAGCAGATAAGCACGCATTCAAAACACAAGATAACATATGTTTTGCACGGCGTTTCCGTGACATTGGTCTACAAGTGTGACGTCAGTGACGTCAGGCACAACATCTCTGGAATCAAACATGTCGATTTAACGTTGAGAACGCACGGGCAGGGGTAAAATTACATTTAAAACTTAATTTTATACATTACATTTGAAAAGTAAAAAATATCATAAATATTACATTACTATAAACAAACAATTAAAAATCGCTACCAAAAATATTTTAAATATACAACAGACTATTTAAATCCTCCAAAAAATAGCACTATTAAAAGTGACAACAAGAAAGAGAAAGAAAAAAAGTAAACATTAAATTTTCCCGTTCCTGGAGATACCAAGGTTAACATAACCTCACATCAAACATAAATAAATGTGCCGAAATGCACGGTGTTTTTAACCATTACAAAACAACAAGAAACATTTAAAACTAGATAAAGTAAAGAAAATTACACTTTAAACACACAGTAACTTCACATAAACAACATCTTAACCTAGTAAACAACTCATAAACACAAATAAACAACATGTGAGGAAACGTAATTAAACATGTATAATAATCTGAAATGCTTCACTGTGTTGCAAACCCTACCCAACAATAATGCGGAAGGACAGTCACACTCCTTTACGGCCAGTAACCCAGCTGAGACACATATGCATCACTCATCAAAACTGTGGGTTGAACAAGTGCCAAGATTTGAAGGACGCTACGGAGAAAACCCAATCAATTTTTTAAAGAGGTTTGAAGAATATGCCAGTGTGTTTGGACTACCAGATGCGGACATGCTTCGCTGCCTTTTCTTAAGTTTCAGGAACACTGCATATTATTGGTGGGAGATGAATAAATCCACAGTTCACGCCTACAATGAATTTAAAGAAAAATTTACAGATCATTTTTGGAGTAAAAAGATTCAAGGTAATCTGAGGGCGCAATTGCATAGTGAGAGATTTGTCCCAGGCAAGGGTAAAAAGCTTGAAAATCATCTAACTTAGCTGAAATGCACTAAAGTTAGGTATTTAGATCCGCTCTTGTCATACGAAGAGTTTGTGGCAATGATTTTAAGGCAGCTCCCTTATCATCATCAGTCTCACTGGATGGGCAGGCACCCATAGGAATTGCCCACCTTCAGAGAAGACCTCTTAGCCTATGACCAGATTGATCGCCTGCAGAGGATGCAGGATAATAGTGATCAAGACAGACAGAGCCCTCCCGACCGAAGACCGCAGTATACCGACCACACCGCTGCAGGCAGCAGACCGCCCCCCTAGGTATGGCAATAACCAGCACGTACGCAATGTACGGACAGCGCCTTATTCGCAGGGAGACCAGGGAGGCTGGCGGAATAATCTTTTTAAGACTCGTGGTCAAGGCTACCGCAACAGCTGGCGGAATGGACGGGGAAATAAATGGAGCGGAAGAGGACGTCACGACAGCGATTCTGACATTGAACCGTCTGGAGGAAACGGTACCGATGAACGTGACAACAAACGGAAGAAAACAGACCACGAGGAACAGAGACCCCACCGCGGTAATCCGGACAGCTCCGACCACAATGACCGTGGTATAGCTGTGCAACCATCGCAGGGAAATAACAAAGTGAAGACGAGCCAGGCAGCTGGAGGAGTGAGCTCACTATCAGCTGTAATGACACACAGCGGGTCTATGTACACTACGCAACCGGGAGACGGATATTTTTACAATAAGGAGCCGCTGGACCCTAGGATACCTGCGTCTGTACTCACACAAGCAGGAGGCTCATGGAATCAGAGATTTTGACTTGTCAGCGATCATGTTTGTTTGGCCCGCAACACCTGCCATTACCTCCCGAAACGACTGGAATCACACAGCCAAGTGAACAGGAAGTAAGAAATGAACTACAGTGTCTGGTAGCCCAGCGATTAAAAATTTCGGCTGAAAGGCGCAGTCGCCATTACAAAACCGCTAAGCTGAGTTGGAAATTAGAACTTTAGTTTTGGCCCGTGCCGCCAATATAAGCAAGTTATACGATTTTGTGTACGCCAAACTTTTACCAATTTATTCTGGCCTCTATCTCGTGACGGGAAAGAAGAACGAGAATTGCTATGTGTTAGCTAACCCTGTAACCGGAGCAATGTTGGGACGCTACAATTTACGTCAGTTGAAGCCGTACAACGCACCAATTAGAACGGAAATCTGAGTATGATATTCTACTGTGAAAATCGAGCACGAATTGGTATCAGTACACCGGAGTTTCCAGACAACGGCGACAGTATAATTTGCCTAGATTGTAAAGGCGATATTTAAATAAAGGATGATGTTTATTTTTGTACGGAGCCTGAGAGCCCGTCTGTATTGTGTATGCGAATACAAAGAATTAATATAGCATCGGATATTATGTATTTACGCACCTACAAGATAAGTCTTTGGTCCCCAGTAAGTAACCGCTGTAGTCTGCCGCCATCAAATACGGCAAGTGAAATAAGTTCGTTCACGGTAATGTAATATGAGGATGATAAGTATACGGTGTTGTTTTGTACTAAGAGAAGCACCTTAAAAGTTAGAGGGGAAAGTAAACACATTGGATAGCAGTTCCTAGCCCACACTGACACTTACCTGTATATTGGTGGAGAGTAATCCTGAGTCCTCTTGAGAATTAATCCTGGTAGAAATAATTAATAAACTCCTGCGTAATCCTAGTTGGTTGACGGATGTTTGCATATAGTTTCTTCATGTTTGTTCCTAGTATAGTGTGGTTATTTAATGTTGATTGTTTAGTGTTGTAAATAATTTTTTTTTCTTCAAGTGTGCAGTTAATTGGCTTCTGAGTCTTCCTGTATTTAATTGTTGATTTTAAAGCCATCTTGCGAGATGTCGCAATATTCTCCTTATGCATTTGTTATGCATTTATCAGGTATCTGGTGAAAGGCTGTTCTTCTGATCTATCCTTTTCTTCCGAGAGTTCTGCAGGTGCATAATCTACGTCGATCTACGTCGAGTCATAGTAATTATGTCCTGTTATGAATGCAATTGAGTAGTAAGTGTTTGAGGTAACGCCGCAAAAGAGGTGCCGACGTATGAAGAGAGACTGTGTTTATGTATTGTTTTTCAGACATGTGTAGTGACATAAGGACACCACCACTAAGTAAACCAGTGCATTATACCCGAGGGACTTATGCTGTGCTAACTTCGAATTGTGATGCGAAAAATTAAAGTGTCACCGCACGTAATTTCTTACACAAAAAATTGCATTGTTTACATTTTATGCAGATGACATAGCGCGAGTGCGTCACTGCCACGTTTCGAATTAAACCTAACAGAGCGTGTGGTTTTGGACGCTCAGCGAAGTTCCACGACTCTTAAGTTTGTGTCAGCACTGTTTCAGCTAGCTCCTGATATATGTGTGTGTGTGTGCGTGTGTGTGAGAATAATGAGCAAACTCGTAATATATTTACTTTTTTTAATGATACAAAACTTTACTTAACTGACTTATGAATACAGTGATGAGGCCCACCACAATGTCTATTTTACATATGGCTAAAGAATACATCATGTGGGTACAAGTAGATCCTAAGCAGGTCTTCCAGAAGTGCTGAGTTTATCGTGAACAAACGGATATCACTGAGAATCGATTACAGAACTTGAGTGAGCTAATGCCAGAAGCAACAGTAACTACAGTGTAATGCTTGACTCGTGTTAACAAAACCCGCATCGCAAAATTTTTACAGTGAAGAGTGGGTGAAGAGATTTGGGCAGCCGATGAGGGTGAACCGAGGTGAGAATGAATCAGCGCCGGAGTAAGTAGGCGGGGAAACGGGAGATTCTCGAGAAAACCCGTCGACCAGCGGCATCGTCCGGCACGATTACCACATGCGAAAACCCGGGAGTGACCTCGCAGGGAATCGAACCCGGTTCGCCTAGGTGGTAGGCGGGTAGTCTAACCACTACGCCACAGCGGCCCGTGTTAATTAAACAGTTTTTTTTTTGGAACAAGTATAGAAATACAATGAAAAAAGCATAAAAAATATTCTAGGATATACCATAATCTAGTTTAGATTACAAGTTTAATGTGAACTGAAACTCAGGACAGTTTAAAAGTATTTGGGACGCACATTACCTAAAACAGCTTAATAAAATGCATAGGTCTTTGAAAGCACTGACTCTTCTTGATAATATTTATTGCAAACTTCTTATTGTTTTTTCAATGTGGCACACTTCTCTCAAGCTATTTATTTGACTTGCTGTAGATTTCTGCACTTCATTGTGTCGAAATACGATCATGGTAAAGGATAAAATCGCTCTGGTAAAATACTTGTTCACCAAATTGGTAAGAACTGCTATAGGCTAATCACGTTAAAGTGAGCTCTTTAGAAAGCCCTTTCATTTTGAATAATAGTCGACAAACATATTTTATTTAAAGATTAGACGTTAACTTCCGAGTGCGGTGGAATATACATACTGGGTTTATTATTTATATGTTAATATTTACTTAAAAGGTGGTTAAAGAATAAAAAAACGGCCCCAAAAGTTCTCACTTTACCGTGAACAGCCTATATCTAGCATTGCCATCACTTCTTCACCGACTTCTAATTACCATGTGCTCTTAAATTTCTGACTCAAGTTTGGCCACGTTGAGAGAGAATTCCCAAGAAGCATACGCAGTGTTCGGTTTTCCTACCGCGACATGCGTGGAGCTGACATATGCCCACTCCCCGTCCCTTCCCCCAGAAATCCACGGTTCGAACGAAGACTTACGATTGATCGAAGCGCGAGTCGACGCGGGGTGGGGAAATCGAGTTAGAGGCGGCGACAATAGGAACTCGTGGGGTGGCGTCAAAGGGGGTGGGGAGGGCTATCGATCAGATACCCGCCCAGCTTTCCGGGGGGTGGGACTACCACCCCCCTCCCCAACGACAGTCATCCATGCCCGTTCGTCGCCACCTTCTCCGATTCCAGCGTGTGTGTGTGTGTGAGTGGATCGCAAGGGGGGGGGGGGGGGAGGTTTTAACGATCTGGCAGATTCGGAGAGTGGTGTCGGGTGGGGGCCCGCGGCCCACATCCACCCTGCCTACCCCCTCTCACGTGAATCCCTCCTCTTCCCTACAAGCCAGCCGTCCGCATTCGGCAGCAGAGCGGGGAACAAATTGCCGAAGACTGGCTACGGGGAGCGGTGATGTGCGGGCCCGCCTACGTGGGTCTGCCACCCGTCACACACACAACTCCCGGACGAGCCAGACCCCAGCTGCTCGAACAGGGAAAAAGAATCCTTACCGAAGATACCCGAAGGCGACGTTCTATGCTTTTACAACTTTGGCATTTAACAAATATGTTGCATATTTAAAACGCCTGCCTACCAAGCCGGCAGTCGCGAACTTCAAATGGGGAATTAATGTTAAACGAAATTCTTTCTCATTACGTCAATTTTAAAAATAACTATTTCAAACAAAATACACGTTGACGCGATTCTTTCAGAAAATATTGCTACATAAAAAAAAACTTTTTTTTTGTTATATGTAAATTTCAATATTTACGTTTTATAAAAACATATTGAACAAAAAAATTGGCAAAATTTTTTAACATAGCTTCATTTCTTAAGAAATTTCACGTAGAATACTTGTTTGAAGTAGTTAACTTTAAAATTGGCGCAATAAGAAGAAATCTCGTTTAACATTGATTCCCCATTTGAAGCTCGCAGCTGCTGGCTTTGGAGGCAGGCCCGTTAAACACGATATTTATTACCTGCGTATCGCGTAAATATGCAATAAACTATGATGTAGCACATTTCTATAGATATTGTAGAAACACTGGCTTGGTTACATACTTTCATTTTGATTGTGGCAGTACAGTACACTTCGTCTACGTGACTTTCACGTCTTTTATTTCATACTTCCCCCCCCCCCCTTCAAATATACTCGCATGTAACTGGCCATAAAAAAAGATTTCATCTCCATGATTATGATGATTTTTTTTTCACGTAACTGTGATTAATTCGAAACGCTTATTTGAAACCGTAGTTCTCATGACAAATTATGTAAACTGAGGTAGGTTTGGGTGTCGAAGCGAAGGCAAGATGATCTCCGTGGCTGAGTTTCCTAAGGTCTTACAAACACGAGGAATTTGATTGAAACCGGGTAAGCCATGGATATGTTTGTTATAAGAATGTTAGATGATTAATCCGTAACAAACGTTATGAAAAACCAGTGAATTTATGTGCGTAATTATTTCATCCCACAGCTAACCATGGTCTGACACTAACTTTTCACCGCTGAGTTCCACGGTTCTATCACACCATCCAGCAAGGGGGAAGTGAGAGTTTTTCGGGTGAAGATCCCCCTCATTTGGGGAGAGTAGTGGGTTCAAGGGATTTCTCTGGGCACTCCCATTTTATACCCCCATGTTTTTCTGGTGTCATACGTAACCATTGTCCAGAAAGCCTCTCACAGTTATCTCGAGTGATGCCTTGGCACTCGCACCATTTAGGTTTAAGCAAATCATAACTACACCGGGCGCCGCCACTTACCCAACTAGGATTCTCGCTACGCATGAAGGATATATATGCTTTGATGGCTTGGGCTGTTATATAAATGGTACCAAGTTGCAACCACTAGGACAGGTGTTGAATTACTGAATACGCAGGCCGTTTAGGGCCCAATGCCTAAATTTCACTGCGAAGAAATCCATAGGCCATGGCAAAGAACACTACGGTGTTAAACCCAAAAGTGCCATGGGGATTTAAGTAGAAGCAGGGGAAGATCGGCAGCTCCATAATAGGTTATCTCTGGAGACCGAACCACTGGAGTAGGACTCGTGGTGGGAGTGTCTGAAACCCAGCATGCTGGAGGAGACTTTGAGGGTCCCCCACTCAATGTTGGTTAGACGCAGTAGGCGGCGACGCAGCTCTGGCATTGGCTGTTCAATGTAAACTGACCAATTATGGAAGCCCTGCTTAAGATCTGCTTGTATGCACGTTGTGTATTCTTCCGACTCACATAAAATTAACACTACCACGGGCCTCATCACTTTATGCATGCTTCGGTTGAGTAAAACTATTAAATTATTATAAAAGTAAATATTTTGAATAATGCTAATTGTTACACTTAATATGCGTAAAAAAAAACAGAACGCGAAGTAGATAATTTAGGTTTTCACAAATGTTTACCTAGCATCTTATAATCCGACGCTAAGATATGGAACTACCTTCCCAACCTTCGTTACCAACTTTACTGGGCGCATGCACTCAGTGCGCCGTTAACCCTTCGAGGATGTCAGAAATTTACTAGCAATGAGGACAACTTTGAAGTGAGCTGCCTATATTCTACACTACAACATTATTGTTTTGGTTGGTCTCTGTATTTCCACTTACCATTGTCCTATTGGTCCTGGCTACACCGGACACGCCCACTGTACTATGCAACGTTTATTACTGGTTGGCCGTCGACCAATGAAGACACGCGATGAATATGCACCAATTAATGTATTGCGATAAAAGTAACATGTTTTACAATCCATCGTGTTCGTTTTAGAAATTATTAAAAAGGACAGTTTTATTTTTACAAACTGAAATGTTGAGTAGTTGTCATTTTTTACTTAGATTCCGGTAACGTCTAGAGAAATAGTAAAACTATATAAGTGTGAGCTTTGTCTTCAAGAGCAAATAAATTTCCATATAGATGCAGCCCCGAGTATATACGTGAATACTTTTCAAAGGGTCAAAATATGTGCAGGTAGGAGAAGTGACTTTTTTTCTAAGGATGATTTCAAAAGTACTCACTTTATCGCGAACGGCTTTTACTCTCCTGGAGACACATTAAATGTAGGGTCGTGCCTCGACCGGGTCATGGGCGGAACTGAGAGTGAAGGTCATCGTGACGATGTGGGTGGACACTGAAGGCACAACACAGCACCAGATTCGGGGCTCGTACCTGATCAACTCTCGTGTTATGGTCAGTTCACGGTTACTTCCACCTTTTTTGATGCCCTGCCTAAGGTTCTACTTCCAGGATATTCCTCCGCCGCAAGAAAAAAAAAGCTTAACCGAGCCTAGAAAATTACACCAAAGCGAAAATGCACCACATTCGTGCACACTCACTGTAATAATATTTTCCGTACGAACTATTTCTTACAAGGCATTACCAACATAACTATTTGCTCACTGTTTTAATTCATAGGTGGTAATTATACCTCAAATATTATACTTTAAAAATAAAACTTAAGTAATAGTTCAATTTAACATAATACTTGATACCTTTATCTTGACAGAAGTATAAAAATATTATTGATGCACGAAAAATATTAAGGAATCAACCGAACACGTCATACATAGGGTGATTTTCCAAAGGTTTGATTCAAAAAGTGTGAAGAAACCGCGAATAGACTATAGCTACGGTGGTACCTGAGATGCACGGGTATATGTCAATCCTTTCCCGTCGCCCCATACTCCCAACGCCGATTAATCTTCAGAACTGCTGCGAGGGTGCCTCTGACTCGAAAGCCAAACGTTCTCCGTGTATAGGGCAGAGAGATACAGTTAACGATACTTTACTTTGGCCGAAATTAGTATGGCAGGCCACCCCTTGACCCTTTTCCTTTTATGATGACTTAAGTGTGTGTATGCATATATATATATGTATGTGTGTGTGTGTGTGTGATGACTTCAATGCTAATTTCAATGTGTCGGAAGTATACAAGAGGGACGGATAAGAAGATTCTAACAGGGTGTTGCGAGCACGGGACTCGAACCCGCACACTTAGATGTGACGGAGCGCTGTCCTGGCGCACTTGCGGTGAGGGGAGCTATAGTCCGTCTCACGCTTAGATTGCAGTACATGGCTTATGGCGCTCACTGTTGCCAGATAGCTTCAGCTTTGTGACGCAACTTTCAAGCTGAGAAACAAATGGGCGGTGAAGGAAACGGCCTGATTAAGAGAACTTTTGTCTGTTAACCTCCCTACCTACTCGTAAAGGAATCCAATCCTGCGACGCATAGCTAAGCGGCTCATTTGAAATTGAAGCCTGTGAGAAACCCTATCATTGTGATTGGACGGTGCAAAAAAAAAACTTATTAGGCACAAAGCGCCCTCAGGAACAAGGACAGCGTTAACGACAGAAATCGTGCATTGGAAAGAGAGAGTGAATACCCATTACACCGCACAATGCAATCTAAGAGTGAGACACTCTACAGGGAGTAGCGAGTGTGGCAGAAGACGTCCTTGTTTGTCAGCCAGTCGCAAGGTATATAAGGCCGCTGGTGCATGACGAAACCTCCACTCTTTGACCCACTCTGCTGGTACCACTTCGAGGGCACATCGACGCCGGAGGTTGGCGCGAGCAACTTGAGGGCAACACTACAGGGCGAGCCGAGATACTGACGTCTTGGAGAGACGTGACCAGATCGGCCAATCACGCCACGACAACACGACATCACGAGGTGGAGGAGCTCCGGTCCGGTGTCGTTAATTACCAGTGGTAAGGAGATATTTGGTTCTGGGTGCAGGATAGATCTTACGCGCAGCGAACTCTAGAGGTCCCTTATTAAGAGAATTAATATTTGATAACGTAATTGTAGCTTGGAAGAGCCGAGTTTTTACTCACTGTTATTTGTTGAGATATTTAAAATCTAGTAATCATTCGGTATTGTTTGTTAAAGCGTTTGAGATAATTTAATGCATGAGAAGGAGTAATAAAATAATTAGTAGTCTTTGTAATTGTCTTGTGTCATTGTACCATCTTGAGTTATACTGTCTGACCAGAGTACAGTAACTTTAAGAAGATTAGCCTTAACAACTTGTCTTGTGTATAATATTGTGTTTAACAGTATAAAGTTACAGTAGCCATCCCAGTAAAAACGTAACAAGGGCTTTCAGAATCGCCCGATGAACCTCGCATTGTGGATGCAACCGCAAGCAGACTCGTGGTCGCGCCACGTGAGCCGGTGTGAAGGGGTGTAAGGAATATTGTGAGAGAAAGGAGACTCATGAGGGGGAGGGGGGGTTGCGTCATCTGTGCTCGACACGGCCGCTGGGGCGGCGCTCCGGAGAGGAGCTGGAGCATGTCGGAGTGTTTCCACGGGCCTCCCAGCGGGACGGCCCCTGCCGCCGACAGCTGTGGATGCGCCGAACAACACTCGATACGCCTCTCCGCTTGCGTCACCCGCGGCGGAAGAGAAAAAAAGGGGATGCTCAGTTGAAGGCCGCATTCATTTCTCTTACTGTCAGCAGCTGAGACTGCTGACGAGAGTTCCTCTATTCACTGACGCTGTTTGATGAGTCGCTGACGAGTCGTGTTTTGGCGCCAGGACTGGAGGCTACACATCCTGCCGAAGACAACAGAGGCGTGGAAGATAGGGTAGTCTTAGCAGTTGCAGTGACACTATAAGAAATTATTCACAAATTTACTAAAGGCTGTTTTCGTCACAGTGAGCACTTTAGAAATGAACCTTAGAAAAAAGTCACTGCTCCTGCATGCATATGCTCTAATGGGCCCACCGAGTGACGTGAGCTCAGTAAAGTTGGTAACGATGGATGGAAAGTAGTTCCATATTTTAACGCAACTTAAAATTATTTCTTTCGTTTTCTGTTTTTTAATGCATTGAATTGTACAAATGAGCAGATTTGTAAAGTATTTACTTTTTTGATAATCTCCCTTTCACTTGACCATGAATAACATGATGAGACCCATGGGCAATGTTAATTTTACATAAGACGGAAGAGTACACTATGAATATACAAGTAGATTTTTAGCAGGGCTTTCAAAATTGCTCATTTTACCGTTAAAAGCCTATATATGAGTGTATACGCAGAGCGAGAACACGCGAATGGTAAAGGTATTTTTCATACATTCATAATAGCGTTCATCCATTTACTCAGGAAACAGTCAAATGCGTAGGAAACTTTCCAACTTTCTATTGTAGCGACGCTAAACATCTATATTTGAAGCCAGATGTGTGGTATTATTTACATACTATATATGGGTTAAAAACTTCCAATTCAGTTTAGAACGATTACCAGAATGTTTTTTTTTTTAGTGAAGAGATTTGGGCTGATTTTAACAGCGAGGCATTGCGAGCCGATGAGGGTGACGCGAGGTAGGCGAGAACGGAGCAACGCCGTAAAAGCACGAGCGGCGGGGGAAACGGGTAAATCGGCCGAGGAAACCCGCCGACCAGCGGCATCGTTCGGCACGCATACTCCCGTGCAATATTCGGGAGCGGGTCCGCCTGAAATGGAACCCGGTTTGCCTTGGTGGGAGGCGAGCACCTTAGCAGCTACAGCTACGTCAGCCGCGGCTCAAGGGTGTGAAGGCCTGAATGACTGTCAGACAAGGTGTCAACAGACGAGCTATGCCATTCTCAAACCTGACTTACTAGGTGGCGCCGCCGTCCCCCTTACAGCTCGCGAGACGCTCAGCAACATGGACGTTTGTAGCTCACTGTAAAAACAAAATTCTGGTAAACTTCCTAAACTGTAATGAAAGTTTTTAACCAATACAGTGTATGGTAATAGTACTACGTGTCAGGCTGAAAATATGGGAATATTTAGCATCGCTACTATAGAAAGTTGGGAACTTTCCTACGCATCTTACTATTTCCTGAGCAACTGTATGGGACAGTATTTTACTATTCGCACTTTGTCACTGCACGTATGCACTGGTATGGTAAATTTACAAATAATTCCTTAGAGTGTATATATATTCCACGTTCTCTCGTTCATACGCCAGAAAACTAATCAGGGAACGTCTTACAAACTTGACTAATGCAAGCTAACATCTAAAGAAAAGCACACACGTTTATGGATACGGAATTCGAGCCAGGGGCCTTGTATTTTAACGTGTTCTTAGCACGCACGGCTACATACTTCGCCACCGACAAAAATATATATGTGATGCGTTTTCAGAAAAAATTCCTTAGGGTGAAAACGTAAAAGTTTTTGAAGAGGCCCACAAATGGGTTGAAAAGTAAACTGTTTTCGAGATATAAACGGAACATGCTGAGGTATAAACGCTACAAGGGTGCGACTTGTTTAATTGAATTCCTCGTAGAATTGTCTACACAAACAGCACAAAACCTGAAATATGATGTTTTCACCCCAAGGTACCTTTTCTGAGAACGCGTCATATATATGGTTTTAATAATGCTAATTAAAAATGGAAATATTGTAGATTTAATATATGACGTGTTGACTGCAATGTGCAACTAGAAATTAATTAGCACGATTGTTGTGAAAAGCTTATTGACGTAATAATAAAAGTTAACCCTTTGAGATCCACTTTAATTAATGGTTCGAAGCATTGAAAATAAAACAATTTTGGTGCGTGCTCTTCCCAAACCGACACATCTCTTGTTTTGTAATCACATTCAGTGAACTAAAGGCTTTGCGTTCTACTATATCAATAATGTCTACAGTATTAATAAACAAGAACAGAAGCGTGGTTCACGAATAACTTACCTAGAGAGAAGATCATTTGGACTGAATCTTTCAGCGTACACTACCTGCAAAAATAACCTTCTTGTGGATTGTATATACAATTATGTGCACTACAATCCAATGGGTTAATTTTTTTGACTTGTCAGAAGACTACATGCTTTCGCGGAAACTCTCAGACCGGCTACCTTGTCTTCCAGACTACAGCTGCATTTTGCTGGTTGCACGAACCAACGCGGAGTTTCGTCGTACATTTCACACGAAATCTTCGGCTTTATTCACAACTGGCCATCACAAAAGCCAGTAAGCAGACGTCGACATCCGCAGAAGGCTGTCTGGAGTCTCATTTACCTTCACTGGCCACCTGGTCAACCAGTCAAAGATAAGAGACACTGAGGTCTTCCTGATAAGAGCATACTCCAGCTCCTGGCACTCGGTCTAGATGGAGAGACCCTGGCAACACCTTTTTGAAATGTAAGGCAACCTGCAAGGCGCAACTCGAGCCCGGACACCAAGATAACCTTCTTTGATGCATGCCAAGAAGATTGGCTGAGCCGGAAAAATAAACAAATTCTTGTGGAAAGAGGTCCTTGGAGGTAGGGAAGCATCCATTGTAGTGAAGGTATTCAGGATTGGGTTCCTAGGCTGGCGCAGACCTGGACTGTGGTGCGAAGTTCAACTGCCCCGGACCCCGTTTAACGAAGTGGTTCACAAGGTTGAAATCAGCAATTTCTTTCATAGTGTCCAATATATGTGACGTTGGACGGAAGCGACTCTTATTATAGAGGCTTCTTAAAATGCATTTCCTCCATAACAAGGATACGTACAAGTTTGAGGAAAAAGTTTGAGCTCTTTTTTTTCTTTCTTCGTAGACAAATGTCTACAGTTTACATTATATTCTAATTTTACATTCAGTAAAATGTTTTCGTTCCTAAATAACGCTCGGCTGGGTAATAGACAATTTAGAAAACCAACTCATCACAAATTGTGTAAAAATTAACCCTTTCAGTCCTGTTTTAATTTATGGTGTGAAGTGTTGCAAACAAAAATTGTTATGATACATGCTGTACTTAAGTCAACCCAACACTTGTTCTTTGTCACAGCCAATGAGCTGTAGGCTATATGTTTGGATACAATATTATGAACCAACTGGGGAAAAAAAAGTAAATAAAAAACCTTAATAAACATGCATGTGATGTCAATATTTGTTCTGGATCCATTTTTGAATCCAGTTTCTTTCAGTAGTACTGCATATCGTTTTCATTAATAAACGTCAAATACGACTTGTAATTTTTTTTAGAATATTTTATGTCTGAATTACTTTCTTATAAAATAGGTTTCTTTCTTAGGCTACAAGCTTCCATTATGGAAGCTTATTTCGCGTGTATTTCTGAATGCTAGATGACTATTTCCTGTACTTTACCATGAACAATTTTTAAAGCAAAAGTTTAGTTAATGGACTCATTATAGAAAGACATTTTCTCTAAGTTGATACGTTGTCGTGACTAGCATTTCTTTGACGGCACTAGCTGCAAAAACCTTTTACTTCCATCCTAAGATTGCACACCATCTTTGGTGTTGCAGCTTTATCAAATCTTACTTTGCAGTCATACAAGTAACTTTTCCTCTCATGTAACTGCTTGCGAAATATTGTTCACGCCTGTTTTTGGCCGCCATCGCTTATTAAATCTCGGAATTTCAAAATAGAAGCATACGTCTTACATTTTGTTGGATTAGAGAAGAGGACGTTTGTCGGGACGGAACGTACCGTACAGAGTGAAGGCAGCAAAAAACGATCACGCTCAAAAGGCCATGGCTTTGAATCCCGCCTAATGAGCATGTTTTCTTAAGTTTGAAAGAGTCCTTACGAAAATTAATGAATGACATGCACTTAAAATTTTCTCTTAAAATTCATCATCTAGCTGAACTTCGCCGATTTCTCACTCAGACGTCGGCCATTTGTTCGTTGGCTACCTACTGCTTTCATTAGAACCCATCTTCTCGCATGATTTGGCAATACAGGGCAAGGTAATTTGGTTGCGAGGATTCATCAATGGTAGTTTTATTACGTAATCAAACTAATTATCACTGTTTCAAATAGATTTATGGGTTCCAACGCGACTTCATCCAAGATGGTGGTCGTGGCGCCGCGGCACCGTATCCTGCATCCTGTCCCAGCTCTGTCTATTTCAGTCTACTCCCGTTTCCCCCGCCCTTTCATGCTGGCGCTGCTCCATACTCACCTCAGTCACCCTCATCGGCTCTCAAGACCTCGCTGGTAAAAGCTTTTCAAATCTCTTAACTCACTAATTTTTTTTTTCAAGTTCAAAATCTATCGTAAACATGACACGGAGAGATTGACGAAACAGAAGTTCAGTTAACTGACAGAAGTATTACTTTTTTAATATATATTTTTTTAGTTATAATGTAACGTGTAGTGGTTTTTATAAAAAGTACTGGCAGACCAAAAATGTCCGCTGTACCTAGGGATACCTGATGTTCGCGAAAAATATTTCACTACCAGTTGAATTTCATAACACTTAAGCTCAGATCCACTTTCCTGTTTGGATGGTTTCCGCGTTACGCTTTTGAACTATAATTAATTATTATTTTAATTTACTGACTTTTAAGATAAGCCTAAGAATATTTTCAGTGGCAGAATTAACATTTTCAAGTTCATTTTATCACGTTATCGTGTCTTACAACCATACGTTTTCAAGTTTATTCTATTTGAATGTGAGTTAGAATTATTAATTTTTTGAATATCTGAGTCAATAATACAATATATAATATAATAATACATTATATTAAATAAGATACAGCAAAAAAGTTTTGATCTATTTATTTTTTGGAGTTAGGCATTTTTCTGAGTGATATTTGTTAACGTTAAGTGTACTGCATACGAAAGAACAGAAAATTCTAAATTCCAAATAATTTCAGACATTGAGATCAATGATCTTGCTCATCTTTTCGTATTTTTATTCATAATTATTTTATGCATAACTCACACGATTGCGCCAAAAAGATATTACTAAAATACAAAACGCACATGAAAATACACTATAATTCTGTTTTGATGAAAACATTTCAATTATACTAGTGACATAAATATAAAAGCAATTTCTTAGCACACAACAGAGCACAGTGCTCGTTATGTGATGACAATATCTGTAAGTCTAATTTACCTAGTCAGAATTAATTGATAAACTACAGAGGTAGGCCTATATTGTAAACGTGTTTGCCTGCCTAATACCGCTTCTCCCTCATACATTTCCTATTATAAATGTTTCGAATAATAGTTTCTTAAATTGCAATTATCATGATCATAGCGCGCGACTGTGAAAAAAGTTTGCATCACTTGGATAGTCAATCACAATTTGGGATGTTCTGTAAAATCAGCGATATCTTTCGTTTATTATCATCTGCAATCTACTCTACATTAATTACTAAATATAATCTGGCCAACGTATAAAACGTAGCTACTTGCGAAGACTGAACATGGAATATTAATGTTCTAATCTATTCCACCATTATTTTTATTCAATAACTTAGAGAAGTATGTCCGTTAGGTAAGTAATCCTTGGAGAGTATTGAGCCAACATTACGTAACATGAACTAAAAGAAACTATATAATACGATTCACTAACCTGAATAAATAACATTAATTTGAATAAGTGGTTCATAAATATGTAGGCACTTAAAAAATGGCATTGACGATTATAAATATAAAATATCAAGTAACTTAACATTTCACCAAGATGGGATTATGTAAAAAAATAACTTCAATTTTATGATAATCAGTTATCTTGCGCTCATAACCGTATCTAATTATTGTTTCCTGATCAGCCATTTATATCACATCTAACTTTCCACCTGCCACGATTTTGGGAAACCATAAAAAACCCTGATTGGTATAGCCGGACAGAGATTCAAACCCAGGTCCTCCCGAAAGTGAGTTTAGTGTTTTACACTTGTGCCACATTGTTCGGTCCAGGTGTACAGTAGGAAGAAATAAGTTTATCCAAACAATGTTCTGAACATGGTTATAGACATAGATATGAATGCTGTTTATTAGTAGTGTAACAGAAAAACCTTTCCACATTCATTCAGGTATGACAATACAGTTTTGGCGGAAACTTATTAAATATATCTACCTACTTGTTAAAGAGTGTTAAATGCCTTAAAATGTCATGCGTTAAATTGGCAAAAGAGTTACACAAATACGTGGTAGTTTAAAAATTTCACAGAAGGAGCAGGCATTTTCTTCGAAGTAGCATATAATGTACTGTTTAATAGGATGCAGATGCAAAGTGTTTACAGTTATGAGAGTGTCTAAAAATTCAATGCTCAAAATATGAATTTTAAGGTCATCCAGTATTTCTTTTTATACTACTGATCGATATCAAAGACCCAGATAAAGCCTACTAGCTATCAGCAACATCCGTCTTGTTTAAAAAAACGTGAAAAATTCGGAATTGACTTCGCCTGGATTTAAACCTGCGCGAGCACTGTTAGCCACTACACCACTGCGACACTTCCTGGATGAATAAAACTCTAATTGGTAGCAGGGTATAAATAGATGACTCTACATAAAAACCAGTGTATTTACAGGCTAACTGGCCTTAGTTGCCATTGATAGAGCAGTTCTACCATTGATTGGTTCAGTTGTATAAATGTGAGCTGCTCATTGCAAAGCCGTTCGCTGACTCACATCACAAGCATGCCACCTGCCTACAGATATCCTTATCTGCATATCATCTTTCTCCAATCTTATTCCCCTTCTGCCTCTCACAACAAACCTCGTACGCATTGTGTAGCTAGTTCAAGGTAGCTCCACTTAGATCGCGCTGCGTACGTTGTAGCCGTATGTGGCGCTCTCCTGCGGGTAACTAAAAAACCACACCAACAGCCCGTGTACGATAAATATCTTTCTCCCACGCACTCTTAAGCCGCGAATCACAGACGTAGCTAAAACATTGAAGTTACCTAAAGGCTGTACACGATCAAATTTACACTTTTGAAATCAACCTTAGATAATTTTACAGAAAAATGCTGGTAAAAATATATCCAGAGGTGTCCGTAAATTCTCCGTAAAATTGCGGAGACATTGATTTTCAAATACGGACTTTCCATAAAATTCACTGAAAGTCTCCTTTAATTCCCTAGTTAGTGTTCTGTACTTCTAGTTTAAATAAATTTTAGTACCTGTTTTATTTCTAATCACCTTATGTGGGTGTTCTATTGTGTATAAAATATATTTAAAACAGTTAAAATGTTTATACTTAAGCAAGATTTCAACCCGAGTCAAAATGTTGCAAGTTCACGACCCTAACAACTTACCTACAATGCTCACGTGATGAATCTGGAATAACTTTTGTATTTCTATATTAGTCACATAAGCAACTTTTTTAGTGCATGTTAAATGTAGTGCATTTTAAGTGTTGATTAGTGTTACATAAGCCTACTGCTACTTTTTAATGTTTGAAAGAACAGGTCTTAGTGACATGGATAACCCTAACTGCCGCAGAAACGATAATTTTCTGGTTACAATGGTGAAGAAAGTTTCGTGTAGACTCGGCATTGTTCGTGCCCGAAACCCGAAGCCATATGAAATACGAGATTTTCCGTATTTTGTATTTACGCACCTAACTCCGTTTTTCATCATTATGGATTGCGTTTCCGTATATGTACTGTGCATTTTCGTAAAAAATCAGTAAATATACGGAAATTTTTAACAGCGTACTCCAAAACAGTGGCGTGCGGTGTTAAGAGGTAAGCTGGTGCTTGCTCAGTGCTGTACACACTCGGCGCATGCAGCAGGAACCAGTAACCAGAGTGGTGGCCGGGAAATGAATGTAGTGCGGCCACTCACGAGAGAGCGGAGAGGTACCCATTACGCACGTGCTGTGACGTCAACTGCACTGCTACGTTTTAAGTGGTCGAGGTGTAAACTAGCAAACGTTTAGGTATAGCACAGAGCAAAACACAGCTTACCTTGCAACAGTTCACAACACGTGGCTGCTCCAAAACAAGTTAGTTTGGAGCCAGTATCGCGTTGCGTTGGGTGTCTGCCCGCGAATAAAAAGACGTGCAGTATGGAGTAACCTAATTCTGATTGCCAGTCAAGCAAGGAAAGGTTTCCACAGAAAAACGCCGTCAATTAGCGAATGAGTCTGGTGGTAAGCCCGTAGGGTACTGAACTCTAGCATTTATGAAAAAAAAAAAAAAGGTGCCCCTAATTACGTGTCATATGAAAAATTTCGTCAAATTACATTAAATCTAACTTACAAAAAACATTTGTAATTGCAGTATAACGGGGGATGGTTCCCTTTAAACGATATTTCAAAGTGAGGTTACTTCTATACAGGTTGAGAAGATAAAGTTAAAATTCTGACAAACAAATATTTTCGCCACTAGGTAAGCGCTGGTTTCGCATGTGTACCAGAGTTTCTCTATACTCTACGTTAAAAACAAGATAATTGCGATAATTATAAATCATATATAAAATAACTTCGTAACTAAGTATAATTTTTCTCATTTATTATTCACGTAGCTTAAAATTTAAATTTAGAAGTTACCTTTTGGAACACTGCGCACATAGCGGCAAAAAATGTTTCTACGCCAAAACCTCCCATAAGAAATCTCGTTTTGTTCCTATAGTCTATTCGCGATTTCTTCACACTTTTTGAATTAAATCTTTGAAAAATCACCTCATATACGACGTCCTAGGATGTTGCCTGAATATGTAGTATTTTACAAACGTTTTATGCTTGTGTTAACATAAAGAAAACTTTACTTTTCATTAAATTAAACTTTCACATAGGCCTATATATAATTTTTAAATTATCGTAATTTATATTTATTTTTAATACAAATAAAGACAGGGAGAAAATAAGTGTGTTGGCAATACCTAGTAAGAAATAGTTCTTATGCAAAATATTATTACACTGAAGGCGCACGAATACGGTGCGCTGTCCCTTTGGTGTGATTTACTAGATTCGGTTCGGATTTACTTGCTTGAGGCAGAGGAATATGCTAGAAGTAGAACTTTGGCATGGCTTCAGAAAAGTTTGAAGTAACCGCGAATGAACTATAACTAGAGCCACCTGTTTTACGCGAAATGATTTCAGGACAAGCTGTGTTATAAAACTTTCTAGTTCAGAACCACTTTCGTGATTGGATAATTTGAATTGTTACGCGTCTTATCTGCCTGCCCGCAAATCACGGACGGACATGATAGGAGAAACTTAATTCTGATTGGCTCACTAATATAACAGACACTCTTCACACAAAGACAAGCAACCAATAACATAATTAAGACTGAAAGTGTTCACATAGGCTATTGAAATCTAGCCTCCATGTAAATCTTTTCGCGAAAAAACAGGTGGCCCGAACTATAACTAGACACACCCGAATTTTGCGAAAATATTTCACGACCAGTTGTACTTCACAACGCTTTAGCTCAGATCCACTTTCGTGGTAGGATGATTTCCGTGTCATGCGACTTAGGCGCGTGCTCGCGAATCACAGACATGCAGAATTGAAGGTACCTAATTCTGATTGGCCAGCCGAGTAGGAAAATGGCTTCTCACATAGACAAGCCGCCAATAAGGGAAATACAACTGCTCGTACGGCCGTAGCGTAAAGAAATATAGCATGTGCGGAAATCTTTTAGCGAAATTCGGGCGTCCCTAACTATAACCAGAGTAGAATAAACCTGACCCCAGGATGTGGATTGTCAGCAATCTGCTAGGCGAGATTCTCCGTGGTCCCCGGAGACCAACAAACACGGACATACGACTGCCGGGCACACGCAAGGTGTTACGAATGCGAACCCGATACACGGGGGAGGGGGAGCAAGTGAGGGAGGAAGGGTTTTACCTCCCCCCCCCCACAACCCCGGCGCGGTTATGAATATGCAGGGCCCGGCGCGGAGTCGCGAGCATTGTGGCTGACAGTTCCCATTACGCCGGCTCCCCGATATGAATGGCGCCCGATGAATATGGAGGGCTTGCGCTAGCGGCAGGACGTAGGGAGGAGGGAGGGGGAGGGAGTGTTCCCGTCATGGGGCATTGTCGCGGTTTGATTAACTGGGGCTGCAGGCAAGTGAAGGGACAACAAGCAGTAGCAGCGCAGGCGACGTAGTCGTAGAAGAGGGTGATCCACCTCCCCCCCTCCTCCATCTCGCCATCAAGGCTGATCTCCATTCTTCCCACCAGCACGTGTATCGCAGCTGCCATGTCCGCAGGGAGCAGTGGTTTCTGCCGAAAATATTATCACTCTTAACAAAGATCCAAGAGTTACGATTTTCGGCCATAATACACATTACAAAAACCCGTCAAACTAACAAACTCGTTTGAGGTTCGTCTCGTACGATTTTCAGTGGTATAGACTTCATAACAGTTTGGGAAAACTCGAAATCGTCTCCATCGTACGATCATCGAAAGGCTTGTTAATCCATCGGTTCGCTATTCCGATAGAGCGTCGCTGTATCTCTATTATCCCCGACAAGGGTGATCGAGCATATGCCGGGATTCGAACTCACGACTCTTGGATCGTGAATCTAGAGAGCTAACCACTACGCTACCCGCTCGTTGTGAAAATGAGCTTTTGCTTACATTAAATTGTTTTAATGTCTACTTTTAAAATGTTTTTTAATTATTATAATTTAATTAATTTACATATGAATAAAAATCGAATACTCCAGATGTATTGTATATGAAACATTATGTGCTAAAGGGTTAATATGAGTGAGTGAAGAGATCTGGGCAGCTCTTAACAGCGAGGTCTTGAGAGACGATGAGGGTGAAGTGAGGTGAGTATGGAGCAGAGGCGGAGTGAAAGGGTGGGGGAAACGGGAGATATCCGAGAAAAACCGTCTACCAGCCGCATCGTCTGGCAAGATTCCCGCTTGCGAAAATCCGGAGTGAACCAGCTGGGGATTGAACCCGGCTCTTCTTGGTGGGAGACGAGCTGTCTAACCGCTAAGCCACGGCGGCCCCTAATTAATATGAAGTAGAGGGATTTTCGTTCTCCGTGCATGTTCGGAACATCGTAGTCGCTCGCCAGTACAACTGCCAAACTCACGTGGTCAACATTTATAAACAAGTTTATTTACATTTGAATTGTCATTGTACTAAATTTCTTTTACATTGAAAATTAATTTCAATAACTCTAATACATTCTAGTTGCGCTAAAACATCTCAAAGCATAAACAGTGTTCCAAACCTCAAATCCTACCCACATAGTTTTTGAGTGATATTGGCAGAAAAACAGATCAGTGCTGGAAGACAGAGAGTGGCTACTGCGCAACTAGCACGCACACTCTAAGCCATATTCTCTCTACTGTCTGGATGCGCTTCACAACGCCGCGTTTAACAATTATACATAGTTACAGTCACCCGTTTTCCGCGAAAAGTTTTACGCGCAAGGCAGATTTCACTATCCTATTTGGTTAATGGCCACATATCTTCGTGAGAAGACCTTTTCTTACCTGGCTGGACCAATTAGGATTAAGTTACTCCGATACTGGAACGTCCTTGATTCGCTGGCAGAGCGATAAAAAGCGTAACAGTTAGTATTATTCAGTCAAAAAAAAAAAAAGTATTTAAGCTAAAGTGTTTTGAAATAGGTATAGTTAGGCGTGGAAGCTTTCCGAAGAAAAAATGTGCCCTACTTACGGTTGGACGACTTATTTCTCTTCTCGCAATAGTTACGCACTCGTCAATCAACTCTCACGCATAAAGACATTTGAATAACGGGAAATTTTTTTTAGCCAACCACCTGTAATGGCTCTCGTTGTGCGCCATTTTGAAACAGTGTCTGTAATAGTGTGGGTGTACGTCTATTTGGTGTGAGTTGGGAGAAAGAATAACTGTAATGATTTAATAGATATTTGGGAACCTTATTATTAGTGACGTGACCTTGGTCTTACCACACTGGAATCAGAAACTCTCTGGCGATACTGTAAACCTCATGTAACAAAAAACACATTCCAACCTTCACAGTAATTCATTAAAATCAAACACGTGTAACTTCGATAATTAATTTATTTATGAAAAAAAAAAGAAGTAAATAAACTCAGACCCAAACATGTGAATAATTAAACAAGGTGCAAAACTAAAAAATGTGTGTGTGACAGAAATCTCTTTACTCAAAAATGAAATTATACTGTGTCATAATTAACATAAATGACATAGCACCATCCAAGTAAGAATTGGGATAAATCAGAATGCAAAATTAAAATATAATAAAAAATTGAAAAATGCTGTGAAAATTTTATATATATATATATATATATATATATATATATATATATATATATATATATATATATATAAATCTTTTACTTGCGATATCAGTTCAAAATATTAATCTGGTTCTATCGGAAGTAGCCTTCTCTGTATTTAAATTTCCCAAAAGTTTGGTAAGCTCTTAATTAAATTCTTAAATTTCTTGGATCACATTCACTGATAATTCATTAAATGTTAAGAGTCAGTTCGTCACTTAATTATCTCAAATCTGATACTTTATCAAATAAAATTACTTTGGATTTATATTGAAAGTTCAAAATAAGTCTTTAACTCCTCATTCCATATTGCTCCGGCTATACTATCTTATATGCGAAAGTTCGGGACTGATGGTTTAACATACTCATGGAACTCACAGTCAAATCGTTGAAAAATAAAAATAGTAACTTTAGTGACGTAAGTTCTGCTTCCTTAAAGAATACTTGAGAAACAGTCCATGTACTTAAGCTTTCCATACGTTAAAATGCCTTGGCGTCACCTGAGGTCCTCTGGCGCTATCTCGTTGCATGGCGCCGGCGTCGTAGTCTCGGCGTCCTTTTCGCCTCGTCAATTTAACACTCAAAATAATTATCTATGACTTAGCCTACAGCCTCTTCTTAAATATTGCTGCGGCAACTACCAAAAACTTAACTTCTAAAATAAATTTTTAATGGCGTTGGAATTTCAAAAGTAAAATCCCAACGAAAATTTAGACGCCTTACATGTTCAGTGTCTTTCCCAGAAGCCCCTTCTTCCGGCTTCCGACCAACCAACATTCAATCACGGCTCGCTTCCCGGCTTTCCACTAAATGCAATTAAGGCCAAAAATATTATGTCTTTAAATCCCAAAACAAATAAATAATTCAGCTTTAAAAATTATGAAACACTTACTGAAAATAAAATCAAAAATATTAATACAATAATAAAAATAGTGACATAACCATATGTAGAACTCAGAACGTGTGAAAATTATCATGGAGTAGTGGACTTATATAGAAAAATTAAATAAATGAAATGTTAACTCAAAATATAATAAACATGTGAAAATAATTATATTAACATTCAAATAATATGTGAACTCAATTAAATATGACTGTCCAAAACATATGTGTAGCTCAAATGCATATAATAAATACAACCTTATGGTTCCATGTCCAATCTATCTGCGACAACA
Organism: Dryococelus australis; assembly: GCA_029891345.1. Lineage (NCBI taxonomy): Eukaryota > Metazoa > Arthropoda > Insecta > Phasmatodea > Phasmatidae > Dryococelus > Dryococelus australis. Next base: position 45,795,110 of record CM056996.1, read on the forward strand.
CATCTTTGAAAACATTCTAGCCAGTTTATCATTTTACGAGATGATGATTGTCATGGCTAAGTTCATTGTAAACCAAACACAATCATTATATTTTAGAGTATCAGAGTCCTCACTGGCACAGTAAAATGGAATAGTAACTCCATACACGCATGCCCGCCAGTACCGAAAGAAAATTGTCGCGCATGTGTGCAGTACTTTAATTCCAGGATCAATTCAATATCTCCAGCGATAATACTACGTCTCTAACTCGTGCAGTAACTGAGTCCTGAGTGGTCCTGCTAGATAGAAAAGTGGCTACATCATGTTAATGGCAGTTAGTAACAAGAGTGAAACATGGATACCTGCATAATAAACACCAGCAAAACGTCACTAGCTGTGCTTATCATTTTTGGTAGGTTTCTCATTTCAGAAGTCTCAATAAGTAGACATATTTGTCCAGTGCAGAAATATTTCGTCAAAATATTTTACGAAGTACTGCAGATTATACATTACAATTTCGTGATTGCGTTATGCATTTTCGACCCAGCAGGCTCGTTAACGTTTTATTTACGTTAAGCGGAAGCGTGTGTTGTGAGTGGCCGGACGCAAGAACTTCAGCAGGACTTCAAAACAAGTTTTAAGTAACCATAAATAGACTTTAGAGGCATAGTAAAATGATGACTGTTTAAAGACAGCATACATTTAAGCTGTTTGTCAGCATGCACTCTGGAGCACAGTTGTACCCTGTTGTAATGGAGCGTTGAACGTTGGGCGGAATCGTCAGACATGTACTTAGCGTGTGATGCAAACAACGGATATTTTGGAGTTGAACAGCATCTTTGCCTCGGTCGGTGAACGTCAGACCGCCACACATTTCTTACTACAGGCTGTTGACGGTAAAGTACGCACTTTTTAAACAAACCTTTAATAAATCATTGCTCATAATTGCGTATACACTACTGTATTTTACGCACTGGCAAGTATTCTCCTAGTTTTGTTGGCAACAAATTAATAAAACTAATTTCAACACATTTAATGATTTATAATGGGTGCAGTGTTTTAATTTATTGCCAATTAAATTAGCATTTATAGTTTCATAATATCTGTAGTAAGGATTTCCGTAAGAGTGCCCAATTGACCATGAAGAGACTATATCGACAAACGTCTGCGTGGAATAGACATTCACCGAGGTGTACCGGCGGGTAGTGGCACCTGTAAAATACGCAACTTGCAAGACTTTTATATGCCGGTGATTGCCTATGTGCCGGCTCTGCACGACACATTTCCAGCGCGCTTTGTCGGGAACACTGTATTCCCGGGCACTGTCGCTGTAATTTCCCGTATATCAGCGGAGCCTTTTTAAGAAAACGTACCGTTTATGAACGGAACCGGAGATCATAATGGTGAAACGCAGAACTGACCTCCGTAAAGAGTTTTCTGTCAACCACGATTATTGTTAAGGCTACACGAAGCATTCGTCACTGCAATAATAATATTATATTTCAATAAATAATTTAAAATACTTAAATGGATTGGATAAGTGTTTGGGCGGCTATTAACATCGGGGTCTTGAGGGCCGGTGAGGGTGAAACGAGGTGAGCATGGAGTAGCGCCGGAATGCAAGGACGGGGGAAATGGGAGATTCCTGAGAAAACATACCGACCAGTGGCATCGTACGACACGATTTCCACGTTCGAAAAACCAGGAGTGACCCCACCAGGAAATGGAACTCAGTTCACCTTGTTAGGAGGCGAGCACTCTACCCGCGGCGCCACTGCGGCCCTTACATACTCATTATTCCCACTAACTGCCTGCAACGGAGAGCAGCAGTTCAAAAAACCAATAACAAGGTGAGAAACCAAAAATACACTGGCTTAAGTTCCACGTAAGGCGTGGGTGTACGTTTGTGTTCGGGTAAACAGTCCTGTATTACTTCCCTGGTACACACAGCGAAGTACCTTTATATATGCTATTCACGGTATAGTTAGCACTTTTGAGAGCCGTCTCATTTGGAGTAATAGTCAATAAATATATTTTATTGTAGCCTTAGACGTTAACTTCCGAGTGCTGTGGAATATACACACTGTGTTTACTACTTACATGGTAATATTAATTTAAAAAGGTGTTTACAGGATAAAAAATGTATGAAAGGAAAAAGTAACCAGGGCCTTAAAAGTGCCATTTGACCGTGAACAGCCTATAATTAATACGAATTAAGTAATTTAAAACGCCACATTAAGAAAAAACAAGCAAGGTGCTTACATCACAATTATTTTGTCCGTGTTAAATACTCTGCCGGAGACAATTTAAATTTTTTATTAATTATTTTTACTGTGTATAATAACTTCATAGCGAAAATATAATAGCTTTCAAACCAACCCTTCAAACAAAAAGAATGAAAGATTATATCAGCAAATAGATGACAAGTCAGTTACCAATGCCATAAGCAAGATTCCCATAAGTCGTGCAGTCATTTTCATACAATTACGGAATCAACACTGCCATTGTGAGTGAAGTATCCATAAATTCACAATCAGATCAGGGGGGGGGGTGTCTTGCCAGTATTTCAATGCAATTTCAAGTATTTTTTAAACATACACTCTTAAAAAACTACGTGAAATTGCACAGAAACAGTTAGAAACCTGAACAATTCGTGAATTAATTTCGGGACAAGTTAGAACTGAAAAAACGTGCCTTTATATAACTTTAGCCATTGGTCCACACGGTATTTGACACCTCCTGGAGAACGTTGGCCCAATCGTTTTCATCCACTGTGACAGCAGACAACCAATGAGCAGCTGATATCTATATTTTTTCACATAAAACTGTAGAGTCTAGCCTGCAGGTCATTGAACACGCAAATACTTCAGGTCTCTAGAAATAGTGTATTTTCAGTGACATTCAGTACTCCGATTCACTACTAGCTACTGTAGTTCATTCCGCCGACCCGTCAGTCCCTAGAGATTTATTAACTATTTACATTCAATAGCATTTTCGCAAACTGAAGTCACTTGTTCAAAATCAGAGTCCAGAGAGAAACAATATGGTGACATAGAGACAATCAATACAACTAAATAAAACAGAAGTGTCTGTCTGTGATTTTCGAATGTTCCACTTTTAATCATTTTTTCATATTGTATAATTGATTACTAAGCCATATCTAATGTTAATTTTTTTTGTGTCTGCCTGTCTGTCTGTCCGACCGGATTTAACTCAAAAACAACTGATCGTATTGACATCAAATTTACACAGTATATATAATAACCTGTAATAAATACTATGTTGGGGGGGGGGGAACTTGGAAGGAGATATAGTTTATTTATGCCCCACGTACGAGTATTAGCCCCTGTAAGAAAACGGGTGATCCCTGCTACGGTTTTCTAGTCAAATGTAATGTACAGGCAGAACTGCATAATTAAAGTGCAACGACCTGGGAGAAATCCATAGCAATAAAATTAACGTCAAACATTAGCCAACTGGCGGTTATTTTGCATACCGCAAACCATCGTGGAAGTTGCTGGTATTCCACACCAACAGAATTTGAATTACCTGGATAGCCCTGCTCACAATCAGGTTCTGTGCATCCCTCTGCATAGTTATACAACACTACAAAACAAACCGGAAGACATAGAAACCAACTATGTATTTATTTAAAGCAATGAAAAACTTCATATGTCTAAGTAATAATTTAATGTGGAAAAATATCATAGAAGTAAATTGCCTGAAAGTTTCATTCCTTGGTAGTTTTAAAAATGCAAGGGTTATGCACGCAGCAGCTGGACTAGGTCTATAAAGATATCTCTCATTATGCCTGCTACAAATGTCAATTAAGTGAATAGAGTATTTGAAAGTAAAAACCACAAATTATTTTCTAGACATCTCGAATGTTGCACACACTTAAAGTTTTGCAGAGTAGATTTAATTCAGTTCAAAATAAAGTCGCTAATGTTCTGATATATAAAATAAAATTCTAATATAACAATATTATATGTGAAACATATAACATTCACAATATTTGTTTACAAAATAAACGTGCATATACTAGTATTTTAAATTTGCATGCTAACTTAAAATGTGTTGAAATGCAAGTTGCATGTGTTAAATAATCAGACGTTACACACTCCAGGACCAACCTGGTCTTTGTTTAATCGAGATATCTCAAATGGTTCCGAAAATATGATGATCAGGGATGTACATGCTTTTCTTAGGATTATTGCATTAAAAAAAGCATTGCTAAAAAAAGTTCCGTCATTTCTCCTTTCTGTTTTGTCTATGGGCTGTCCTCCTTTCTTTCCCAAGAGCGATTCCAAATCCTAGATGTCATACGTACGAAGTAGCACAGGAGAGTTAGTTTGCAATAACATAGCAAGAGGAGAAATTATTTTTATGGGCAAGTTATGCCGAGAAAATGGCGCGGCCAATATCACAGCAACACTAAAACACAATCTGAAGTTGGTGCGATTGCTCTAGGCGAACTTTGGGCTAGAAACACAACAGGAGATACAGATCTCATGAAATGGAAATGTTCCACTGTGAACACGTAACAGAGGAGACGCACAGTTGGAAGCGTGCATAGGCCCAAGTTAAGTTTTTGAACATTGGAACTCTATATTCTACGCCAACTTTACAACTTTCAGCAATGCAGAACCCATTATATAATAAATTCAGAATAGAAAAAAAAAATTGCAGTGGTTACAGTAACAATGTAAATCACATGTCGTTGGTTATCGTTTGCCTCGAAATTTATAAAATAAATCTGCGGTGGACCCATAAACTTAACTAAAGTCTGTTCACAATAGAGTGCGCATTTTTGAAATCAACTTTAGAAAAATGTCACTGACCCTGCCTGCATATATTTTAACGGGAGCATTGATTGAGTAACATGTGCCCGGTAAAGTTGGCAACGATAAACGGAAAGTAGTTCCATATGTTAACGTCGAATAAAAAGTGTTAGGTAAACAATAAATATAATTTACATTTTTTTTACGCTTTCTATTTCTTTTAACGCCTCAGTCCGCAAAAATTAGCAGATTCATTAAATTTCGACTTTTTAAATAATTTCACGATTTAACTTTATCGACGCATGAATAAAGTGACAAGGCCCATGGCAATGTTAATTTTACATAAGGGGGAAGAATACACAACGTACATAGAAGTAGATCTTAAGTAGGGCTTTCAAAAGTGCTCATTTTACGGTGAACAGTCTATAATTAAATGTGTTACCTTTAAGCCTCTCGTTTTTACTGTTCAAGCACAACTCGCTGCACAAAACGCCCGAAACACAAAAGGTTGAAGGCAGGTGAAGATAGAGCACGGGCGGAATGTTGGTGCGGAGCAATTGGGAGAGCCCCGAGAAATCCCGCCTGCCATCGGCAACTTTTGCCATGTTTCCCACTTGCGGGAATCCTGCTGAGCTCGTTGGCAATCGAACCTGGTGGAAGGCGAGTATTTTGACCACTACAACACCGCACCCAGTTGCGCAATTTTGATGTAGGTGTTTCAATCGGAAGAAACTCTCCAGGGGGAAGGGGGGGGGGGGGGGGAAATTTGATAACGTTTCGAAACACATATTCTCGTAATCATTGTGCTTGACTTAGACCGAACCACGTAATTAAGTAGGTTTCACGATACAAGATGAGCGCCAAACTTGCGCGAGATGCCGTCCTTGCACGAAAATTTCTTGCACAAGTTTCTGTGCAAGGTACATTTTGCACGAAATGAGGACATAGAGCCGGTGCAATTTTTTTTTTTTTTTTTTTTTTTTTTTGCGATGCACGTTCCGATCATATTGGTCCTTGTATTCTGGTCATGCTACCTGTTGCAACATATCAACCATAGAGTAAAAGAAAATCATAATCTGAGGTGTGCGAAGAGGAACACAGGGAAATAAAACATTGCTGGAAAATAGATTTAAGACGTAAAATGGCGTTCAGACAGTCTGCTGAGAATAAAATGATAACAATAATATTTTAGAGGGATTTTATTTTTTTGAAGTAAGCAACTTGATATTTTGTATTATAATATCATAGCTGTTTGGTACTAACCAGGGCTATCAACTAAATTTGATGCGAAACAGTATTTATCTTATTTATATGCGTGTGAACTCGTTTCGCACGCAATTTAGTTGCATTCTAGTACAAAAAATTTCGTACGAAATCGTACGCGAAATGTATCTTGCATCGTGTGAAGCCTGCTTTAAGACAGGCGTGATGTTAAAGAACCAAATCAGTTGAGTTTCGAGAGTCTGAAGTCAGCAACTGCGAAACTTGCGAGTGCTCTCTCTCTCTCTCTCTCTCTCTCCTCTCTCTCTCTCTCTCTCTCCTCTCTCTCTCTCTCTCTCTCTCTACCCCGTATTCAATCTGCGAGGAGAACACAGATACTGGAGAGCCGTGGCAAGTGGCCGGAACTGCAACACAGCTGCACTTAAACGAGAGAAAGGGCTCGCGGCGGACGAAAGAGAGCTTCTATTGGCCAGGACTTGGTATCGTCGTGTGGGCTGCGGCCATTCGCCCCTCCCCCAACTCCTTCTCCGCGAAGCCCTGCGTGTGTTCAAGACGAGGGAGTCTCCACGCAGCAAAAAAGAAAGCGGATATCTGGTGACGTGAAAACCCTCAAGCAAACGCATTGTTCTGTGTCGCCGAACGTGAGTAAGTTCAGTCGAGGCAGTGCCGTGGGTTTCGCATAACGGTGCTGTTTGTACATAGCCAGGCACTTTTCGGCATTTCCGAGAGAACTGGAAGAAAAACTGTTGACGCGCACACGGAACATTTTCCTTGGCTTTTCATATATAAAGATTTCGAAGTAATTGTAATACGCATGAGTTCGCATTGATGCAAATTTTTTACATTGCCAGGATGAAAAACACTATTGATGTTTGCACAAAGATGAACTGATTTATGATTGTTAAATAAGTAAATACTGGTTTCTAGTTAAAGACCACAGAGTTAAGCAGAAAAATGCCCTTATTATTTTTGCTTAAATTAATTAATTATTTATTTTATATTTATTTTCGTGTATCTACTTCGGTTTATATGTTTAACAGAATAAATTATCACCGACAGTCCTGTGATATGGTATTTAGTTATTAATTATTTATAATTATATGTTTTTATTTGCGGTGTTTACACCATTAAAAAGTACTTTTTTTTTTCTGTGTTGCTAAAATTAATTTTCTATGTAACGCAAACACTGATTGTTTATGTACAAAAACAATTCCACATCCTATTAGGACCTATATGCTGAGTTAGCTAAAAACGCAGCTTTCGCATGTGTTAATATACAGATGGTTCTACTCAACAGTGTTGCATTGCTACATATATTATATTGAGTTTTCTGTCACACAAATTCAAATACTTTGCGCATATTTTTTGCCTCGTGGCTGTGAAATGGCTATCAGTGTAGCATGATAGGGAGTGACTCTGTGACTTTCACTCCTGAATTCCCCTAAGCATGTTATTAATCCTTTAGCTTATAAGAATAATTAAACGTGATCACACTAATAATGTCAAATTTGACTCGCATGCAACAGGTCGTGGGTTCGACTCCATTGGACAACACTGAAGTCTGATTTTTCTCCAAGGGTTTCCAGCACCACTGCAGGAAAGCATTCGTTGTATATTGTATAGTTTTTTAATACTTACTTTCCCAATAAAATGCCCACTACGTTGAGATTCCGGAAAGTCTGTTTATATATTAATTAACATAAATATCACTGTTAACTTGAGAAACGCCAACAACAGCGATGCTAGCTGCGTTAGCGTAAACTTGATTTACTTTAATTTTCATCACGTCTCCGGGTACAATTGGGATGTTTATATCGTTACGAAATTACGGATAAGTAGCAAATAAGTTCTTGGTTAGTTGTGTGTACTTTTGTTATCTCTACAAGTTAATGGATGGTTTAATTCACCTTGATGGATTACGTTTCATATATAATATTCCAGGGCAATTCGTGACGAATTATCTTTAGACATATAACAATATTTAATGAGATATTAATCCAGGTCGTATCAGCTCCAAATTTATAATATTTTAATTTTTGTTCGTTATTTAATATTTTTCAGAGACATGTTATTTAGAAAAACATTTGTGTCCATTATGTAAATATGCTAGCTGACTACTCAAATGAAAGAATCTGAACTATTTTGATGTGTGCAGTCTTGAAACAGATTGTGGTGCACGATTTCTATAGTCTGTTCACGGATTCTCCACAGTTTTAAATCAAACCTTTGAACAATTACCTCATGTATGGCGTACTTGATTGCTTACTAAATATATGATGATGTATCACAAGAATTTTATACTTGTGTTAACACGAAACTGCATTATTTTTGGTTGAGTTAAACTTTTATTTATATATCATCTATAAGCTATCATTGTTCACGTATAATCAACATGCGTAGAAACAGTGAGAATACAGGTGTGTTGGTAATGCCTAGTAAGAAATAGTTTGTATGCAAAATATTATTATACTGAGTGCGCACGAATGCGGTGCGCTGTCCATTTGGAGAAATTTTATAGACTTGATTAAACTTTGTTTGCATGAGGCGGAGGAATATCCTGGAAGCAGGGCTTCAGAAAAGCAGGAAGTAACAGTGAATGTACTGCAACGTGAAATGTCGATGACAATTAGCTAAATTTCGAGGAAAGGAGTGGATCCCGAAATGCTACGTAATACGTTAGTTGAGAAATAAAAGGAAGTTCTCTTCGCGAGGGGTCTGTCGTAGTAGGTGTTGAGATGAGAGACGCAGCCCCCGAGCGTGGCGGTCGTGTTGTCGACGTGTTTTCGCGGTCGGTGCTAAATCTCGTTATGGCGCTAACCAGGCCTGTATGTCAGCGATCTGGCAGCCGCGCCGCCTGCGGGATTATCAGGGCTGCCTCGCCACGCCACGACGCCCCTGGGAGACGCCCACAAGGGTCGACAACCGGCGCCGCGGCGCGCCTTTGATGTGGCGCGCGGGTGGTGTCGCCACCCGCCCCTCCCTCCCAGGGGGAAGCTCCCTCCCTTATTTTTTTCTCCCCAAATCGAAGAAGGGCGTGGTAAGGGGGATGGCTGCTCGAGGTAATCATAAACTTAACGACGCGGGGAATAATTGTGCGCGCGCTCGACTTCCCCCCTTATTCTCTTTCCAACTCGCGGGTAAGTAGCGTCGGCGAGAACTCACCCCTGTAAGCGGCCGCGACACCCCCTACCACCACCATCTGAGAGTTGGGGGGTGGGGGCGGCAAAATCTGCCGGATGACTGCGCCGGGGCACAGCTGCGAGGCGGCGGCGATATGAATGCCGTATGGCCCTTCTTAGTCATCGAGTACAGCCGCGATGCTGTGAGGGGACGCCGCTCGGCAGCCGGTTTGATCTCACAAGGATTCAGCTCCAGCGGATCACATTTAGGCAAGTGACGAGAAAACGTTTTATACATTGCGAGGCATTTGATTACCTGCAGTAATGGGCTCGTGTAATGCGTTTGTTAATCATAATTTAATAATGTTCCATCGACAAGGCTTTTAAAATGAGCCCAACCCGTTTTATGCTAACGCCATTTATTTCGTTCATCTATAGCTTTGCGTTATTTTAAAGGCTGTTCATGAAAAATTGAGCACTTTTGAGAAAAGTGTCACTGCATCAACCCGCATATATTTCAACTGGCACAGTGACCTTCATGCAGCCAGAGAAGTTGGTAATGACGGAAGGAGGGTTGTTTCAGGCCTTATCGATGAGTTAAAAGTGTTAGGTAAACATTGTGAAAGACATGTTTTCTTTCATTTACTGTTTCAATGCATAAAATACAGTGATAAGAAAACTTTTTAAATATTTATTTTTGTAATAATTTTCACAGTTTCATTTTGCCGACGCATGAATAAATTGATTATTCCCATGGCAATGTTAATTGTACATCAGATGGAATAATACACAACTTCCTTACAAGTACATCTTAAGCAGGGATTTAAAAAAATGTTCAGTTTATCGTGAACAGCCTATACAAAGTCTGCTGTCCTTTTTTCCAACGTGTTTAATTGACTTTGCCCGATAATCGTAGTTTTTAATCTTTTTTTTTTTTTTTTACCGCTTCATTAACGACTGGGTCTTTATTTTTTTCACATCTAGGAACTGATCTTAAAATTGCATTAGTGTTGTGCGAATTTTTTCTTTCGGTTAAACTGTCACGCTACAGTATTATGTTTGACAAAGAAATCGTTCATTGTAGAACCACCTGTCTCTAGAGGCCAATATTATACAATACCGGCTACTGTACTTCATCTTGTACAAGCTCCTATAAAGTCTGGTACAACAGCTGGTGTACCAATCCCTATGCGAGCCGGCATGGAAGATTTCTATTACATTATGGTAGTTTGTGTACAAGATTTAACACACTCGGTGGGTGCGCTGCGGTTATACACTCTACGAAATTATTTGTAAATTTACGATATCTGTGTAGACTATACGTACAATGACAAAGCGCGAATAATAAAATAGTTTCCCACACATTCATGACAACGTTCCTACAGTTACTTAGGAAAGAGTCAAATGCGTAAGGAATTTCATAAATTTGTATAGTAGCGATGCTAAACATTCCCATATTTTTAACCTGATACGTAGTACAATTTCCATAACTGTATAGGTTACTAACTTCCATTACATTTTACAAAGTTTACCAGAAATATTTTTACAGTGTAGTCCGTGATTCTTGAAGGGTGTATTTTCAGGGAGGGTGAATTAATCTCCCGAGGGTCCACAACTACCACGTAAATTGCATCCACTAATGCACTACTACAAGTCAAATTGTAATTTTATTTCAATGATTTATGGTGTAAGAACATACCATAAAAAACACGAACGACAAATATTCCTAAATAACACGGATTGTAAGATTTATTTCAGATATTTATTTTTCACACATAAGTAAACTTACGTAGCAAAATTTCTCTTAAGATGAAAGGGGGGAGGGGGGGGGGTTAGTGGCTACGGTCGGTCTTCAAGCCCATTTGGAGTTCTGCATGAAAACGAAACACTGAGTGTAAGTAGTAAATAAGAATGTGACTCGTAGAAATGTTAGCCAGTAACTTGTGTAATCCCGTTAAGAAAAACTAACACATCTTAGTATTGCTTTAATTCTGTTGTCTGTTAAAGCAGTTCGATGCTTACTGTTTGTATTTTAAACATCTGGAAATGACGTGCAGTCACAAGGGTATTTTTCAACTATTTGCGTAATTTCGAAAAAGTTCGCATAATGTATTTATTTCTCAACCTAAGATTTGATACACATTTATTACTTAGTCACCGAGAATCTATCACCACTCTACCCGAGCACGGATCTGTTACTGTATTTAAGTTTAAAACAGGATATACGTATCCATAAAAAAAGTCGTTCTAACTAAATTTCCAGTATGTGCACGACAGTATTTTGAGTCTTCAGTGGGTTTTCCAGCAGTAATAAATAATTGTTATCATTAATATCATTAGCATTTGTCGTATTTTAAAACCATTAAAATGAGTTTCATCTTCCGGATGTATAACGAAAACGGAAGAATACCTCTTTTGGTTTCCTCATCAATTCGTTTTAATTAGTCGCTAGAGGGAGCACCCTACGATCTGAAACTGCAATATTATTGGCCACTTACGGAAAAACTGGTGTGGAACTTGCCACGGAAAATAGGAACAGGTCCTATTGCCAAACCTGGTATATAATCTAAAGATATTCATGACAAATGGAATACTATCAAAATACACTATTGAAAACATATCTTCTTACTCACAAATCCATATAATGTAACGTATACATTCACTGGTTTTTTGCTTCCAGCCATGTTTACATGGAATAAAAGGAAAACAATTTCTGTAACAACATCTTATTAAATCTATGTCATTTACCTTAATGAAACTTTACTCAAATGAGTAAATTTTCTGTTTGTACGCATTACAATACGAATTAAAATAATAATTTTTATTATAAATTTCACAGCGTTACTTTGTCGACAAAGGGATAGGCTACTAGTCATCAAGTGACAAGTTAAGCAGTGCTTTCAAAATCGTTCTATCATCCGCGAAATAAAATAGTGTTAAATATAGGGACCTTGAACTGGTGGCGGCCTGTTAAAACGTGGAGGTGATTTTTCGTAATTTTACTGATTTAACTAATGAGCTTACTTTCCTCTACATGGATGCAATTAATATCTAATATGTTATTGGACGTTTAGATGGTAGGCAGGATTTGACGTCTCGCTGGCAACAATAAATAACATTAGAGATTGAACCAGAATCATATTCAACAGAGATACCCGGGACTCTGAGCCAGAAAACCTTGGACCATAAGAGTAGAATATAAAAGGGGATTCGCGTACAAGGACACGGGAAATCGACACCGGTGCCGGCCCATTGCCATATTGGATATAGGTGACCTTTACCTTGACCAGTGACCTTGACCCCATGACCCTGAACCCTTGACCCCATAACCCTTGACTCAAGACCCTTGACCCAAGACCCAAGATCCTTGACCCAAGACCCAAGATCCTTGACCCAAGACCCTTGACCCAAAACCCAAGATCCTTGACCCAAGACCTACCCAAGGCCTACAAAGTCGTAATGAGAAGTATTCATATGTATGCATATTAGAAAGCACGTAACTTTTCAGTTAGCTAAGTACGCTAGAATCAAGTAACCTGAATTTTTCAAATAAGTAAACTGCTGTGATCACTTATTAGTTTATATAATTACAGTAAATTGGGCTAAAACCGGTTCTTTACGGAGTTTAATAACTTTGGTTGGCAATACTGAAAGCATAATTAAATCATGAAACTGAAGTATTCGGGAGGCTATCGCTAATTATTCACAAATTTATTTAAAAATACACTCACCTTCAAAGCGTTTTCCAATCATTAAATATTCGACACAATTTATTTATATAGGCTCTTCACGGTAAAATGACCACTTTTGAAAGTCCCCTTAAGATCTAATTGTATTGAAGTCGTGTAGTCTTCCGCCTTATGTAAAACTAACATTGCATGGGTGTCATCACTTTATTCATGCGTCGATCGTGTGAAACTTTGAAATTATTAGAAAAGGAAATATTTTACAAATCTGCTCGTTGTTCCACTTCAATGCGTAATAAAAGAATAATGCGAAATAAATAATTTAAGTTGTCACAAATGGTTACTTAACATTGTTTATTCGACGTTGAGATATTGAACTACTATCCCACCATCGTTACCAACTTTACTGGGGGCATGTTAATCAGTGCACCCGTTAAAATATATGCAGGTAAGCGCAGTGACTTTTTCTGAGGTTGATTTCAAAAGTACTCACTTTATCATGAACAACCTTTAAAAATATTCGACGGAAGGGCTACAGCCCTTCTCGAGGACAACGGAACGACACAAGCTGGCGACTGACTACGCGTGGTTGGAAGGAAGACTGTACAGCATATTTCTTGGCCTGCACGTCTTTGCCACCCCAGCGAACTTTTTCATAAAACTCATTCCTAACCTCAATTTCTGTTCCGGCTCTCGCGAGCAGCTCGTGGTTGGTTGCGCAAAGCCGCTTTTCTTTCTCTCCTCTCCCCCCCCCCCCCCCCCCCCCGCGCGCCCTGCGAGGCTTCCGCGCCCACAATATCCACAACCATTCTTCACATATTATTTTTCTCTTTCATGCGAGACGAACCTTCGAGAATACGGCATGGGGGGGGGGGAGGAGAGAGAGAGAGAGAGAGAGAGAGAGCGAGATTTAAAATAGAGAGAAGAAAAAAAGATGGTTCTTTCGCTCCAGTGTAAGAAGTTGCAGGATTCAACTAATGGAAAAGCCATATCTCGTATTGAGCCACGCCCGAACGGAGCGGAAGTGACGCAGCGTTTCCGGCAAGACGCACAAGCAGCTGCGGCAGACTGCTCTTCGGCTTGTTTCGGCACTTCTCGGCTAGCATCTCGGGAAACAGCCAACGAATATTATTGCAAATTTGTAGGAGAAATAGAAATGTAATTACATTCGAATTACATAATGAATCCGGGCGATGAGTGCGTAATTGGATCACTGTCGATGTTACAAATTATTCTCATCGAAAGCTAACATTCCCTATTTCTTCCTCACAATATTATCGATCAAATTTAACTAAACACCAGTAATTAAGGATCTAATAAAATTAAAAAACATAATATATAAAAATAACGGATATATTATGTTACGTATTTTGTGTAACTTGACTTGTAAATGTTTGCTTTCTGTATGAAGAAATTATAAATGGATAAACACAAAACTCGGATTGCTCACTTGGTTGCGAATACGGAAAACCGAAGGCCGTATTTAAAATTACAGCAGATATTCATATTTAGAACTCAATTATAAAATATTGTATATTTAGAAATATAAAGTTTTGTTCAGATGTACCACATTGAAATTGGTGCGATGAATAAGAAAAAAATTTTTAAGAATCGCAATATGAGTTATTATGAATCTAACAACCGATGTATAATTGCTTTTCATGCTGTCTCTCGAATTTCTATTATACTGCCGGACAACTAAAATAGTGCACACAGGAGGATGCATCGGGTGGTAGTAAAATATTGTTACAGGACGGCGAGGGGCGTATATGAGTTTGTGAGGGATTGGGGTCTTAATAAAATTAAAAGAACTAAATTAAATTTATAATTTACTCACACAGCTGTTATTTACAGAATTAAATTTACTATCTCCACTCTTCACTTTTTTCATTTCTCAGTGAGTACAACATTTAATGTATATTTCAACTCTAATTTACGTCCTTCTCAATGTCGCAGTTTCGTTATAGTCAATTAACTCATACTTATCATTAACACATGTTCAGCCTGCCTGTTGCCATCATGTGTAATGTATTTCACTAAATAGTCCAGCTTGCCAGCCGCACTCTTCACTGCTTGATAATCGCAGTCGCTGACTTTCCTTCCGCTGGTCACTTCTCTCGTCGCTCGTGGTTTATCGCTGAAACACTGCCACTCATCCATTCAACATCTCCTCTCAACTCAACTCTCGGCTGGGAGGCTAATCACACGACTTATACTCTGCTGGGCTTGACCTGGAAAGTTCGACGCACCCCGAGTCACGCATAGAGATACTAGGGCAGCGAACCACTAGATCATTCTTCAGATAAATACGGAAACTCAACACAACTCAGAAGTTGAGCACCGAGTCAGTCATCACTAGGGAGAGGAAAATTTCGCGAATTCATTTCAAGAATACAAGATAGACGTCAAACACGCGCACACTGAAGTCACCTTTACAGTTGGATCACAGTTTATTAGATACGCCCTGGACGACTTGCAAGGAAACAAGTAGCTAGTGTCATACTGCCAGGTGTGGGTTAACACTGACTACTCTTCGGGACAGCAGCCGTTGAACAAACTTCTTAGGACCGAATGTGACAGGATTGCGGAGTCTAGACAACAGGTCACAGTTCACCGGGGTCAAGGTCACAGGTTAAGGTCAAAGTCACCGACATCCAACATGGCTGACAATATGGCCGCCGGCCGACCGGAATGACATCATGAACAGCTCCGACGCTCCGCGCCAGGCGTAGATGACTCAGCACGCAGATAATTATACTACTGTGGCTGTCGATTTTTTTTTACCTTTCCTGAAAAAAGCCACTGTACTTTCAGAACACTTACTTTCTGAGATCAGCGTATCCGCACTGATGATGATTTTACAGACAATATCTCTCTAAGGATTTCCTTTGACGTCACGTTAAAAATTTCCTGTTTATGTCCGTGGACAGTTAATTTAGTTTCTGTTCTGTACACCTTGAATATGCACTGTCATGATAGTAACATATTTACGTTCCTGCCAATTTCAACAGTTTCACTTGATTGAAGTATACTACCGACGTTCACGAACAAATTGTAATAATCACCAGTGTGTGGTAGATAAGTACAAATGGAGCATATTTCATCCAGGAACCAGTAGTATAACATCCATAATTAACCCACTAATGGCTCTGGCAATGTGCAGGGGCGGGAAAGTCAATCAAAATAAATAGGCTACAGATAGTGCAATGAAATTACACTTTGATATCACATTTGGGCTGCAGGCATGGAGACAGAGCGTCTGTTCGATGCCTCTGTTCAAGTGTCTGTTCAAACCGCCCGCCACCATCGGCCACACAGGCAATGCAGCGCTGAAGCATGTTGCGAGGCACATGTGCAAAGTTTTCCGACGTAATGAGCTCATCCCTCGTGCCAAGTGGTGTGGCATGCACCATCGATTTGACGTGGACCAACAGCCAGAAGTCAGGTGGTGTGATGTCAGGTGAGCGTGTTGGCCATGCTATGGGGCCAACTATCCACCGGTTCGGGAAGTGCATGTCGAGGTGCCGGCTAATCGCAATGGCGAAATAAGGTGGGGCCCCATCCTGCTGAAACCACAACGCCTCACGAGCCTCTAAAGAAATTCCTTTCAAGTATTCCGGTAACACGTTCTTGAAGATACGTAGCACATCCGAGACTGCAACCGTGCGGTTTTGAGCAGTGTTATCAGGCACGAAGACCTGTGCACAGGGTCGTTACAATGACACGCAACAATGTTGCATACCCGCCCCCTGCACATTTCCACTGCCATTAGCAGGTTAAGGTCACGATCTCCCATTTCTACATCTTTCGGGAGAATTAATTTTTTGAACCCAAACGGGAGCCGATATTGTAAAATCCTCTCACAGGTTTGTTAAAAATTGTTTTTATTATGAAGTATAATTTTTTCATTACAAAAATTATATACTTTTATCCAATAGATTAATTAACGAAAATTACGGTTATTTAATGATTATTTGAACTTATACAGTTCTTTGTGTTGAAAAAATTAGACTACATAATAAAAACAATTTGTAACGAAATTGTAAGGGGATTTTACAATATCGGCTCCCGTTTGGGTCCAAAAAATTAATTCTCGCAAAAGCTATAGAACTGGGAGATCGTGGCCGTAAGTATAGACGTTAGACTATTGGTTCCTGGATAAAATATGCTCCATTTGTACTTATCTAACCCACTCTAGTATTTATTATCGTTTGTTTGTGAACATCTGGTATAAAAGTGATCGATTGCAGAACAAAGCAATTTCACATAAGGCGGAAGGACACGTAAAGTCTAGGGAGTAGGGCTTTCCAAAAGTGCTCTATAAACCACGAACAGTCTATCACATGTTTTATTATCATTGACATATTATCGTTCATGTCTCCCAACCCTTGTTGTATAAAAGTTCAGGAAGCAACATCCCCTCGTGGCTGTCGTGATGGGTCAGCCCGCGAGCAGACAAGCACGTCACTTATTCACGATTTCCCGTGATCTAGCCGTCAGGGCAGGCAAGCTACGTCTGATCCCGGGAACTACTTTCAGACCTCCTAGACACGCACGTCTCACAGCTCTACATGCGAGTTCCTTGTCTTTCGCCGCCGTCAGACGTCTGTAGCTCGCCGCTAACTCACAATAATGACGCAGAGTACATATAGGTTTTTCACGGTAAAGTGAGCACTTCTGAAAGCCTTGCGTAAGATCTACATGCGTGTACATTGCGTAGTCATCCGCGTTATGAAAAATTAACATTGCTATGGACTTCCTCCCTTTATTCATGCGTCGATCAAGTGAAACGGTGAAATTACTAGAAAATTTAATATTTTGGACATCTGCTAATTTTTACATTTCGACGCATTAAAAAAAAAAAAAAAAACAGAAAGCTGGAGAAATAATTTAATTTTACCATGAATGGTTAACTAACATTTTTTATTCGACGTTGAGATATGGAACTGCTTTCTCTCCATCGTTACCAACTTTACTGGGTGCATGTCACCCAATGCACCTGTTAAAATACACTATCGACCAAAAAGTAATTGGGCACCTGTCCACAATCTTTGTTCGGTGGTTGTCATCCCATTAGAATCTCGTAGGGCCACCTCTTGCGGCTATAACAGCAACCACCCTGTCTGGCATGCTCTCTACGAGTGTTTGCAGGACATCCACGGGGATTCGTCGCCATTCCTCTTGCAACCATTCCATGAGTTGAGTAATGGATTTTGGTCGCGCCTGACGAGCCCTCACCCGGCGATCCAATTCGTCCAAAAGATGTTCTGTAGGGTTAAGGTCGGGGCTCTGGGCGGGCCAGTCCTATCGGCGAACATTGTTGTCGGCGTACCACTGCATATTAGCCCTTAAAACATGGCACCTGGCATTGTCATCCTGGAAGTAACACGGGTCCAATACGTAAAAACGCCACAATGTTGGGAACATTTCATTTTCCAGAATGTTCCAATAGGCCTCTGTGCTCATGCTACCTCGGACAAACACCAGCGGTCCTACGCTGAAGGCCATGAAACAGCCCCACACCATCACTCCACCACCACCGAATTTCCTAGTTGGCACTATACACTCCGGCAGAAGCCGTTCCCCGGGTAGACGCCACACCCATAAACGTCCGTCGGACCGGAATAATATAAACCTAAACTCATCACTCCACAGAACTGATTTCCACTGCTGCAGTGTCCAGTTGTGACGGTCCAAACACCACCTGAGTCGCCGAGCTTTATTGCTTGTATATGGGACACCAACACAACAGAAAATGTGAACATGTTCTCAGGATTGCAAGAACTGGCAGCCTTTCTGCAGAAACACAATTCACGACACTCTTGGACCACTTTAGGCCCATCATTACACAGGCAAAATCCTTAACAACACTATACGAGAAACAGATGTTGCTTCTCACAGCACTCGTCACTTTACCACAGTAAACAAACAAATAGTTGAGGATTATTTAACTATAAAATCACCCCAAACTGACACTGTCGTATTAAACACACAGTAATCAATATTTAGAGCGCTCTGCCCAGGCTGGTTATGTGGAAACTCGGGAAAGGTGGAAAATAGACCCAACCACCACTCGTCTTCGAGGTCAAGTGACACATGCCAGTCGAGGTTAGTAGTTAGTAGTTGGGGGGGGGGGGGGACTAACATGATATGACATAACTAATTCAGCTTAATTTAACTAATTTAATCTAGCTTAGGCTTATCATTTATATCACAGAATATTAAAATTAGGAAAATACCTAAAAAAAAAAATTATAAAAATATAAAACCACAAAAAAATACAAAATACAAAACACATTAAAAAATTACTAAATTAAAACTTATGGAGTTTTATATGTTACAAACATAAATATTTACCTACAATAACGCACCGACCTGATAGTCTGTTTCAGGTCGGGAAGAAGACTATCCTCGTTGAAGAGATGGCTGGGGGGGGGGGGGGGAGAGGCTCTGCTTTGACTAGGGCCTGGCAGACTCTGGCAAAGCCTGGCAGACTCTGGTCCCAAGTGCCACCCCATTATGTTTTTGTTACTAATACTGGATTTATTTCCTGTGTCACAACACTCTGAAACGATAAAACCTACTCCGAGGGCTGTTCCCGAGCGATTAGGGACTCACCGACACACTACACGCGAGATTTAAATATCACACTTGTATACAACAGAACAACACGTTAGACAGACATCATGACACTTACATTCACTCCAGCCGGGGGGCTGGAGGGGAGCTTCACTCCCCCGCCGACAACGTAAACACGTAAATTTACATAATAATAGGCGATAAAATTAAAACAACCTAAATGTGGGTCCGGTGCCCCAGACTTACACTGACACGGCCTCCGCCTGCGGACCCTATGATTAGTCCAAGTGTCGGGTGGCAATTGTTTTTACAAACACCCAGTGAGTTATGGGAGCTGTGGCACCCGGTCTCACGACACACGTGTCATTCCGGTGGCAAACGAGGGTCGGCGACTTATTTGCAGCTGCTCTTCCGAAATATCCAAGTCGGTGGGCCTTTGTACGCAATGTTCCAATGGAAACCGATACTCCTGCTGCTGCATGAAACTCCTGTCGGATGGTAGACGTGGGTTGTGTCCTATTTTTGACAATTTCTTCACGTTTCAGGGTTCTGCGATTTATGTCGGTCAAGATTGGAGGTCGCCCTGAACGTGCAGCATTGGCACAATGCCCTTCGACCTTACACTTACGCAGGACGAATGCGACCGTTGATTTGGGCCTGTTTACCTTCCGTGCAATCGCCCGGCTAGACAGCCCACTGAGATGGCAGCCCACAATCACGCCCTTATCGATGTCCGATAGCTCTGTACCTCGTGCATTCTTCTTGTCAACTGGTTCTATACCGTCCTGCAGCGTACGGCGGCCACACAAGTCAACTGACGTACTGAATTACCTATCTTCACAGGTGCCCAATTACTTTTTGGTCGATAGTGTGTTTGGAGGTAGGATCAGTGACTTTTTCCTAAGGTTAATTTCAAAAGTCCTCACTTTCTCGGGAACAGCCATTACTTGTGGCGGTCGCCTACCTAACACTTGAAATGCGCAGCAGGGTGTTTGAAAAATGTTTTTTTTTTTTTTTTTTTTTTTTACGAAACTATTAAACGTGCCCCCAATAGTTTTAACTACTACAAGAAAGCACATTCCACCCGATGATGATGTCAAGAGGCATTAGTTTACATAGTAAATTTTTTCATTTGTACAGTTTTGTAGTATTTGTTCTTAAGGCTGTAGCAAAACAGAAAAATCTAGAATTTGACATTAAATTATTCAATAAATACATAACCTAAAAGTTTTTATTCGAGGAAAATGCCATTACATACAACGCGTACAAGTTGAACAATATTTGATAAGGTTATAAAATAATTTTTTTTTTTTTTTAGTACCCAACACCCTTAAATGACTTCGATAATGATCGTCAGTGATTTGTGAGCAGACACCAACATACAGAATATGTAAGTAAAGGATGTTCATGGTAAACTGAGCACATTCGAAAGGCCTAATTAAGATCAATTTGCACGCACATTGTTTATTCTTCCACCACATGTACTGTAGCATTAACATTGCCATGGGTCTGATCGCTTGACTCGTGCGTCTGTCAACTGAAATTATGAAATCATCAGCAAAGTAAATAAATATCTTATAAATTTTATAATACTTAAAATCATATCCATAAAAAAAAAAACAGAAAATGAAAGAAGTAATTTCAACATTCTCAAACGTTTTCCGAAAACGTATAACTAAACGTTAAAACATTTAACTACATTCGCTTCGTTGCTACAACTTTAATGGGCGCATGCGAATCAGTATGCCCGTTAAAATATACACAGGTGGAGGACAGTAACATTTTTCAAATGTCGATTTCAAAACTTCTCAATTTATCGTGAAGAGCATATATATGTACAGGAGTAGTGTGGCGAGTCGGGCACATGCATCATGCATCGGATCTCGGGTTCGTGCGCCATATTGGTAGGCGTTACAGCCAGGACTCGATGCCATGTCGAATGTTCTTCCTCCCGTCATTCCCACCCATCATCACTAGACATTATTTTAATAAAAAATTATTCCATTAAAAATATTTCTAAAAAATTATAAGGAAATTAATAAAATTATCGGCCCACTACCTTGAATTGTTAATATTCATAACAGTTTAGAGTGTCGCTGCATACTATCACAATTCAATTAAATAAAAATAATATTTTAATAGAAATGTTATATATAATTTTGGCCTACCACTTCGGGGACGTATTGATCCGCAATCCACACTCACAATTAAAATTACTTTAAAAATTACTTTCTTTAAATTGAAATCTATTTAATAATTAAATATTTAAAGGTAGGTAGGTAAGGGGGCTCCCTACATGGAAAGTCAGCATCATTTCAAGCCATTTCTTTTACTCTAATTTCTCAAAAACTAAGCAATATTTGAAGACAACAATTTTTTAGAGCAAAGATTTAAGTGCGTACTTTGTAATAACTGTCAAAGATATTTTGTTCGAATATAAATACGTTTTTTAAAAATTACTAATTCCGCGAAAATTTGCTACGTAAAAAGAACTTCTTATGTTGAGTCTTCCTTTGCAAAACAATATTTCTATCACAAGTAACAAAACTGCATCTTTTGTGAATAAAATGGTATATTAAAACCCTATAGTCACCGCTAAGAATACTGAGGAAACAGAATAAATGCGAAGCTATTTTTCGCAGTTTCCCACGCCCAGTAGTTGCTGCATTCTCTGCTTTGTCCGCGCTGGCTGTGCGAGTCTGGCCGTAGGGGAAGCGGAGTGGGGCGAGCGCTGACCTGGCCGTCGACAGCAGGCGCAGGAGGGGAAGTGAGACCGCGGGAAACCAGGGATGGAAGGATCTGACGGCCACTGTTTAGTGTCGCGGAGTGAAGAGGTTGTCAAGTCTTGGTGCGTGATTTTTTTTTTTTTTCGTCGTTATGGATGGCACAAACAAAGACTGGAGATTTTGGAAGAAGAAACGAATGTTTCTTAGCGCCAAAATATGGAAAAGAAGAGCTCCACTAGGACTCACAGAATATTCTAAGAAGACGTAAGTTGAAAAATAGTTGGTAAATGACTCATTGCGTTCAGATAACAAAAAAAAAAAAAAAAAAAAACACCATATTAACTTGCCTGATAAACATATCTTGGGTTCAAGTCCCATGGATTAAAGGGCAGAAATTAATATGACAATGGAAATGTAAATGCAGGTATTTACTTTTCATGTTATATGTAATTTCTACAGAATTCTTGGTGTAGATAAATATTTATGTATTTGAAAAAAAAAGTGCGATTGTGGACGTAAGTGGTTGTTTTTTTTGCATGCAGAAGATCAGAAATCTGTTATGATAAAAAAGTTAGAAAATGTCAACATTTTGTTATTCAGCAAAACCAGTACGCGAAAGTAATCCTAATTACACGTCTAGCGGTTAATTTTTTTTTAAAGCTATGTTCCGATTAATTTTCGGTCTGTTGTGTATCCTTCCGCCACCAATAAATGACCAAGTGACGCAGTGAATTCATATTTAAAAATCTGTTCTGTTTAACATATTCTTAATTTGCTTCTTTGAAAATGAAAAATGAAAAATTTTTAAATTGTCACTAATTTATGAGCGCTGCACTTACCGCGATCTCTATACACAAACTTTCCCTTTATTTACTGCCTGTATTTCTTCAAATATGCTAATCGCGGTTTATACTGAGCTGTATGCAGTTATGGGTAAGGATTTTGCAAAGGTTTTAATAAAAAGTGCCTAAATGATCGCATATCAACTATAGCAAAGTGGCAATATGCATAATTTGTGTACTATCTCTGTTTAAGGAATTATTAGAATTGATAATTTTTGTAAGCATACACAAGTATTCAGAACTTGGTGTTAATCTTTTTCACACAAAGCTCATAACTATACAAGCCATTTAAAAGCGTGCATCAAATGCGGGTGAAATTTGTGATGTTTAACTTTGCGGGAACAATATTTTTTAATTGTATTAAAATGGCATTGAAAACGCCATTTTGTACAATTTTAAAATGGCTTAAAGATAAGCACTGTGCACAAATCTTGACCACTTGGTATCGTAAACTGGAGTTGTGCTAAACTAATATTATTCTTTACGTGTTACTCCCATTTATAGCGTGAGCGCGCACAAAGTCAGAGACAGACGCTAGGCGGGAGCTGAGTTAGGCCTGCTATGATGCACACTCAGGCGATTGCAAAAAATAACGTATTATTTGTGTTTCCTTTGTTACAATATGCACTATTGAACCAAGTACACACTTATACGTGACTTTTGAAAGACACAAGTGTAGTAAGTTTTAGTTTATTTCGCAGTCTTTATTTCATTACGTGTAAATATGCTAATCCAGATACCAATAAACCGGAGCGAAATTGGGAAGTCCTATACCAATAAAACTGCACCAGCATTGCATGAATAGTAATCGAAAACTATTCGGGGAAAAAAAGTCACCTTCAGCATCGGGCAGGATCAAACCCACGAACTCCCGAATGCGAGTCACGAGTGCTGTGGTATCGTTATGCTATTGCATAAATGTCGTATGTTAATGGAACAGTTGTCATTGCATTAGATATGCGTTAAAAAATTAACTATTTAATGGACGTAAATAAATAGATAAAATCTTTTATAGCAGTCAAATCAAGGTTTCTTTTCAATATTAATTTCAAAAGTACTGTAAGGTCTTACCCGTGTATAAAAGAACAAGTTTCAATCAACGAAAAATGCCAATAAATGAAAATTACAACAGTAATGTACACACAAATAACACAGACACAACGGAAAATGCTACGTTTCGGGAATTGGAATCTATTCCCGTCTTCACGCTTGTAACACGCTGGTCGGGAGATACAAGATACGAATGTGTCTTGGGCCTTCCTCTGAGATTCTATTTTTCGTGTTTTACCTGCTTTAGTGTTGTATTATAAGCTGTCCTGTTGTCTCTACACTTTCCCGCGTGATCGTTACACAACGCAGGGTTGATTGTCAAGAAAAGCATGTGCAATGGCGTATGTCCACAAACCCATACATTGTTATAACCTACCATTGCAACAAATCTTCAAAGATCTCATTCTAAGGATTTTTTTTTTACGTTAAACTTTTGAGAAATATGTCTGCTGGCATCGGCGTGGACGCTATATCATCAGCGATAAGGCTTATCAGTTACAACAATATCTATACACATTTAGGGTTTAAATACATGCATTCAGAAGACAAATGAATGCAACATACATTATATTGATGCTTGAGTATATTGAAGAGAATAATTAAGTGTTCCAAATCTTATCTTCTGACAACAATGTAAAGACTAATGATTTATTTCCGAGATCAAAATAAATGTTTCATCCGATTGCGCAATGCATCAGTGAAACTCAAGTGAAATGTAATATAACTGCAAGTGACCAGTAGGAAAATTATTTTTCAGGTTCGGAAGATTTTGAGTCCGTTATTCTTATAATAATATTATTCGTAAATATTGTACACCGCTATATGATTTTTGGTTCAGCTTGATGTTTTGTTTTATTTTACTTTAGTATTTCAGTTGCTGCTCCATACTTCCACCTGAAGACCTAGCCTGTTATGTGGCACCTAAATCTCTCTCACACACACATTATTCAGTTTATTTATAGTGATGAAAATGTACAGATTCTTGCTGAGTGTCTGATGTTCGTAACAAAGAGTCTGCTGTATATCTTTCTTAAATATTTCTACATTCAATATTACTTTCTGATCACCTGATTTCATTCCGCATATCTTTCCTTGTCCCTTTTACAATAAAATAAAACCAAAGTTTAAAAAAATGTAAATGATAAGTAACACACATTTTATGTATAAGGCATAGTCATATAGAAAATAACAAGTGCATTGTACCATTCATTAGGACTAGTTTTCGTACGATTAATGCACACAGTCTCTTGTTTGGTTATTACGTTATGAAGAAATTTATGAGTTTTAATTTATTGTTACTATGCAAATGAATTTGAAGCATTATGAGTATCTGCTAGAATCTTTCTATGTTTATGTGTAAGTTTGTATCATTATATATATAAGACTTGTAATTATAGGTCTACCTCTTTAATCCATCGGGATACTCTGTTTCCTCTTTCTTTCAGTCTTGTATTACTGGACGAAAGTTGGTGCTCAAATATAGATATGAAACCACGTTTTAGCTTTGAATTCACATTTTTTACTATGCACTTTTGGAATTGCATGGCAGTGAATCATTTTCTCTACAGTAATTTTGTTCTTGTGTCCCAAAAGCTTTTAGTTAAAAACAAAGCTAAAATTAAAAACGATAACTGAAGCACTTATTTACAAAACATGTTAATTTTTGACAGCAATTTGTAAATGCGAAAGGGGAATATTTTGTATGGTTATGAAAATACATATTTGTAAAAGTGAGTTTCAGCATTTTTTCTTCACTGTTTATGTAGTTACGTCAATGTGTTTATTTGACTTGTCTTATACTCTTTACTTCTACATGTGTTGACACTATCCCTCACGACTAAGCATTACATACCTACATTAAAGAGTACTACACATTTAATACTCCGTTAAAATGTCTACTTTCATGTCATATTGTTTATTGCAACTCACTACAAAGTGCTGTAATTGCGAATGTCCTAATTAATAGAACGGTTAGACTTCCCCCACACAAAATGAATTCAAAGATAACCTTTGTTAATAAAAAAAATAATTACGGCGCGAACATGCCACTTCAGTTAACTGACTCATGTCTTTGATACCAAGTCCCACGACATATCAACTTAACGAAATATTCCTTCTCTTTTGGTTATGTATTTTTTAAGAAGTTTTAATATCATGTTAGCCTCTTTACTAAAGCAAATGTCCCTAGATAAAACATTTATTTTTCAGTAACCCATTCAAAAGTGAATTTTGTTTGGCATATGAGAGTGTGTATAAGTTATGACAATTTTTGATAGGAATTCATGGCAAGGTGTTCCATTATATTGCGTGGCAAGTTGAGAGAGCATTTGTGACCATAGGCTCGAATTTATCATATTGATTAAATATGCTTTGTTTCATAGAAATATCAGACTCTTCTACACAACTTGAAATTTTATTCAGTAAATACAGCACGTATCAATACAGCCTAACGAAAGCTTCGGACCACTTGCGCTGTGTCATGCGGAGAAGAAAATCCCCGGAGTTCGAACCACGCGATAAGGGACGGCGGCGATGGCCTTAGGACTGGGGTGTTGTGGCCAAACATACCATCTGCCACTCAGGCACCTAGACGTGCGCATCTTCCCCTCTCAACGCCACGTGGCTTCTCTCTCTCCGAGCAAACGGGTGGTAAAGTTGACGAGACAGGGCACGCCCAGTTGTCGCCGAAAACACCCGCTCTCCCGCCGCTGGCGGTGTTTGGGCTATATAGGGGAAGCCCTTACCGTCTCGTTGACAGAGAGGTCATTAGAGACGGTGCAAGTTGCACAGGAAAGAGGGATTGGGGGAAGGATTGGGAAGGAATCGGCCATGGACTTTGTCAGGGACCCATCCCAGCATTCGCCTGGAGTGATTTCGGGAAACCATGGAAAACCGAAATTAGGATGACCGGACCGGGAATCGAACCCGGGTCCTCCCGAATGCGAGCCTGTGTTACCACTGCACCACCTCGGTCGGTATTAAATATTTAAAGGCATAAGTATTGAGTGTTACATACCACTGGACTCGCCTTTTCAAGGCGCTTACGATCGAAATATATCAGTTAGTTAACCCACTGTCAGGACTAGCATTTTTGATTTAAGATGTATGACCCTACCCCCCAACAATTGAAACTCAGTACAAACACCCACTATACCAACACACCTACTCCATCACAAAAATCTGTAACACTAAAAAATTGGTAAAAATTGGCACACACTACCACTCATCCCATCGCCCAACACCAACACCGAGCTCTCTAACCACCCTCAAACCCCACCCCCACACACCTCTCATCTCATCTCCTCACCTCACCTCACCTCCCCTCCCCCACAAACCCCTCATCACCTACCCAAGTTAACAAACACTCACCCCCTCCCTCTGCTACCAACATCCTCCCCCTCCGCCACTGCCCCTCTCGCCCCCCATCAACCATCATCCCCTTAATCTCCTTACCATCTCCATACCAACAGTTACCTCACCCCCTTCATCCTACTAACTCCCTATCCCCTCTACAACATTCCCTTTTCTCGTCACTCACCACCTCACCCCTCTCACCACCTAAACACCTAACCCCTCACCTTCTCTCACCGCCTCCGCCTCCCTCACCACCTTCATTTAAATGTAAGCGATGTATCATAGAACTCGTTTTTTAAATTTGGATTTCTGTCTTGTAAGCAAGCGAATATTTATAGGCATATGCGATTATAAGTTGCGATATCTTAGTGCCAGGCACGTAAAATTCAGTTTACTAGCAACATTTCTAGCTCCAGGAAAGCTCTACAACCATCTATAGACATATTGATTAGCCAATATTTGCATCATAGTGATGTTTTTAACGAAATAATTTTATAACAGACTGGTTAAAATAGTGAAATGTTATTTTGATTTTCGAAATTTATTAAAATTGATTACTACAAATTTATTCATGTTCGTCTGCGTCCGTATAAACAGCGCCTTTAGTTATAATTCGTTAAATACGAAACCAACTATTCTGGCACTCGCGAACTTCGCACCGTCGTGCAGTAAGTTGAAACTTTGCTTTCAAATGCAAAGTCCTTGCAGCAGAAGCGACACCGATATGCCATTGAAAGTTCCGTAGATGATACACTAGGGGTCACATATGGTTCGGCTGTCGTCACGTGTCGGAAGGAGCAGGAACCATGGATGAAGATGTCTTCGTGGAAAGAGATGTTGGTCCTGGTGATGAGGTGCCAGGTTCGTCGTTCATACTGGTCGCAGCAGATCTTGGTAGTGGAGCATGTGATTGAAATCACCATCCATCACTCCGCCGACGGAGGCCGAAAGGACTCTCTGTTGCCCATCTGGCACCGAGGCATCGAGGAGGCCTGCAGTTTAACTTTGCATAACCTTACATGCTTACAGTAAGTACCGTTGCTGTAGAAAAGCGACTCACGCCGTAAGCACAGATATTTAATGTGGTTGGGATTGTTCAAACAAACACGAGGTTCATGGTGCTGTACGGTGTGTTGATGGGAAAATACTTTGTCGCAATAGCTGCAGGGATAAGTTTTCTCTGGTGGTGGCGATACAGGCGATGTCCCGAACTCTGCCGTAGACAGGTCAGCTAAAGATCTGGATGGCACAGCCGAAGAAACAGATATTGCAGTCAGAAATGGCGTTGTCCCTTCGTCCGAAGTTGCAATCGACCCCACTGAAGACGTCTCAATCAAAGAAGTCGATGGCGCCGTCGACATCATGCCTGAAGATAGCGATGGTCGTGCTATTGCTGCATACGTCCCATCTGAATAACTCGATGGTGCTTCTGCTGGACACACGACCGACGTCACCATAATATTTACGCCAGGTACCGTCGCCTGCTGCGACGATCTGCCACTCACCAAGACCTCTATCAAACCAAACTCCATAAAATGAACCCAGGCCCTCTTAAGCATCACTAAGGGATAGCTTGTTGTTAGAGCCACGTATATGTTAATATTTGTACGTGTGCTACCTCCAATTATAATTGAAAAATATAAAATACTTGACTAAAATGAAATATGATTCTGAATGGCAATCGTTGTGTGGGTAAATAAAAATGAAGAATATTTTCCTACGGATGAAAACATATGAGTAGGCCCCTAGTTAAATTGCATAACTATTATTGTTTAAAGAATAATAAACGTGAAGTTAATTAATATTGACTGCAATACAGTGTATCCCGATATTAATATGGAGTTCACCAGTAAAATAGTTTGATAAAATATGCGATATTCTCTACTCAGTTTAATAGTGGCATTTACATTTCAGCAAACGCCGAAGTAACTTGTGTATCTGTTTTCCCTTCGACGTAGTGGAAGACTGCTCGGTGATAATACGACTTTGATTTTAAAAGTGATTTTACCGGATATTGCAGGAACTACACTATTATTCCTGAAATTATTGCGTTTTTTTTTTTCAACTTCATAAACAATTTTTAAAAATGTAGAGATATTAAACTTACTATTATTGCTCCAATATTTCTGCCTTAACAACCACTGCAACTTAAAAAAAATATTAATAATAGAATATAACAAAGTTTACATTTCTTACATGAATAAAGTTATAACAAACAGTTGAAACTTTTCAAAAGGGCGACATGAAATGAAAAGAAGTTATGGCAATTTTAAACAATAAAAGGAACAGATACAATTTAGTATTTTAATAAAAGAGCTAATTTATGTTACACACGTGGCGTGAGAAAATACGATGAACAAGGGACTCGAAAATGATTCCAGAAAGTAAAGTATAACATTTAATGAAGTATTACAGCTTTGGCGACTGTTTCGTATTTAACAACTTGTATTGGGATATGTTCTTCGACATGTAGGTTTATTCTTTGTGGCTTGGAAGTGTTGGAAGCCACGTTGTTCAGCATTGAACACAAAACGAAAGCATTTTCACCTTTGTGGCTTCACGCAGAAATTATAGAGTATAGCAGCAAATGAGAAATAAAATACCATGGGACTTCATTCTGCAACGATGCAGTTTAATTAAATATGTAACTCAAAATGGTTAACATAAGCTGAAAAATTCAAAAACTGATGTAAAACAAAATGATAGGTATAAAAATATAATAATAATAAGTGCTAGATTTTTGGTATGTTATTTCTAAATTAAACGTTGTCTATTAATATATCCAAACTTTAGGTATCACTGAAGGAAACATGTTTCTCTGTTACAGTTAAAAATATCAGCGCAAATTATGATGCGTAGGGTTTAGTGACATGGTGTTTTTTTTTTCGTCCGAGGAAGAAACGAATATGCGGAGCGGAACTTGTCACTCTCTGTATCTCTTTTCTCTCTCTCTCGGTAAGTTTCACGCCGCTAGTAGAAGCAGGGAAATTACACACGTTTTTAGTATTACCATATTTAATACTTATTATAGAAAAATAATTACTCTTAAATTTGTAATTTACACCCGAAACGAGACTTTTTTGTTTGAATACTTATTATAATATATATAGATGTGATGGCGGGATGGTTACAAGTCTGAAGTTGGTAAAAGTGGCCACTGGTGACATGACATGGCGTGTTGCTCATAGAAAAAAAAGTGTTAATTTCTCTTCTTGTGAAAAATACTGAAACGTACCACATTATGTTCGTACACGTTGTGATTTTTAAACTTACCTAGGCAAGTCACGACGTTTAGATACATCTGTTTCTCCAAGGCAGGAATATACTGTAACATGCGTCGTGGCTGCTGTGTGTGAAAGAGTATTGTTGTCTTTACGTTATGTTGGACCAGTGTGTATGTGATTGCAAATATTGAACTTGCGAAATTTATACGTTTTAACCATAAACTGTTGATATGACGAAATTAATTTTTTGAGAGTCAGGTCTGTTTATTTATCACAACGTAACTTTGCCTTATGTGTTTCAAACAATTGTATAATGTGCTTATGGTTCTGTGATTTGAATGTTTGCCACAATCCCACCAGAATACTAAGTACAGCCAGATAAATTAAAATAAATAATGAAATAAACCTAGCAAACAGTTAGCACCAATGCATAAAAATA
The DNA here is from genome assembly GCA_029891345.1 of Dryococelus australis. NCBI lineage: Eukaryota > Metazoa > Arthropoda > Insecta > Phasmatodea > Phasmatidae > Dryococelus > Dryococelus australis. Next base: position 45,826,110 of record CM056996.1, read on the forward strand.
TTAGCGGAATAAAAGTTACGGTAGACCAATTTGTGTGCATGTTTACCCCTATTTTTTTTTAAGTTTGCCACTGCTATGTACAAAATATCAGCAACACGAATTGTGTGCTTGAATTTACTGTCTTTCGCTGGTCTGATTGTTCCTTCGAGGCCATCATTTTATAGAAATGATTAAAGAAAGGTATATCAACAACAAGAGGATAAATACTATAGTTCTTTACCCTGCAGTTGTAACAGGGTTAAACACATTCGCGGCAAAATAGTAACGTGTATTACGTGTAATGTGCTATGTCATGCATGACAAATATGTTTACAATGTAAAATAATAACTGTAAGAACTATTGTCATTAGAGACATTGTTCAAAAGTCATTAAGCTGACCTAAATATGGCTATAGGCCTAAATTGTGAAAATTTGTACGAAATGGTATTTGAAATATGACAGAATTCTTTCAACAACTGAAAACAGTAAACAAAGCATTTCACAGTTAAAAAGTATTAGTCACATGTCAGTGTTTAAATTCACATGTAGTGGAAGGATACATAATCGGTAATCAAAAGTAGAACTTTAGCAGGGCTTCAGAAAAGTGTAAAGTAACCGTGCATGGCCTATATAAAATTGTCGTGGCCTTTAATACAGCGACAAGATTAGAGTAAATTCTACAACTGTTGGCCATCTCTGTAAATATATTATTATTACAGTACTGAGATAACTGTTAATTTGTTTCCTACGTGGAGTTTAGAATAGATTCTAGAGTAAAGCAATTAATGGCTTAGGTGAAAGTTCTAAGGTTCACTACAAACACGAATTTTAAGTTGTTTGGATACAGAGGGAAATATCTTGTCACAAACTCCACAGCAATTTTTACCAATGAAAACTGCAAGCTTGCAAATGTTATGTACTATGCATGGAAATTTTCACATGTTTAATTTTTAATTGACTTCAGAACACAAGAAAATCGAAATGACTTTATAATCTTCACTCTCGGATATTACGTTGAAGACTTCGTATTTCTGTAAGTGAAAGAAACTATTTTTCACATACTGCGCCAACTACAGCTGACAAACTTTTAATAAACAAAATTAACCTACAAAGAAGTTATTTTATTTATTCTAATTACGAAAATATTTTTTTATATTTAGTAACTACAGATTTACACAATAGCATAGCTAAGCCTTAATATGCTACCAAAACGTCTCCTTTAACAGCCACAAATTAGTCAAAACAAAACTTGTGATTTAAATATTATGGTATCTTCTTATGTTTAGCAACAACCCCATTTTCATGTAATAAGCATAACTGGAGAGGGAGCTTGGCTTACAATCGAAGGCAACGTAAAATTTCAGCAATGAAGGATGTGTACATCCATTGCTTATATATCATCCAAACTCGAAACATGGCAGCTCCAAGCGGCCGTAACAACTTTGGTATTACAAGACGTCTTTGGGGATTATCGACAGGGAAATGATTTTAAAACACTTGTTTTCCTTAAAACTAGCGTAAAATACAGGTATGTTAAGTACTTTAGGCTTTTCGCCATATACTGAGTACTTTTGAAAGCCCTAATGATGATCTATTTGTATGCGTGTTGTGTATTCTTCCGCCTTACGTACAATTACCATTGCTATGAGACTGATCACTCTATTCAAGCGTCGGTCAAATGAAAATGTGAAAATATTATAAAAGAAAATATTTTACAAATTTCCTCGTTCTTAAAGTTAGACGGAATGCAAAAGAAATAATTTCAGCAATAACGTGTAGTTACTTAACACTTTTAATTCAACATTAAGATGTGGAGCTACTCTCTCACTGTCGTTACCACACTTTATCGGGCACATTTCAGTCACTGCTCTTGTTAATATACATGCACATATAGGTAGTGAAATTTTTCAAAGGCTTATTTCTAAAATGCTTAATTTATCGCGAATAGCTTATAGTAGATGCATTCTATCATTCTGGACTTACTCGAGGCAGAAGCCAAGTGTGCGGCTGGCAAACCGCGGTTGGTTGTGGAAAGGAAGAGATTGGAGCTAGTGTGTTGTGTTCTCCTTTTAGGGGACAATCACTCATGTTTACAAAGCTCAAAACAAGGGAGGAGGAAGAATACCGGGAAAATAATGTTTGGGAGGGAGGGGCAGTGGTCAATATCTGGCCGAGTCACACCCCGCTAATGTATGAGGAAGTTGCCGGTTGAGGTGGGGGAGGGGGGGGGGGCACAGCGGCCGCCAGTTGTCGTCAGCCGTGACGAAACAACAGTCCCTCATCTGTTCTCCGCTGTAGTTCCTGGCACTGCCGTCAGATGTCAGCGCCGCAGGGGAGCGTTTCGACACGCTCCAGCCGTCAAAAGCACCGCCGACACGGGCGGCAGAACATCCGCGCTCCCCCTACTCACAGCCAGAACCCCGACTTCTTTCAAAGGCGAAGGGCGACGTTCGAGGAGAAGGGAGGCGAAGAAGACGACGAAATGAGGGTCACGGAGGAAAATTCTCCCGTGTACGTTTACGTTTCGGGGGACGCCGTTAACGAATTGTCCGTCACGGTCAGAGAGAGGGGGAGAGAGAGAAGGATAAAAAAAAAAAAAAAAAAGACACACACGTGAGGGGTGTTCTGCTGCGCGATTCGCGAGGGATGGGAACAGAGAAGCTTTGTTTGCCGGGCGGGTGACTTGCCTTGTGGAACGGTCTGGGTCCAGAGCCTGCGATGGCCTGCTGTTTACAACCGCACATAGGCGACACGGTCGCCCTACCGTGCTTTCAACAAAAGTTAAACCCACATTTCCGCTCTGTCGTGGGAGACTCTCCAACAGTTGCGGATTACGTCAGCACTCCCTTCTCCGGTAACCGCCGCCCTTCTAGTTTCGCCTCTCGAGGAAAACAAATTCGCATGTTACAAAACTACTTCATGGACAAGCTCTACAGAGTGATTCTCAATTATACCGACAAACTTCTGGAGGCGATGCTCCATGAAAAAGTAAAAGAAAAATATATGGGACACTTTATACCTAAACCGAATTAAGGGAGGTATAAGCACTTAAAAAACGAGGTTTTAAACCGTATTTGTGCAAAGTACCGGCAACGAAGTAAAATACAATGACAAGTCTCGGAACATTATTGTATGTTATCGGGACCTTCAACGTAAGAGCCGATATTGTACACAAATACGGCTTAAAATCTCGTTTTTTTAAGGCTCATACCTCCCTTAATATTCGGTTTAGGAATAAAGTGTCACATATGTTTTACTTCTACTTTTTCGCGAAGAATCACCTCCAAAAGTTTGTTGGTCTAATTGAGAATCACTCTGTACATACGTTTCCGATCCCTGGAATCGCAGGATGTCGGATAAATTTTATTTGAAATCTAATCTTTATTTTTATGGACAGTTGCTTCAGCTTTTGGGCAAGTGAAGTATAACCGACAAAATTCACGGAATACCAATAATAGGCAATGTTGAAAATCACTTGAAGGTGCTCGCAATAAAAACGTCAATTCTTTCTTTTTTCGTGCCATTTTAGTTTTAGACGAAGTTCGGAATTATTTTGTTGTTGCATTATTCATTCTTACATTCGGCGGAACGATACAATAAGAAACCTAACTCTGCTTTGAAATATGCGAACATAACCCGAAAGTAGTTATCATAGTAATGGTTTCGTTTAGTTGTGAAAGTTTTTTTTAAATCGGACGACTTTGATTTTATTTAAAAAAAAAAAAAAAAAAACACTGCTTTAAATAAGAAATTAATAAACACATATTCATTAAAAAGCGCGATAATTTTTTGTTTCTGACATTTCCTACATCTGGTTTCTGAATTACGTATGAGAATGCATTGTTCTTTTCTTACTTATGTCTGAGATTAATGCTTGACAAAATAACTTTATTAAGGCATAGAGCAAAATTTGATTATATTTTAGGTGCAACTATAATTTGATTTCTTCTAATACTATTGCTTCTGTAGTCATTTTCAGAAAGGAAACTATAATAAATTTCCATTTATTCCACATAAGAGAGTTACGGTACTCCATTTATATTACAGTTATTGAATCATTTGAGTGTTGAACTATGATTAGTCAAATTAATGAATTTCAAAAATGGATGGTGAACGCATTTTTCCACAAAAAAAACTCGTTAGACCATAATCTGTACCCCTGAATTCTAAATAAAAAATACAGATTTATTACAATTGATAAGCGTGAGTATAAGAAAGTCTACATCTCATAAGTTTTATCCTACTTGTACCGTTAAACTATTTTTTTTTTTAATCTGGAAAAATGTAAGATTTTAGATTTCGCATACTCTATGCCTATATCATGATTGGTTGTGTTCTAAAACAAGTTAGTTCAGGACCATTGTCGTTATTGACTGAGTTTAACTGTCACGGGACTTGGGTTTCTGATAGCAAATAAAAAATGTTCAGTGTTCAAATAACTTAATTCAGATTGATATAGTCAGGGAGAAAATATCTTCTCCCAAAAACACGGAGAAAATAGACAAAGGAAATTTGCAAATGTGCACGTAAGCCATCAAAGTCAAGCCTGCATATAAATATATTCCCGAGACACAGATGGCCCTACAAAAAAATATGGCCGCCGGCTCACGGAAAGAGTCGATTATGCTTGTAGGGGTAGTGGTTGAGCCGAAACAGGTGACCCCTCAGGTCCGCCGAAGACTGCCGAGCACTTCCGAGTCGAGCCGAAGCAAGCGAGCTGTCGAGCTACAGTTCCCTTTCAAAACACTGCACTTTGTGTCCGAATCGTCATACCCAATCTACTTGGAACATAACGTCATTGGTGTTATAGTCTATACGAGGTTTATTCGCACTTTTAAAATCAAACCTTTGAAAAATCACCCCAAGTATGAGGTGTGTTAGTTGTTTCCTAAATATTTCATATATCATACTCGTTTAATACTTCTGTGTGTGTGTGTGTATATATATATATATATATATATATATATATATATATATATATATATATATATATATACACACACACAGAAGTATATTATATATATATATATATATATATATATATATATATATATATATATATATATATATATAGTTTGTCTCATTTAAGATTTCCAGAATTTGACAGCTACTGCTGCGAAGTATTTAAAGTGTAATAGAGTAGCGTCGTATTTGAAATAACGAATGTCAGCTGAGCGCCATGTGAAGCAATGGTGGTATCCATGAATAACACGTATTCTTTCTTACATCGGCGAAAAAGAAAATAGTGCACAGCACAAATAAAAAATAAGTAAGCATTTCGGAATAAACGTAAATAATATTGATATTGTATTCTCTATAAGGTTATTAAAAGTGTTTATAGTTTCAAATTTGTTAACTTGCATAACAGAAATAATGAAAAAGGAAGGTTGTTTATCTTCACCAACAAACTACTGGACGCCATGTTGTTATTGTGAGATGCGATTTTTGTGTGTGGGCGTATCAGTTTAGTAAGTTCCGAATCGAATTAATGAATGCTGTGTGAATAGCTATTTAAAATGCAGCGACTTAAAAATCCTTCATGCAATCGCCAACGACAGCAAGACATCCTACGTGTAGCCAAAGGAGTCGATGACATGATAGTAATGGGAGAACTCTAAAGTCGTTCTGTGCTAGAAACGACCCGGCGATTGCTTGGAATTTAAAAAAAAATAGTTGCAAAGTAAATAGCGATATATTATGTATGTGAATATTTGGAGTGTGATGTATTTGGTGGGGAAATGTAAATATCTTAGGCAAACGTTTGTTTGTAAACATGTTAAGTTTGTGTGCGGGTTTTTAGCAGACAATGTTTAAATTTTCAGCATTCATTTAATTTCTTAGAAGGCATGTTAATGTTACATTTGAATTAATTGTTGTTTGGTCAATAAACAACAAATAGTATTGACTTCAAAACATTGAGGTTACATTGCTCGCCTGTGTGTGTAGACCAAAACCACGAATGCAGATGTAATTAAATACAAATTATTTAGGCCTAATTGCGTTATAACTGAGATATATTGTTTCATTTGTCCAGAAAGACTTGTAAAGTACATTTTCTTTCTGTGGCAAATTTTTTAGTTACGGTAATAAATACTAATCGTGTAGGACAACAAATTGTACTGAATTTTTTTTTGGGCGACGATGGGCATGTGTATTAAATATCCACATTACTGTAATAGTACATACGGCCATGTGTTTGATGTAATTGCCATCAGATTTCATTACTTAATGATCACAGGGCTACCAGTCTTCACCATTTATGAGGAATGTTTTTTGTACAGACTTATTTTATTGTAATTGCTACAAATAGGTTCCGTAATGATTGATTGTAAAAGACTTTTACAGTTCTAATTAACTATTTCTGTGTATGATTTGACAGGTTTAGCTCTTATTGTGTTTGTTCACTGCCTAAATGTGATTTTTTTTTAAAGGTACTGGTGAAAATGCCTTTACACAGAACTCTAGCAGACTTTTGTTTTCTCATATTTCATTTTACTGCTCAGTTGTGAATTAATTATGTTTTTTTATGAGGCTCACATCAGTTAACTATGTGAGATTCGTATTCTTTTTTTAATGAATTCGTCAAATTTTTCAAGAGGCGTATAAAGAAGGCAATTCTGATCATACTTCAGGCCAGGTAAGTTTATGTATTCTTCATTAAATTGTTTAACATGTGTGATTTAATTTTTATTACAGTGTTAATTGTAACCAACATCAATGTCTTTCTATCTTGCCTCAAATATTTTCCTGTTGTGAGAGTTACAAACTTGCAAGTCCAATGAAATTTCTTGATTTAAAATGTATTTTTTTGTGTTTGTGATTATTGACTTGACAGTAATTAATAATATCTGTTTAATCAATTGTAAGAATATTAATATTGATATTATTTTGATAACACAATGTAGATGTTACCATCAGAAATAAAATAAAGATCTGTGTAATCACATATTTTCTTCAATCATAGTTGACATATTTGAAATGTCAAGCAAAAATTCCCATGATGTTGACTTGTTTTAACAGTCACATGGAAAGCACATGGTGGCGGAAGGATACGTATTCAGTTTGTTTACAGGTACTACTTTCATAAAATCTGTCAAAATCTGGAAACCTTACACAAGACAGACTATAAAATTCTCTTACTTTTGGTTGTACGAAACTTTTGCTTATATTCTAATTAGAAATTACAACTTTTCATTTATAATTAATATGAATGAAAACGGCGAAAAAATACGTGTATTGGTAATTGCTAGTAAGAAATAAGTTCTTATGCAAAGTACTATTATACTAAGTGCGCACGTATGCGGTGCGTCGACCACTTGGTGTAGTTTTCTAGATCTAGTTGAGGTTTGTTTGCACGAGGCGAAGGAATATCCTGAAAGTATAACACCAGCAGGGCTTCAGAAAAGTTAGAAGTAACCGTGAATGGACTATACTGGCAATTTCAGCGTGTCTCAAATATCGATACGTCACTACTACTCAGGAAGTCCTTGCTATGCTAGTTCTAATATGCGGCGGAAGGGCAAGAAGGAGAACCAACAAAGTAGAAGATATAGCTAAGATGTAAGTACACAGTGATGGAAAGGCGTGGCGGTTCGTTTGATGTGGGCGTAGATATTCTCTGATTTGCTGAGTGACGCTCTAACGGCCCTTGTGTCTGGCTGATAATGCATGCTGAGAAAGGTATCCTAAAGGCTATTCGCGATAAACTGAGCAATTCAGAAATCAACCTTAGAAAAAGTCACTGTCCCTGCAAGTACATATTTTCACGGGCGCACCGAGTAACAACTTGTAGTGAAATCTTTTCGCGATAAACAGGTATAGACTGTTCACGGTAAAACGAGTACTTTTGAAAGCCCTGCTCAAGATTTACTTGTATACACGTTGTGTATTCTTCCGTCTTACGTAAAATTAACATTGCCAAGGGCCTCATCACTTTATTCATGCATCGGTCAAGTGAAACTGTGAAATTATTATAAAAGTAAACGTTTTATAAATCTGCTAATATTTTACGGACTGAGGCGTTAAAAGAAACACAAAGCGTAAAAAAAATTATCACAAAAGGTTCAGGAAGTCTGCATCTAACATGGTAGTAGTAGTTTGTAATGTATTAAGCTTGCTGACTTTTATGAAATTTTCTTGAGTTTTTCAAGGTTATTCAAGGTCATGGGGTCAAGGTCATGGTCATTGGCTTCCAATATGGCAGATGGGAGATGTATACCAAGATGGTGGCCGTCTACCAAGATGGTGGTCACCTACCAAGATGCGATGAGTATGGGCTAGGGGTGACCTCTGGTAAATTTAAGCATTTTTAAAATACTTTTTAAATAAATTATGATAATGATTTTTATATTTTCAAATAATTTTTAATAATAATTTTTTTGCGATTTTTCGTGAATTTTTTCGGAATTTTTTGAATGTTTTGGATTTTTTAGGTCAAAGGTCCTGCTCTTCTGACCCCTGGGTCACTGATCCCTGTCTCCTGTCTGACCCTGGGTCACTAATCCCTGGCACCTGGGTCGCTGATCCCTATCAGCATTTCTGGAAAAATTGGGTCATTTCTGTGGATCCTTTTAATAATTTTTCTTCCACGTTAAGATAAGGAATTACTTTCCATACACCGTTACCAACTTTACTGGACGCATGCCACTTAGTGCGCCCGTTAAAATATGTGCAGGTACTGACAGTTACTTCTTTCTAAGGTTGACTTCAAAGGTGCTTACTTTATCGTTGCTGTGACCTATTCTGTAGTCGAACCAGGACACGTAAGGAAGGGGGAATGTTCGTAACCAGAGGATAAGCACTCTATAAGATTCAGTATACTTTATTACAAATACTAGATCTACTACAAGAAGTACCTATAGTCCTTGGCTATTACAACAATGTAACTCGTCTCATTAAATGACTTTATTACTAGACCACGTTACGGCAATTAAACCTTTACAATAACAGCTAAAGAGTGCTCTTGGCTGGATGAGACTTAATTATTTAATCCGAGGACCCCAATCCGGCAAGACCTAACGTGCCCTACAGGGATTATAATTACCCTTTTAATCTTGTCGGCATCGTCGTGTTGAGACCCTCTCGACAATAGCAGAGAGAAGAGTCGACGTCGTGACCACGGCCCTGTGGTCCACGGCGATGGCTTCTCGCTGGTCCCTCCGGAGCAAGATGGCCGCGAGCCACCATCGTCCTCACCTTATATACTTCTCCGCCTAGCCTCATGCCCTTCCTCGGTGGGGAGAGTGTTTTCTAAACAGCGGAGCTGGCTCGTCGTGGCTGCACCGTTCCAGGTGCCGAGCGTCGCTTGCCAGCCCCAGCTAACATGGCTTGCACCATCGTGAACAGCCTTTACCTGCCTATTAGCATGTAGCACTAGTTTTCGCCCTGATGACGGCGGTGGTGTGTGACATGGCCTCCACGAGGCATCGGAAGCAGTTAGGAGCCACACTGGTCTATGACCTCTGCACAGCTTCCCAGACGTGTTAGATAGGACTGAGGTCGAGTGACCTCGGGGGTCAGGCAGGTAACCGCGAGTACATGGAGTGTTCATCCAACCACTCGTTCACAATCCGGGAGCGGTGGGCCGGTACATTGTCTCCTGCAGGGTATTGTAGGTGAATAAATTGATGCACGATGTTACAATGGCGTGAAGGGGCCTTAAGACTCCCGTCTCCTTAGAGCTTTTTTCTGCATTTGAAGCCGAGAGGCGAGGGAGCATTAAAGGCAACACTGCCAGGCGCATCAAGCCCCCTTATCGCTGCTAAGGGCAAGGCTCTGAACTGGCGTGCAGTGTTCTCGTCGTGCTGTGTGTACTTATGGGACTTTCGGCGGCGACCCTATTATTTTATTAGTGGAAAGTGTGTAGGAAGGTTCAATGCATGCCCCTTGACTAGTTTTGTATGGATCTGACACATACACTGTGAGATACAACACTTTGAAAAAGCCGTTTTAAGCCATTTTGGCGTGCTCTGAAATGGTGTTTCTAATTAACGTGAGGTCTTGAAAGCACTTAACAGTCCTCGTCTGAAATGTGTGTTAATTTTGTAGGTCAGTACACTGGACGCACGTTTAATAGTTTCGTGGAAAAACGTGTATTTCGAACACTCTGCAATGCACTTCAAGCACCAGGTAGACGGGCGCCTTAATTCGACGTCCTGCCTGAACTCGCCATCACTCATGAGCAGAATTTAGGACTGCTAGTTGCCGCAATCGGGACTCGCATTGCCAAACCCCGGCAAGCAGGAATCCTCACTACCAGCCAGGGAATCAGGCCATGTTGTGTTATGCGACGCCGATATGAGGGCAATGCAGTGCGATGGCGGAGTCTTTCTCCATGTGACGCCGACCGAGATGGACGTCCCAAGAAGCCTTGCTGCGCTAACAGCCGTAACTCGTCATACTCCATCAGCCTCCGGTTACACTCAAGGTGGGACAAGTACCATATAGTAACATGGCTCTCAATAAGGCAGTTGATGTAGTTAACTTAACAATGCCTCCCCCCCCGATCATATAGTATTTTATGTGATATCCGGATGTTTAATTATATAATCGCATAGTAGTCCTATAGCTTCTTATAGTCATTTACCTCACATGCTCTACCACCATGACATCCCTCCTACGTTAACAAGTACGGATTAACCAGTTAAAAATAAAAACAATCTAGAACAACATGATCTGCCAGCAGTATCGTTCGCTGGTGAGGGACGGATAGCACATGTACCATGGAACCAGTTTTATCCTATGTAAATAGTCATCATACGAGGAAACCACCAACCACCGGCCTGAGCTGTGCCCTTCTGACACGAGGGATCCATCGCTTCTTGTGCTTGGCTACGCAATCTGTCACCAGCGTGTACCAACATGTACCTCGACTCATCCGTCCAGGCGACCTTAGTCAATGTGTCGAGTGCCTGATTGTGGTGTCGGTAGATACATTTACTAGCAGTTTCGAAAATACTTACAACAAAAATCACCGGAGCTGGGACGAACAGCTGCCTTCCTGAACTCACACCAGAGTTCAGGACCCATTAGAAGCCCATACAAACAATAGTATCCCATTTATATGTTTACCCATCAATCATCATCCCAATACCATCTGTAGTAATGTTCTCTTGACAGTGGTTTCTCGATCATTTTAATTATATAAAAATGATCGAGATTATTTTTTTAAAAGATATTAAAGAAAATTGTATTTTCTTTAATATCTTTTAAAAAAATAATTTTAAATAACTTCCTTCAAAATTAAACTCCATCCCCCCCAAATAAAACCAAATTTTAATTTAATTTTATTGATTATGTAACAGAGTTCACGACTTTTAATTGAGATCCATGTGGGGAAGGGGGGATTAAAAAGATGTCCAACGATCACCTTTTCGGCTACTACCCGATAAGAGAAATGAATAACATTATAAATGAACTTTAATTTTAAAAATATAATAGAGTTCAGTTACGGCCGATAACCGAGCACTGATCAAATTTGTAATTGCTTTGTTATTGTTGTTGTTGTTGTTGTGGCGTTCCCCATCTCACGTTAAACGTAGAACCTTGTAACGTGCAGTCGGCAGAGCTACTTTGGTGGGACGGCGGCTTCTGTACCTCATAGCGAGGAGATTTTTCTGGATAAGACAGCTGCTCACAATTAGTTGTGGTCCAGCGTTGAATGGGAGAGTAATGTGTGGTACTATGGCAAGTCTACCTGCTGTTACCAACCGATCTAGCTGACGACGATCCCTGTCAAAGATACGTTGTATGCTTCGTTATTCGTCCCTGGCGGCGATGGTTTTAACTGAATCCATGAACTCTAGTCGCACTCTGGTACGATGTCGGAGATATGGAGTGTCACATACATCTGGCCACTATAAAATGCGATCAGATCTTCTTCCTTCCCCATTCTGTGCTTGACTGTTACTCAGACGGCCAGTGTAAGGTATGACGATGACATCCCAATCATGCGGGGCAGGGCACAATTCCATTCCACTAGGCGACCACAGCACCAATTCGCCGATGCGGTCGGTGTCTCTAATTCAACTGCCCATGAGTGTATTTCTGACACATAATACGATTATTCAGATATATTTGCTGTTACAACAAAAGCCTCGGTCGTTTCAACTTTGCGTATGGCTGGGAGTGCAAATTAAAATATGCTGTTCATCAAATTTCCGCAAATAAGAAATCTTTTTGGAAACATTAATTATAAATTAATTTTTATGAGTAAGTTACTGTATTGTAATATGCATTACCTTTATCCAGGCAACTCCTATTCTCAGCATTACTTTCTACACGAAACATTAGAGGGTACATTTAGAATTGCCAGTGTTTACGATCGAGTACTTCGTCGCAAAAACGCACGGAACTCAAACTTTAGGTAACATGAGGCTTGTTAGTACGACTTATTCATGTGTTCTTTGTCATTATCTAGTGCTACTGACATGCTGATTTAACTGTAGAAAATCGAGATGCCATTAAAGACAAAAAGTATATATATTTTTATATTTGTAGTTAGCAAAAGTATAAACTAAATGTTTACAGATAACGTACCACATCTTGCAGGGAGTAACACACAAATTTAGATAACATTTATTACATTTATTGAATTATCTGAAGCTACACTAAAAAGTTATCTCATAATAAAAATATATATTTAAAAGATAAAATAAATATCACTTTCTGGACTATGAAATGTCTTCCCAGATTATGAAAAAAATTAATTTTCGTTTGTAACGTACTGTCGTAAATAATTAATAATGTATTCCTGCTATTTTTGCGCCCACATTTTTGTACGACCATAATGTTTAACTAATGCATTGTACCTACACAAATACATACTACTATACATATGCACAAGGAAAATTTTGTTTATTAATGCCTCAGACAAATTTTTGCCTATGCCAGCACTTGCGTTGCAATACAAATACGATTATAGTTGTTTCAGAAGTAAATTAAATTATTGATTTAAAGTGTATCCATATTATGGGATATCACAGGAGATCAGATCATACTATGTAATTTGTTTGAAAAGGTATGGCAATTTGGGTTTCGTTGGGACGCAGTGTAACAACTTCAGGGTATATTAAAGCACTAACACTTCCCTAACAGCAATGGAACAACACTGCCCCGTTGTTTCTAGGGACTCTATTCATTGCGTGACAAGTAATAATGACTTAAGTGCAGCACAAGTTAAGTACTACTTTAATCTCAATTGGATCCATAGCTACGCGACCTTGTAACATATAACCGGTGGATGCTTCAGACTGAACGCATTCCTCTGCTTACAAAATTGGAGACTGGTAAACTTTATTTCAAGCCGTCGCATTCAGTGTGGGAGTTACTGCTGGGGCTATTGTATTGCAGGAAGGACGCGAGCACTTAACATACGACACTCAACGAGCAACGGGAAACTGTTGTAATGAAAATCGCTCACACTTTAACCCAACTGGTATGTGAAGAAAATCACAATTTAATTGTGAATACTCTTCTCCGTGGGTTACAAACTATTAGCGATATAAACTTTGTTCACAAGCATGTGTGTTTTGTATGCTGGGATACACAGAAAATTTCGTGTTCTATTTATATGTACTACGCTCTTCATAACTCCTATTATATAAATTCTTAGCAGTAGTAATCAAACGCAGACATCCTTTTGCTTCCCCTAGATTATTAAAGTTTTAGGCAAATCACAGTATCTGGAATGTGTATTGAAATTAATTAATTCAACTCATGGAAATTGTATATGAAATTTTACTTAAAAATAATATATTAAGTAAAAATGTTAATACTAAAAATTAATGCGATCAACGTAATGAAATTTTTGTGTATTTGTATTAAAATTCAAATTCCGTAGAACGTGAAGGCCTAATTACTAAAGTAGTGTAACATATTCCCGTTTATGTTAAAGAAACATGCTTAATAAAAAACGCAGCTCTTTAACGCTATATATATATATATATATATATATATATATATATATATATATATATATATATATATATATATATATATATATATATATATATATGAGAGCGCCTAGGAACATTAACGTTCCTATATTTAGAGAACTACCTGAAAATTGTCACAAATAAGCAGCGATCAACGTTTCAGCGACTGCGGTGCCGCTCTCTGCTTTAGACATATGATAAATGTAGCTTTATAGGCCACTGTTAGCCACCATGACTGTTAACGTATGCACAATTTTTATGGTAGTTTAAAAAGTGTTTTATTTACATACTTTTAGCAACGTGTTTATTAAGGGATATTTTCATCACAACTAACGTTTTCATTCTCCATTCATATTTTTGAAAAGTTATTAAATACTTTTATATAAGAGAAACGTAAACATTTACATCTCATGATATAAAATATGCCAGGCTAAATATTTTACACACACACACCAGGATTTGGTTCCAGATACTGGAAGGAAATCCAATTAAGTAATATCGTCCTTTGCACATCTGAAACGCGGCTCAGATACGCATTATAAACTATCAAGCAGAAATGAAGACATTAAATCACAGAATATAATAAATTAGTTACGTAAATGACGTAAGCCTAATACTTTAACTGTAGCAGTGGACTACATGCCTTTTTGACTTAATCCTCCCTCATGTTACACACAAACTGAAAAGTTTTATAGAATTTAAAAAACTAAAAGAATCATTTTAGGACCTCTATACATTTTGAAAAAAATTTTAATTGATAATAATCGCATGGATATATTTCTATCAGGACTTTAGAGGATATTTTTCACGCTTGATTTAGGTAGCATCATTTTATTTCACAGATACAGACCGCAGTTTATCCCGGTGAAGTTCACTGTTCGCCACGTTTCAGTTTACTGTTTACAAGTCAATTTTCATTATGTAGGTATTTTTTTCCTTCTTGTTAATGTCGATGAATTTTTCTGACTATTTTATTAGCATATAAATTGTAAGCCATGTATGAAATTACGAGAAAAAAAAAAGGTTAAAGTATTGTGCTATATATCAGTGTTTTTTATTAAAACCGCAACACTAAGATATTTTCTGTGAAGTCACCGTTTGAGCGTAAACGTGCATGTCATTAAATAAATGTTCTGGGAATACGAATTTTTGTCAAAAACTTAAAAACCAATTAGCTAAGGCCGCATAATTTTTCTTTTATCTTGTTAAGTTAATCAAAAAAAAAAATCGTGGGAATGTAAAAAAATTGCAATTTAACAGCTACCCTACGCAATTTATTTAAGCACGAGAAAAGTAAAACTATGCGTCTATAGTTCAATCTGAGGGCTTTCATCGCGTGTAATTAAATTCCACTGTTACAGATCGATTTAGGGCAATATTAGTTCCCGTATGTGCCCTATATGCGGAAGTAAAAAATCATACTTCTTTAAAACTTACCATATGACTAGAGACGTGTAAAATTGGCGCTATTATTTGTTAACATCCTAGAATTTATTGTCCCACACCTGCTTGGTTACTGGAAACTAACGTCATTTACCTGCGTTACCGCTTTACTGGAGGTTGGTCGATCAACCGTTGAGGCTTTACTATAGGCTAAAAGCGTCCTTGGGGCGTGCCACGCATGTTGTTTGCCAATGACAGAAGTCATACGAACCTACATCATCTTGGAGTTTAGTCTGCGGCTCCAAAATAAAAAGAATTTCGCAGATCCCTACCTATGATATTAGTTTGGAAACGGTTAAACCACGTAAAAATATAGCATAGCTACAATATTGAGAGTAACAGTGTGCTAAAGAGGTTTGAAATATGTCATACACAAGATATATTTTCGCGTTATAGCATTGCCTCTGACCTTGAGCGAACTTTTTTTTTTTTTTTGGCCATTTCAACTAAATTCTTTTTTTTTTTTTCTGTCTCTCCTCGCTTTTCTCCCGCATTGAGACATGTGCTGTTATTTATGCAACGAGTTTGGAAGCGACTTCAATTTTCGCTTTTATCGCCAATTTCAGCAAATTTCACGGGGGAATTAAATGTGAAAGTTCATTGTTAAAATTTAAACGATGCACGGTAGGAAAACTATTAAATTAATTTTCAAATGGCAATTGGAAAATAAATCGCTTTCGAGTAAATACATACCAGCATATTTAATAGAGCCGTTAAACTATTTTCTATTGTTTTATTACAACGAAGTTTTCACGAATGAATCAGTATAATGGGACTATTGCACAATGTACTAGAATTCACAGTACACATACAGAGTTCACAGATAACTAAGCATTCTTGACGTTAACAAGCGGAAAAAAAATCAGCCTCCATATGTATTTATTTTATCACGAGCACTGGTTGTAAAACTCACGGTAATATTGCTAGCGATGTAGGAAAATTATTTCCACGAGTTAACGTCGCATTGAAAAGAGCTCCGTAAAGATTATTGATTTAAATAATTTTTATGTTCGTTTTATGTACGTATTGGTAAGAACTAGCGACACGCCTCGGCCTCGCTTGGGTGCGGTTTACAAATATGGCGTTGTTTAGGTTTACAGCAAGAACCTACAATAAATGCTTAACGCAACTAACATAGGATTAATACTGTCTTGTTCACAAAGTTTTCGTAAGTGAACACCTATTTTTAAAAAAGACACAAAAATAGTTACTGTGGGCCATCTTTAAAAAATAAACATATGCTGTTGCGGGCTTTTTGTAGACCCTTTCTGAGATCTACAATTCTGTAGTATATTAATTTGGTGCATCTCTTATGGTTTAGTCAGCGTTGGCCATGTAAGCGCCCGAAAAGCGAGTTTTTCCGACTTTCTTATAAAAGTTGACATTTCTCTACTGCCGTTACATTAAATATTAATGTTTTGTATACCTAAACCTTCGTCAAGAAATTCTCTAAATGATGGCGAGAGCCGCATCAAAATCCAACAAGTAGTTTAGAAGCTTTAGCCGAATACACAGACACACGCGGCCGGGCGACTTTGTTTTATATTATGTATAGATTAATATACTAAATAATTACGTTCCTAGCAGTTTCACTGTTATAGTTGATTAAGGTATGAACAAACTTGTAACGTTCATAGCGTTGTTAAATTTCCTTAAGACGGAAGGATATGCAGATCAAAAGTAGGCTTTTCAAGAGTGCTCATATCAAGGCAGTTAACCACACTCTATCGGCTGAGCAAGGACATCGCAGGCGAAAATTTCTACTTCTGCTCCGCAATACACTATCTTTGTCTTGGTACCCTCCTGCGGTTGTCACGATAAAAACGGCAACACTGCAGTTGTTGTCGGTTTCTCTCTCCTCCATTATACTCTGGCTCACAGTATGTTGCTGCCGCATTCCACACACCTTAAATACTGCCATGTAAGGTGTGAGATGCTTTCTGAATAATAGTTTCTCTAAAACATTTCAACGATGACAATCTATACATATATAATACAAAGTCGCCCGGCCGCATGTGTCTGTGTACTCGGCTGAGGCTTCTAAACTACTTGATGGATTTTGAAGCGGTTTTCACCATCATTTAGAGAATTTTTTGAGGAAGGTTAAGGTATATACTACATTCATTTTTAATGTAAGGATAGTAGAGTAATGTCAACCTTTTTAAGAAAGTCGGAAAAACCCGCTTATCGGGCGCTTACATGGCCAACGCTGACTAAACCATAACAGATACACCAAATTAATATACTACAGAATTGTAAATCTCAAAAAGGTCTACAAAAAGTCCGCAACAGCATATGTTTATTTTTTAAGGATGGTCCACAGTAACCATTTTGGTATTTTAAATTTGATTAAAAACAGGGGTTCACTTACGAAGACTTTATGAACACAGAAATAATCCTGTGTTAGTTACCTTGCGTATCTAGTGCATATACTTGCTGTCAACCTAAAAAAAAGTAATTGCTGATTATCTCCTAAAACACTTACTTCAATTGCAAATGAAACTAATGTAATAATGAAAATCGTATGATTCTATTCATCAAATGAAACATTTTAAATTGATTTACCGTTACAAAATTTTCCTGCAAGACGTACTCCGTAACCATCGCTCAAGTTGCAGGAGTCGACATTGTATAATTTTAGTGGCTTTGATGATTCCTTTTACACATTTCTAATTTTTACAGTAGGATAGTCTCTTTCAATGGAGTATAGCAACCAACTGTTTTTTTTTTTTTTTTGGAAAAACTTCGTCAAGTGGAGCAATTACAATAGTTACTATTATACTTCATGAAAGACGATATTATATAGGTAATAAAGTTTAAAAAATAGATTTAAATTTGGATTTTATGTACATAAATTTTAATTGTAAAAGTTATAACTTTCGTGGTTGAAATGGATGTGCGTGCATTTAGTTATGAAACCCATTTCTAAACATTACCACAAATTTTTCGATTACATACAGTTGGAATAATTAATATAATGGTTTTGCTCGATGAAGGTTTGTTTTGTAAAAAATGGGCTTCCTACAGCATCCAGAATGGAAATATGTTTAAATTGTAATTGATCAACCGCTTATTAACTGACTTTAAACATAACAAAGTAAATTCTAGCAAAACATTTCACAGAGAAACAAAATATAGCCTTTCTTCTGCCATACACAACATAAATCGTACATTTTTTCCTAATGTGTTTTTGTAGTTCGTATAGTAGTTGTTAAACGATAAAGTTAGCACTTTTGATATTAACCTTAAGAAAATGTCACAGTCCATGCCTGCATATATTTTAACGGGCGCACTGAGTGACATGCGCCCAGTAAAGTTGGTATCGATGGATGAAAAGTAGTTCCATATCTTACCATCGAATAAAAAGTGTAAGGTTACTATTTGTGATAACTCAAATTATTTATTTTTCTTTCTGTTTTATAAATGCATCGAAAGAGAAAAAATGAGCAGTTTTGTAAAATATTTACTTTTCTAATAATGTCACAGTTTCGCTTGACCGAAGTACGAATAAAGTGATGGGGTCCTTGACAATGTTAATTTTACATAAGGCGGAAGAATACACAACGTGCACACAAGTATATCTTAAGCAGGGCTTTCGAAAAGAGCTCATTTTAACGTGAACGACCTATAATGGGTCGTGCATGTCGTAAAGTCAGGTGCAATGCTGCATGAGAAGCAACTTTCCTTTTCTTGACTGTTCACAGTAAACTTGGCATTTTTGAAAGCCCTACTTAGGATATAGTTCTATGATTACGTTGTATCCTTCCACCTTATCTAACTTTAACACTGCGATTAGCCTGATCACTTTACTCACGCGCCATCCAAGAGAACTCGTGAAATTGTCGTGCATTTAAATATGTCATAGTCTATTCACGGTTACTTCCGACTTTTTCGAAGCCCTGCTAAAGTTCTCCTTTCATGATATTCCTCCGCCTCATGCAAATAAAGCTTAACTAAGTATTGAAAATTACATCAAAACAACGCACCGCATTATTGCGCACTTGGATTAGAACTATTTCTTAATATGTGTTACCAACACACGCATTTCCGCTTTGCTTTTATTAATATTAATTATAATTGATAATTTAAAAATGTTAGACAAAATACAAGTTAAAGTTCAGTTTAACGAAAAATAAGTTACTGTTATGGTAACACAAGTATAAAACGCTTGTAATAAATTGCATATTTAGGAAACATCCAAACACATCAAACAAGGGGTGATTTTTCCGATGGTTGGATTAAAAAAGTGTGAAAAAACAGCGAATAGACTATATTTATGTGCAGATTCTTATTATCAAGTGAATAAAACAAGAAACAATAACCGCACTGGATATGAATGTAAACATTAGACTCGCAATACTACTCCGAGTCTTGGAACAAGTTTTGTTTCTTCCTTACCAACTTAATCGGCAGTCCACGTGCCAATGTGCACAGTAACATATATGTATATGGGGACCGTAATTTTTTTTTTAAAGGTTGATTTAAAAAAAAAAATGCTTACTTTACCGCGAACAGGTTTCACCTCGGGAGGCAGAAGTGTGTGAGAGCGAGTGCGGCGGCGGAGTTTGTGGTAAGCACGAGGGCCGCATAGCGCGACCCTAGTTAACAACTCATCTCCATCACTCATTTCATATCAGCCTACAGCAGACACTAAGAAGTCTATCCCCTCTAACCAGCAACCACCCTTCTTTCTCCCGCTGTAATTCAGTTGAAATGAACACATATTTGATCCCCTCTGCGAATGTCGCACGGATATCCTCCAGTGCCCTGTCCGCTCTGCGCTGGCCTGCTGTGCCCTTGGATGTAGACGCTTACTCTTCCGGGTTGCGTCCGTGGCTGCAGTTGCGGCCATGGCACCAGACAACCCCGCTATATCCGCGATGCATGTGCCACTTCTATACATAGTAAACCCGGCCTAAGGCGTCTAGGGCTTCCCGTGAGAGCCATTCCTTTTCTCCAACCGTCTTAGCTACTGCAGGCTGTTCACGGTACAGTAAGCACTTTTGAAATATCTGCTTGGTATCTACTTGCATGTACGTTGTGTATTCTTCCGCCTTTTGTAAAATTAACATTCCCAAGGGCATCGTCACTTTATTCATGCGTCGGTCATGTGAAACTGCGAAATTAATAGAAAATAAAATATTATACAAATCTGCTCATTTTTACACTTCGATGCATTAAAAAAAAACACACACAAAGTTGAAATAATAATTTAAGTTATCGCAAATGGTTATTTAATCCTTTTTATTCGACATTTAGACATGGAACAACTTCCCCTTCATCGTTACCAACTTTACTGGGCGCATGTCACTCAGTGCGCCCGTTAAAATATATGCAGGCAGGGGAGGTTGATTTCATATTGTTCACTTTATCGTGAACAGCCTTCAACATCCATGCCGGTGGGCTCACAGAACTGCGAAGCAGCTCACGCTCGCGTGGAAAAATAGTCGTGACAAGGTACTCACCGCGGAGCCGGCGGACAGCTTGGTGTAGCGGCGCAGCCGAAGGCGCCGCGACAGCACGGACAGAATCTTGGCGAGGCGGCGGCGGCACGGAGGCGGCGAGAAGGGCGGCGTCCTCCCGGCGTCCTGCGGACAAAGCGACGCGCTCAGCCACCGGCCCCCCAGACTCGCCCTTCACGACGGCATTCAACCCAGTAAACAGAGACCCATGCACTGTAAGAAAATAATGAAAAAAATTACCTGGCAAGTGTAAGGTAATATTCGCAAACTTTTGGGGAAAACAGTTTTCCTTACAGGTAAGGTAAAATGACCGCACTCTGGAGTAAAGTTCACCTGCACGACAGTGGAAAATCTCATACATGGATGGAAATATTACCTTGTGACGCGTGCATCTCTTCAGCATTCTCAGCAGCTAGGTGGGAGGACGGGCGGAAAAACAATTCTTTAACACGCTAATATTCACCCCCTTATATTACGCTGTC
Organism: Dryococelus australis; assembly: GCA_029891345.1. NCBI lineage: Eukaryota > Metazoa > Arthropoda > Insecta > Phasmatodea > Phasmatidae > Dryococelus > Dryococelus australis. The sequence goes on from CM056996.1 coordinate 45,847,411, forward strand.
GTCGTGCTGTATTGGATAGTGCATCGGCCTACCGAAATAGAGGACTGCGGTTCGCGCCCACACACCAAGTGTCGAGGATTTTAGTGTTGAGGTTTCGGCCACTATTCGTTGAAGGATATAGGTTAAAAAAAGTTAACAGTACAAGTACTCCGGAATATCTTTATATTTTATGTTATTATACAATTTGGTTAATTTTCCCTTTAGTTGTATGGGATATTACCCCCCCCCCCTCCCCACTTTTGCCAGGTACTTTTTCCGTATGCTTAGAGATAAGTGCTTTACTTGTTATGTAAATTTACTCTAATTTCAGAGGTAATTGTACCTTACATGTAGAGGCTATTAGATTCCCTTACATGTAAGGGAATATTACCTCAATTTTTTTTTGCAGTGCGGAGTACGGCGCGCGGCTCTTGAGAGTGGGTCGGACCCCCGCGTTTTTTTGTGAAATAGTTATTTGCGTGAATACGCGTATCACGGAAAATCAATGTTCTGCAAATACGACTTTTTGTCAGAAAAGATATATATATAAAAAAAAACTATCTATGCCTCTGTTTTTTTTTTTTTTTTTTTTTTTTTGTTGCATTAAGTGTATTCTCGGAGAAAAAGACTCGTGAATATGGTCAAATATCGCATTTTTAGAACTTACCTACGCAGTTTCCCTAAGCGGCAAGAGAATAGTACAAAGATACGGGCGTAGTTTAATCTACGGGCTTTCATCGCGTGTAATAAAACCTCACTGTTACAGATCTACGTTGTTTACACAGTACAGCGTCACGACGGAAACATTGCACGCCTTGCGTGTAGGAGCGATGAGGCACTAGACGTGCGTGTTAGTGTCGCCCGTATCGCTCTCTCGCTTCTGTCCTTGGACGCGGGGGTCCATCCAACTCTTAACATCGGGATCTAGAGAGTCGATGAGGTCGAAGCGATGCGAGTGTGGAGCAGCGCTGGAATGCAAGGGTGGGGATAACGGGAGATCCCCGAGAAAACCCGCTGAACAAGGGGCATCGTCCGGCACGATTCTCTCGTGTGAGGGCCCGGGAGCGGCCCTGCCGGGAATCGAACCCGGTTCGCATTGATGGGAGTCGACCGTTCTAGCCGCTACACCACCGCGGCCCGCAACAGATGTTCAAGGATTCAGCGAATTCCTTCGGCATCAGTTATTTACGTGGTCGGGCCACACCTGTTTATTCGACTTTTCTGCATGTGATACATTCACGATATTTCTCCTTTTTTACTGGCTGAAGATCCGTGCAGGGTGTAAACAAAAACTTCAGTCCTAAAATAAAACGAACACAGGAGTAAGTTCTTGAAGCCCTGCGACCTAAAAAATTTGTGAAATCCAAGGACCTCTGCCGATAGACCTAGTGGACACGGTCATCTTCAGAGTGAAAACGAAGAGTATGTTTGGTCGATGCTGTGTCCAGCGGTCCTGGGTGCCGCGGTGGTTCAGTGGTCAGACTACTCGCCTCCCACCCGACAAGGTCGCTCCCGGAACTTCTCACGCGGGAATCGAGCTGGACGATGCCGCTGGCCGGCGGTTTACTCGGGAATCTCCCATTCCCTCTGCCCTTGCATTCCGGCGTTGGACCGTACTCACCTCGCTCCACACTAATCTGCTCTCAAGCCTCCCTCTCTACTTCAGCGGTCCTTCCTGTAGGTAAACATGGTTAGTTAACTTCGGTACTGCTGCAGGCTTGATTATCGCCGAGCACAAAGTCAGCAGCTCGCTAGATATGTTAGCGAATCAGGCAGTGTGTCAGCTGAAGTACAGAACACCTGAAACCACAATTTAAATCATGTCTGGGAGGGTTCGTGAATAACATCAATACGCCAAGTTTGTCCTTTTTTCTTACATAACGCGCTTCACCAAACGACTGGGTGTGTCGTGGCCCACGCTCCCTCCGACACGACCCGAGTCCTGAGCATGCTCCTATGACCTCAACTAAGACAAACTGATGTATACGTAATACGCGGTATTTAAAAAACGACATACATTAGCAATAATGATTACTTGTTATCCTGTGTTGAAAATTCATTCTTGTCGGTAAAATTTTTATTGTGTTACTTATATGAGTTATTTATTGTAAGTAGCATGGGGAAGAAATCATCGGTCGAAAATGATCGGCTTACGGTCTGGCAACACTTCATCACTGTAAGCATATACGCTAGTGACTGGTACCGGACAACACTGACAAGAGTCTGAAAAATTATCTACCTGCAAAAGGCGACACTGCAATAAATATTTCACAAGTCTTTCTTTTAAGTTATGTATATCAATTAAAAAGTTTTATTCTTTTCTAGCTGTTTTTATTTGATGCGTTTATTGAGATTTTTCATTTTGTTACTATGCTTTGGCGATAGTTCTGAGAAAAAAATATTATAGAGAACAGTTCAAACTTTCCGAGTTATTAGAAGCTGCCATCTGTTGGCAGGATGTGACACCGCCGAAACGTTTTTTTTACCCATAGGAATGCGCAAGCTATCTGGCATTAATCTTTGGTGCATTTGCCGCTACACGCGCTCGCTATTCAATTAATTCTCCCATCGGGAGAAATAGTTACAATTCTTAACGAGCCACACTCAGTTATTACAAAGTCGTGACTCACTTATAAATAATTTATTCATGTAAAGATGCAATAAATGAAATTATGTATAATTTCATTAAAAGTTTTACGCTAGTGATAGTTACAGTTGACGTTAAATTAGGTATAGGCTGTTCACGGTAAAACTAGTACTTCTTAAAGCCCTGCCTTCTTGAAGCCCTGCTTGAGATCTACTTGTGTGCACTTTGTGCATTTGTATTTCCCCGTCTTATGTAAAATTAACATTGTCATGGGCCTCAACACTTTATTCATGCGCCGGTAAGGTGAGACCGAGGAATTATTGGAAAAATATGTCACAAATCTGGACAATTTTACACTTCGGAAAAAAAAAAAAAAAAAAAAAAAAAAAGTTACCTAATACTTTTTATTCGACGTTAATATATGGAATTATTTTCCATCCATCATTGCTAATTTTACTGGGCGCATGTCACTAAGTGCGCCCGTTAGAATATATGCAGGCAGGGACAGTAATTTTTTTCTAAGGTTGATTTCAATAATGCTCACTTTATCGTGAACAGTCTTTAATTGAATTCCAAAGTATACATTTAAAAATAACAAATTAAAATATTTTGTTTGCGCGGAAGCCTGACGGGTACTTGATTCCATCTTTGTTGTGGCCTTATTGGCCTTTAAGAATGTATGGCAATGAAATACAATTTCTTTAAAGAAATGAAACAAGTTAAAGAAATTAAATCTCAAGATACAAAAGTAATCAGAACTAGAGCTCACAGTAATTGTTCATGTTATTAGAATGTCATAAAGAACTTTTCTGGGAAATTTGTTGCACTGTTCGCCTGCACCGATAAAAGGTTTCGTTGAATCAAACAAAATTTATTTATAGCGCACAGGGTCAATGAAATGTTTTGCTATTCAAACGAAATTGTTTTGTTGTCGTTATTTAGTTGCCACAAACTGAAAGATTTGGTTGAATCAATTATAGATTTGTTTCGCTCCGCGTACATTCAACTGTTTCGGTTAATATGTATCAAAAAATGTTTGAAAACACGACCAGGGTTTGATCCTAAAACGTTTGCGCCCTAGCAACCTCAGATAAAGTGCCTTTAGTCTATTCGCTGTTTCTTCACACTTTTTGAATCAAACCTTCGAAAAATCTCCCCATGTAGGACGTCCTTAATTTTTCCTAAATACGCCATGTATTAAAATTTTTTTTTGTCTTGTGTTAACATAAAATTACCTTAAATTTTGATCAGTTGCATTTTCGCTTATATTTTATCTACAATTTATCAAATATAATTTTTAATAAATAAAATTAAGAATAGGGATAAAATTTGTGTGTTGGTAACAGCTGGTAATAAATAGTTCTTATGCAAAATGCTATTACACTGAGTGTGCACGCATTCTGTGTTCTGTCTCTTTGGTGTTAACTTCTAGACTCGGCGAAGTTTAGTTTGCATGAGGCGGAAGAATATTCTGGAAGTAGAACTTTAGCAAGGCTTCAGAAAATTGTGAAGTAACCGTGAAAAGCCTATACTCACAGAATGAGAACATTTTAAAATAGACCCAGTTAAAATAATGAACAACGTGCGAGTATAAATAGTTCAAGTTTTACAGCTTTGCTACCTAAGTTCATGTCGAACTTGTTTTATTTGGAATTTTATTCTACCGTTAAGCATCAATAAATACACTAACAAACTCTGTTGTCCTAGTTGTCCCAACAATGACAAACAATCTCTCGAGATATATTTTTGAACGAAGGCGATCAAGTAAGTCGCTAAATAAATGTCTACAGTTGGTTCAGCTTAATCTTATTTTGTTGTAAATCAATTTTTTTTTTGGCTCGACACAGAAGTTTGGTTTATTCGAGCGTGTATTTTGTTAGATGACCAATTTTTTTTTTTTTTTTTTCGCTTTACAAGTTTAGTTTACTTAACAAAATATTTTGTTGGGGTAGCTAAATATAATTTTGGCCCTATACAAAAAAAAATATATTTTGTTGGTTGGAATAAACTTTTTTCAACTTTTCAGATAAAACTCAAAGCAAAAGTTAAACCCGTACTGCGGGTGAATCAAAAGTAGCATTTCAAGAAATATCGTTAATGCAATTCATGTGACTTCTCAACGAACACAGCTGAAAATAAATTCCGTGTCAAAATAACTTTTTGAAATTTGTACGAATCAAATTTTTAAGTTAAAATTCTCATATTTGCGCTTGAAAAATACGACGTATGTTATTTTTCAAATGGTATGGTGTTTTAATCAAGTTTCCATCGATATCGTGTCACGAAACTATAACATATCTTCAAAATGTAAAAAAAAAGGAGTTTGTCTCTTGAAGGGCCTTTAAATGTGAGTACACGCCTTCTGGACACAGCTGTAACACAGGTACCCTAATATAATTAGGTTACCCAAAATACTTCTTGAAAATATGAGTGTTTGTTGTTAAACAAAAAAGTAATAAAAGACACGTAATTTTTAACTTGTGCTTTTACACTTATAATGGCAGGTCATGAGCCAATACTGAGATCATGTGCAGAAAATTAACATCTGTGCACCTCATTTCTAGTCTATGGTCCTTCCGTCTCATCTGACAATCAACATCACTAAAGGCTGCTCACCACAAAGAGAGCACTTTTGAAATCAACTTTAGAAAGAAGTCACTGCCCCTGCCTGCATATAATTTAACGGGCGCATTGAGTGACATGCGCCCAGTACAGTTGTTAAAGAAGGAGGAAAAGTAGTTCCAGATCGTAACGACGAATAAAAAGTATTAGGTAACTATTTGTGGTAACTGAAATGGTTACTTTTGCTTTCTGTTTTTTTAATGCACCGTGGTGTAAAAATTAACACATTTGTAATATATATATAATAGTTTCATAGTTTCATCTGACCTACGCATGAATACAGTGGCGAGAACCATGGCAATGTTGATTTTACATACGGCGGAAGAATACACAACGTGCATACAAGTAGATATTTTGCGGGGCTTTCAAAAGTGCCCATTTTACGGTGAACAGTCTTTAATTGCTGTTTACGGAAAAACGAGCACTTTTGAAATCAACATTTGATAAAGAAAATCCCTGCTCACAACTACGCGTATGCTACAGTACACACTGGCATGCAACTGCAAGTTAAGTTGGCAGCGAATTGAAAAATAATAGTTCAATATCCGACGTCGTCTTCAGAGTGAAATATTTAAATTTATGGCTATATGTAGGTCATTTACGGTTACTTTACACATTTTGAAGCCTTGCTAAAGTTCTACTTCCAGGATATTCCTCCACCTCAAGCAAACTAAGCTTAGCCCGAATCTATAAAATTTCACTTACGGAAAAGCGCACCGTATACGTGTTCACTCGCAGTGTAATAAAGTTTTGGGTAAGAACTACTTGTTATAGGCTGTTCACGGTAAAATGAGCACTTTTTAAAGCCTTGCTTAAGATTTACTTGTATACACGTAGTGCATTCTTCCGCCTTATTTCATACGTCGGTCAAATGAAACTGCGAAATTATTATGAAAGTAAATACTTTACAAATCTGCTCGTTTTTACACTTCGATGCATTAAAAATAACAGAAAGCGAAAAAAAAAAAAAAAAAAAAAAAATTTAAGCTATCACAAATGGTTACCTAACACTTTTTATTCAACCTTAAGATATGGAACAATTTTCCACCATTCGTTGCCAAGTATACTGGGCGAATGTTATTCAGTGCGCCCATTAAAATATATGCATGCAGAGGCAGCGACTTTTTTCAAAGGTTCATTTCTAAAATGCTGTCTTTATCGTGAAAAGCCTTTACTATACATTATCAAACACATCTATTTTCTCCTCGCTTTTACTCATATTAATTATAAATGAAATAATTTATAGGTGAAATCTAAGTAAGCGTTCGATTAAATTAAACATAATATAATTTAAGTAAACGCAATTATTAAACACTTTTGATACATTTCATTTTCAGGAAACAACCGAAAACGTCATATGCGGAAGGTTTTTTTAATTGTTTGTTTCAAAAAGTGTGACGAAAACGCGAATAGGCTATAGTGAAATTAGGGTTTCTTTTTTTATAAAATTAAAAAGGCATGGATTTGCATTTCATTTACTTCACCTTTGCTTCCCTGAAAATTCCACGGTTTCATATAGATGGGGCACGAATAAAGTGAGACGGCCCGTGGCAACGTAAGTTTCACACCTGGCAGAAGGATACAAGATGACAGGAAAAGCAGATCCTAGGCAGCGCTTTCAAAAGCGCTCAGTCAATCGTGAACAGTCTATCTATACATAGTATAAAACAAAGTCGCCCGGCCGCGTGTGTCTGGGTATTCGGCTAAGGATTCTAAACTACTTTATGAATTTTGATCAGGTCTTCACCATCATTTAGAGAATTTCTTGACGAAGGTTTAAAAATCTTAATACATTAATACTTAATGTAAGGATAGTAGAGAAATGTCGACGTCTTCCAATAAATTCGGAAAAGGCCGCTTTTCGGGCGCTTACATGGCTTACGCTGACTAAACCATAACAGATACACCAAACTAATGTACTACAGAATTGTAGATCTCAAAAAGGTCTACAAAATAGTCCGTGACAGCATATGTTTAACTTTTAAGGATAACCCACAGTAACAATTTTTGTATTTTAAGGTTTACTTACGAATATTTTTTGAACAACACAGTATTAATGCTACGTTAGTTACCTTAAGCATTTAGTGTATATGGTTGTTGTAAACCTAAACAACGCCATATTACAAATCGCACCCGAGCCATGCCGGGATGGCTCGCCAGTATATCATAACTAGTATCCACAATCGTGACGTTGTAGAACTGTTAGAAACACATGTCACTATTACGTCAGTTTCAACTTTAGTATCCGCAAAAAATTTGTCCAATTTCAAACGTTTTTAGTAGACGTTCATACGTTCAAATTCTTTTCATAAATTGCCACCAACCTCACTGTACAGCCAATTTTTCCACGAAGACGTGCAGTTACGAGCAAAGAGTTTTTTTTTTTTTAAGGGAAAACTATAAACTTATAATGTTGGCGTGAAACGACTATAGATGTAATAATTTATATTGATTGCAAATTCACATTAAAATGCAACAAAATATTTTTTTTTTCAGTAAGAGAATACAGTGATCAATGGGTAAAATTTCAGGTGATAATTTACACTACAAACTGAAAGCATATTCGCGACAAATGGTGGCCGTATGTACGAGGCAATAAAAGGTGGGATTTATTGAAAAGCATATATCATTGTGAAAAAAAATAGCTTTTAGGCCAAGTGCACCATCGCTCATTTCAAAAAGACTTTGCGTTCTAAGAAGTGTTTGCTGTGAAACAGAAAACAAAATACGCCCTTTTACTGTTCAAACACAGACTTACAACAGTTGGACATGCAGAAAGGGAAGGTGAGCCTGGATAATATTCGAGAAGCATACAAACAGAACGTGAAAATATTTATGTTTCAAAGCGGAAGCTGACAAACTATGAGTGTTTAAAGTTCACTAGACCCAAGGGTCTACCAATTTACGCATTCCTTGGCGTACATTTCACATCTCACTGGTGATGCTTATGAACTCCGTCGATCGGTTGGTTACACGATAAGGTAGGAGTGTTGGGTTCGAATCCTCTGTAAGGCATGGACGTGCCCTACAGTAGTAACTGAACTACGTAAGTTGCTTCCTTCTGGCTTGTCAAAGAAAAACAGCAACAGCGGTAGCTCAGGGAAGTTCGCAAATTATATTTTTAATATAATTATGAACGAAGAAAATGCTTCATACTCTCTATAACAGCTACAAAGTAAACACTTTATATACAGCATTACACTAAAACATTTCATGTTACGGGTTATGTAGTCGATGAATCTTTATGGAAAATTTTTATAATAGATCTTCATAACAGTTAAAAACATGTATCTCACTTTGCTTTTCACTTTGGAAATATCCTCACTATTCATTGCTTCCAAGTTTCTTATCAGAGCCTGAAAAGTTCCATTGGAATTGGCATTATGTTATTGGCAGTGTGAGTATTACGTATTTACATTGTGTTCATTGTTAGAGATAAAAGTAGGTATATTTAAACTAAAATTGCGCAGTAGACTGAACTGGTTTTGAACAATAGATTAGCATGATCTTGTTAGGAATCATTCTTAGATTGGAAAATATGTCGTAAACAGTTTCTAGTTTAGGCTTTAGTTAAGTCCCTATGCTTGCTATTGAAGTCGCGCCTGTTTGGTCTCTCTGGCAATACATTATTTCTTCCAAAAACATAAGGTATTTAGAAATACTCTGGGTTATACGTGTAGCAATAGTGCATAAAGTGCTAAAATAAGTCCAACACAAAACGGCAATGGATTTAGCGCCTATAAATTTATTTGCGTGATTTGGAACATTGCAATAGTTTTCATTATAATTTCTTGAAAATTTGTGCTGTTACCAAGAACAAACAGTTAATAAAACTGATTATGAATGTTAGAAAAGTTTAATCTAAGACGTTTTCAGTAAAAAATAGAGACTTTTTCATTGACGTGCATATTATGTTGTACGTAAACGCCAACTACTTCTGAATGAATGGTGCAAACTTAGCATAAATAGTATTTACTTTATAAAATAATTAAACCTTAAATCATTTCTTTAAGTATTTTATATACGTACCCTAGAGGATTTTTCAAAACTGCTGTCTCATATATATTGCTTAAGTTAGAATGGTAACTATAATATAGTCGCCAAATATTTTATTTTACACTTAGGCTTTTAGTATACTGTATGTCATTATTATGCTCAATATTTGCTTGCAATATTTAGAGAAATACTACGTTTTTGCAAAATAAGTTCACAGTTCAAGAATTAAGATGAATAATGATTTACTTTCAGAGCGTAATTCTCTGTTGCTCAATTTTGATAACCACTCGGCATATATTTGAATTGTCATTGCTCCCAGGATGTTCGAAACACTCTTGTAAATGGTTAGGCGATGATAGCAAAACTTCGTAACGTCAGGTATTAAGTTCGAAGTTCATATAAACGGCATGTACTCATAATTTGTGTTTAATGAGGAATTTGGTAAATAGTGATCAATGATAAGAACTGAAAGCCTATTTCAGATAATTTCGTTCTAATTCAAAGCATTAGGACAATAATTTCGTACATAATTAGCCCACGCTATGACATTGCTACTTAAAACAACGAATGCACGTGTTATTTACTGTTATTTAAAAACGCACATTTTCTTTAATTCTTAACTTTTATATTTGTTTATTAGAAATTAAAATTAAGTTTACATTACAGTAGTGAAGCGTGTTTGATAACGTGTAGAGGCAATCTGCCTGATAAATGTTTTACTTCATTGGAACATAAATATTTGTTGAGAGTTGTTGAAAACCAGAAGTTAACGAGTCTAATATAGCACAAAATTGGAGACCTACACTTGAAGCATGAATGGAAGAAATCTCATAACGTTTTACGTATAAATTTGTTTCGAAATTAATCAATGTGTAGCTTGTTAGTTCAATTAACTACGCACGAGTTTCCTAAAATGTTCGTATCAGGCTGCATGCTGTGGGAAATGCCGAGAGTAAATCTAGTTAGAGAACAGTTAGAGTTTTTATATGGAGAAGATAATTTTTTTTTTTGCGTATAATCGAGAAGGTACTGGTTTTGATTTCTGTAAGGGATTACAAAGCAACGGCTGTCAACTGTGGGCCGGGGAAAGGGTGAGGCAAACACCCTTCCTCCGCTAATTTCACATGAGATAAACTAGCAGACAGAGACAGCGAGAGAGAGAGTGAGGAAGAGAGAGAGAGAGAGCGAGGAAGAGAGAGTGGAAGAGAGAGAGAGAGCGAGGAAGAGAGAGTGGAGAGAGAGAGAGAGAGAGAGAGAGAGAGAGAGAGAGAGAGAGAGAGAGAGACGCTTGCGTGAACATACAATCACCGTTTAATGAAGCGCTCACGATGCCTGGTACACTCCCAGTACAATTAAACTAGACCATCGCAGGAAATATACTATTACAGAAGGCAAGTAATAAGTGCAAGTTTTACAACACTCACATTTATCTGACCCTAACATTTTTCTGTGCTGTAAAATAAAGTAATGAAAGGATGTCTTTAAGTTACAATAATATTATTTGGACTACCTAAATTTATTATTTTACTGTAAATCGCAATGCCAATACACAATGTTCACAACAATCATAGTAACTGGACGCAAATATATTCTTAAAAAATATTTGGTTGACACTGCGGGTGTAGCGTAGAGATATTTCCCTATGTTTAGTTGTAAATCGTCTTTAAATAAACCTCAGATGTATCTGATATGAAAATATACGTTTTTACCCACCGGTAGTGACATTAGGTGATGCTTGTAGACGTCAAGATAAGAGATGAATCATGTAGCGCAGAAGCCGACGAAATTACCAAGAAAAATAAACAGTAGATGTGTGTTTATCGAGCATTATTACTCCGCTAATGCAATATTAACTTCATTGCGATTTAAAAAAAGACAAATTTATTATTGGATACAGAATATAATATTCGGTTAATACTATCGTTATGGTATGTTATGTATTTAAGAAACTGACTAAATCAATGTATGTGTGTATAACGTATTAAGAATTTATTGTTAATTATAACCAAAGAATTATTACAGAGTATTTTATTTTGGCTTAGTAAGCTGTGTTTCTATGTAGCCGAGTTTTCATTTTAGAAGTAAGCAGAAGCGGTGTTTGCGGTTTATGAATCCCAGAGTAGTTTTTTTTTTTTAAACCTATATAACCTCTAAAAGTAACGTCCCTCTACGATTACAGCTCTAACTGGTGGCGACAAAGTAATCACAAGAACATGTAGTTATACAGTCGTATAATTATAAAATCACTTAGATTGGAGCTATATCGAGTTACTACAAGACGTCCGAACAAAGCAGCGGAAAATATTTTGATAAGTGCCACTTGAGACTTACCGAGTGATTGCTTCCACAGGCGATACTAAACTCCCGCGATACTTGGCATTGTTTCGCGAATAGCATTGCAGATGTCAGAATTCGCGTTGGCAATATTTCGCCCTGGTTCAGCACGTGCGAAGATTTTTGCCGCGTCTAAACGTACGTTACTAAGTAAATTAATTAACAGGTTACAGTACAGGTCGAAGTTTATTTTTCGTAAAAAAAAAATGCTTAGAACATTTTTGCAGGAAAATACAGCGTTACTGATTTTTGGTTTTAAAGTTAAGTATGTGACCGGTTAGATAAAGTGTTTATTCTGGCTTGCATGAAACGCACCTGCTTGGTTAACCGCGAGTTGATACTAGCCAGCCGGTCGCAAAAAAAAACCGTTGTGTTCGCTATTCGGCGCCTGCCCGCGCGATTTATGGCCGCGTCTTCCGGCGTCCCAGGCAGACGTGCATTCAGACCGCTCCGACCCCTGCCACGCGCGGTGACGTTGTGCAGCTCGGCAGTAGTGAACGAGAAGTTGCATACCACGGCAGGCAACACCACACTGCGCATGCGCGCCTTCCCCTCCGTTTCCCCTCCAACTGCGCTCACACTCACGCAACCTCTCCAGCCGCCCCTCATTCTTCCCCGAGATCCTGTCAAGCTTGGCGCGCGCGCACGCGCTCTCTTAATATTTGATTTGCAGGGAATAGAATCAAGTTTGTGGATCCCGCAGCATACACGATTTAGTTATGAGAAGGGGGGGGGGAGACGGAGGGGGTGAGGAGGATGGTTGGGAGGAGTTGGCGGAACACAGACGGGGCGGTGAAACACCCACGAAACTTCGGCACTGCGCCAACAATAACCGAAGACAGCCGAGGGGCGGAATGACAGAACTGCCACGCTGTTTGTTCTTAATGCTCTGATTACGGCCAACGGTCTGGGAAGATGAACTTCTATAAACTGCTGTCACATATGTTCCGGTTATTAATGCTCAAGTTCTTCGCACGCAAATAATGCATCTTCTTCATATTAAAAAAGAGTAAAACTAATGACATACCAAACGCCTCCTGTGGTACAGAACTTCTTCTTTTTTTACATGGTGCGTCGTTCTAAGTTATCCGGTAAGGGACAATTATTCAACACACATTGCCATTACACTATACCTATGGATAACCTAACAAGTCCGAAATATATGTAATTTCCAAAATCCATCATAGGGTACGTTTTTGTGACGGTACACATTATACAGGAATGAAGAGCAACCAGGAAAATTGAGATAAAAGAGCTCTCCCAGACACTTACCTCACTCGCATTATGGTAAATGTAAGTTTGAGTTGAATAGTTATCCATTTAAATCTATACACACTAACGCTATTATAAAACAACGCTCACTCTTACCAGTATAAATTATTTTAAAATTATACTTTGTTCACATTTATATTGACCTTTACAATTTATTTATCCTGTTAAACTTAACTAGTTTTCACAACAAAACTTATTTAATGACTCCTAGTGCTTTCCGCGTATAGCTACATCAATAGAAATTAACCGAAAAAAGTAACTGTACTAAAACGCTCTGATCTATTCTTGATAGACTTCTCTCAAAAATATTATCTACATTTTTTCACTTAAATCCTCAATAAAGTACAATCACTACGAATAAATTTACATCATAAATCAACAATTACTATTAAACAATTTTATCTTAATTTTATAACGTATACTTTACAAACTATCTTAAGTGTGTAGAGTTTAGTGATGTAAATGTAAGTAGTTTACTGTAAAGCGTGAATACCATAGCTAAACACTTTGATGAAACAGAAAATATTATAATTGATTTTCGCTGAATCTTTCAGTTTACACTGTAAATAGACTTGCGTGTTTTTAAGTGTTATCTATCTATTGAAGACAAACACCTATATATTACAACATACCGTGGGTATGGAACAGATGCCTTTCAATTAAAGCGAAGATATAGTTAGTTCAGTATATGTATCTAAGTATTAGGATTAATCCTTTCACCTAAACATTAGTTTTTAATTCAAAGATATATTTTTATATTTTTCTGAAAAACTAGGAAATGTGCATTACACCCAAATATGTTAAAACGGAGAGTATTTTCATCCCTTTGCAATGTTTCAATTAATTAATTTTCAGAGTCGTGGTTCCGATAGCTACAAGTAACGGAAAATATGTTTATAGGCTATTCGCGCTAAAATGAGCAATTTTGAAAGCCCTGCTAAAAATCTGCTTGTGTGCACGTTGTGTATTCTTCCCCATTATGTCAGATTTACATTGTCATAAGCCTCATAATTTTATTCATGCGTCGATCAAGTGAAACTGTGAAATTATTAGAAAAGAAAATATTTAACAAATCTTCTCATTTTTACACTCGATGCATTAAAAAACACAGAAAACGGAAGAAATAATTTAAGTTATCTAAAATGGTTGCATAACAATTTTAATTTGACGTTAAGATATTGAACTACTTCCGATCCGTTGTTACCAACTTTACTGGGCGTATGTCACTTAGTGCGCCCGTTAAAACATATGCAGAGAGGGGCAGTGACTTTTTTCTAAGGTTGATTTCAAAAGTGCTCACTTTATCGTGAACAGCTTGTAACAAGCGTGCGAACACAACTTCTCTGAGTAGCCGTAACCGTTACAAATAAATGAATGCAAAAGTTTTCGGCTACTAAAAATGTATTAATTATTTTGCGCTTTTTCGCAACAGCTCGTAGGGAAACGTGACGCACGAGAAGTTTCTGGGTGGATGAAATTTCGTTATAACACGGTAATCTTTTTAATTTAGCGCGGCAGGTAAAAAAAAAATGCTGTAATTGATCTTTAGTCACAGTTAACAGTTGATAATTTTTTTTATTAAACCAAGACAGATCGCTTAACCGCTTTTTCTTTTGTTTGGGTACCTCGTATATGCCGCAGCACGTATAGAGTTGGGCAGGCAACATACCGCGACTTCTCCGCATAAAGGTGAGCAACTCGCAGGCCACCACTATAGCCAGGGGGACACGAATTTCGCGAAGAGATTTCCGCACATGGTAGATTTCAATATCCCAAGAGCATACCTGCAGTATCCTTTTACTTATTGGCGGCGCGTGTCTGTGAGAAGACGTTTTCTTAGATTATATCCAATAAGAATTAAGTTGCTCCGATGCTGTAAGTCGCGGATTCGTGGCCAGTCACAAAAGGCGCGTAACGTATCTATTACCCAATCACAAACGCTGATCTGAGATACAGTGTTAATGAAATTCAACTAGTCGTGAAATATTTTCGCGGAATTCGTGTGCCCCTAACTACAGTACGTTCACGGTTATGTTCAACTTTTCTAAAGACCTGCTAAACTTCTACTTTGAGGCTATCCCTCCGCCTCGTTCAAACAAATCTCAAACAAAGAAAACCACACCAACAATACAACGCTGCCCATTTGTGCGCACTCAGTTTAAAGACTGCTCACGATAACTTGAGCACTTTAGAAATTAACCCAGTATAGTTTGTAACGATGGAATAAAAGTAGTTTAATATCATAACGTCAAATTGAAAGTGTTCGTAACCATTGGTGATGGCTTAAAATTATTTCTTTCGCTTTCTGTATTTTTAATGCATCGAAGAGTGAAAATGAGCACATTTGTAAAGTATTTACTTTCTTAATAATTTCACAGTTTCATTTGACCAACGCATGAATAAAGTGACGAGGTCTATGGCAATGTTAATTTTACATAAGGCGGAGGAATACACAACGTGATTACAAGTAGATCTTAAGCAGGACTTCCAAAAGTTCTCATTTTAACGTGAACAGCCTATAGTAATATTTTGTATGTGAACTATTTTTTACTATACATTACCGAAGCAACTTTTGCCTCTCTGTTTTCTATTCACATTACTTATGAATTAAATATTATAACTTGTTGATAAATTATAAGCAAAGGCTCAATTTAATATTTAAAAAAATGCTTTTATTTTGACGGTACTGTAAAACACTCGTGATACGTGATATATTTAGAAAACAACCAAACATGTCTTACATGTGGTGATATTTCAAAGGTTTGATTCAGAAAGTGTCCAAATATCGCGAATATGCTATACGTACTTCCGCCGACCACCGATTTGTGCGCGCAGACACATTCCTGCGCTCCATATTCGTCTCTTTTTACACTTTTTGAATCAGAACTTTGAATAATCCCCCTGTGCAAGATATGTTTGCTTGTTTCCAAAATAGGTAATATATATCACGTGTGTCTTATAATTCAGTCAATAAAGCACCTACCTTTTTTATTTGGCGAGACAGGCGGTCCGCCTCGATGCAGTCAAACACTCCCGACCTAACCACCATTTGGTTTTTTCCACGTAAAATAGCACTTATCACCGTAATCCACGCGTGAAGAAGATACGTGCTGGTGGGAAGATATACATATGTACGTTTTCACCAACCTTTTACTGACCTCAGGATGATGTTGGCAGTTCCAACGTCTATTTCCCGATGATAATTGTTCGAGGAACGTACCTTGAGTTCTACCTTCTTCAGTCAGGCGGCTGCGCGACAAGAGCTGAAAAATTCTTGTATGATTGCAAAATTTTGTTGGTTTACAAAGTTATATTTAGCAAATCTACAGCGTTTGTTCATTTGCAAGAATAGCATTTGTGTGAATAACGAAATAAGTCTGTGTTGTTACAAGGATGTTGCAAACAGCCACGCGTCACTCGTTACTTTTGGGAATTCCACACGTTCCGAGAATAGCGTTGTTACACCTTCGGTTTTCGGGGACGAACAATGCCGAGTCTACAGGAAGCTTTCTTCGCCAGTGTAAAATATAACGTTATTGTTTCGTCGGTAGTTAATGTTTATCCACGCCACTAAGACCTGTTCTTAAAAATATTAAAACGTGTCATCAGGCGCCTGTAACATATAGCAACTCTTAAAATACACCAGCTTTAATATAAACTGAAAAAGTTGCTTATTTGACACTAGTAGTAATACATAAGATATACCACAGACATAACATAATGCTAGAGCTGTAGGTGTGTGGTTAGAGTCGAACTGTAATTTTTTTGACTCGGGTTCAAATTTTTCACAAGTATAAAATATTTTAATTTTTTAGCATGTATTTTATACTCAGTAGAACACCCTTCATAACCAAAATTAAATACTTTTTCATTATCTCTTTTTATTTTAAACTGGAAGTACAGAAAACTAACTAGGAAATCAACGGAGAGCTTCCGTGAAATTTACGGAGAGTCCGTTTTTTTAGAATCAATGTGTCCATGATTCTACGGAGAGTTTAATGGCACCTCTGGACAAATTTTTATCCAACATTTTTCCGTAAAATGAAAGGAAATTTTTATGAACAGCACATACGTGGCTCAATGAGGGTTGCACTTTTAAACAGTGCATACGTGGCTCAATGAGGGTTGCACCTTTAAACAGTGCATACGTGGCTCAATGAGGGTTGCACCTTTAAACAGTGCATACGTGGCTCAATGAGGGTTGCACCTTTAAACAGTGCATACGTGGCTTAATGAGGGTTGCACCTTTAAACAGTGCATACGTGGCTTAATGAGGGTTGCACCTTTAAACAGTGCATACGTGGCTCAATGAGGGTTGCACTTTTAAACAGTGCATACGTGGCTCAATGAGGGTTGCACTTTTAAACAGTGCATACGTGGCTCAATGAGGGTTGCACCTTTAAACAGTGCATACGTGGCTCAATGAGGGTTGCACCTTTAAACAGTGCATACGTGGCTCAATGAGGGTTGCACCTTTAAACAGTGCATACGTGGCTCAATGAGGGTTGCACCTTTAAACAGTGCATACGTGGCTTAATGAGGGTTGCACCTTTAAACAGTGCATACGTGGCTCAATGAGGGTTGCACTTTTAAACAGTGCATACGTGGCTCAATGAGGGTTGCACTTTTAAACAGTGCATACGTGGCTCAATGAGGGTTGCACCTTTAAACAGTGCATACGTGGCTCAATGAGGGTTGCACCTTTAAACAGTGCATACGTGGCTCAATGAGGGTTGCACCTTTAAACAGTGCATACGTGGCTCAATGAGGGTTGCACCTTTAAACAGTGCATACGTGGCTCAATGAGGGTTGCACTTTTAAACAGTGCATACGTGGCTCAATGAGGGTTGCACTTTTAAACAGTGCATACGTGGCTCAATGAGGGTTGCACCTTTAAACAGTGCATACGTGGCTCAATGAGGGTTGCACTTTTAAACAGTGCATACGTGGCTCAATGAGGGTTGCACCTTTAAACAGTGCATACGTGGCTCAATGAGGGTTGCACTTTTAAACAGCATAACATTTCGAAGAATGTTATTGCTGTGGCCAACACCAACAAAGCGGCTAATTTGATAATGACTAGAATAAAAAAGTTTATAGACTGTAATTTCGTAGACGTTGGAAGTATTTCTAAATTCGTATTTAAAAAGAGTATGAACAGCGGATTTGGCGATTAAATGAAAACGGTAAAACAAAATAGTTGATTTCAACTTAAATTTTTTTTATCTCGACTAAAATAATTGCACTGAAAAATAAGCATAAAACATTGGAACATATTGAAATGAAAAGTTGCAAGAATGAATTTCACACACACGCGCGCGCGCGCACACACACATATATATAATGTTTGTAAATTCACAAAAAAATATCTTGTGAACCTGTTGAGTTTGTACACTTAGAAGAACAACAGCTGTACTGCTATATAATTTTTTTTTACAGAAATACTGCAGTAAACTGCTGATATCATCTCAGAATTTCAAGTTAAGATGTGTACTAAAGGCTGATGAGTCATCACTTCCGAGAATCCACTTATGGTGGGGGTTACTTCTTCCCTTGGACGACAGGGCAAAGTCCATTTTGACTGGCTTGTCAAGTATGTGTTCCTCCAAGTTATGGGTTTGCAACATTAATTTTGTAACGGTAAAGGCCAGGTTTTGTAAATTTATATAATTTTAGCTGCGGTAGTATAAATATGTTTTTTCTTTTAATTCTTTTATGAAATGTTCAGAATTATTTCTTAATACATATTTTATATTCGTTCAAAGTTTCTCTAGACAGATAAATGTAAAAAGTGTGTTGCAAAATACGAATACACATTCACATTGTTTCGTATGACTTTCTTTGAGTAAAATATTATAAGTGACAAAAATAACCAACGGAGTGCAGTGATAAAGAAAAAATAACCTATTGAAAGAAAAAAAACAGCTGTCGGTAGCATTCATTTTCTCATGTACGTACAATGTTTGGCTGAGAGATTTGGGCGGCTCTTATCAACGAGGTTTTGAGAGCCAATGAACGTTAAATGAAGACAAAATGGAGCAGCGCCGGAATACCAGGGTGGGGGGAAACGGGAGATCCCCGAGAAAACCCGCCGACTAGCGGTATAGTCCTGCATGAATCCCTCTTGCGAAATCCCGGGAGGAATCCTGGCAGAATTGAAACCGGTTCGTCTTGGTGGAAGGCGAGCAGTCTAAATGTATGCACAAAGTTACCTCGTTTTGTTTTACGTGAAACTAATATACACCTTGTAAATAAGTGTAAAATTAATCACACTTCCATCGCGAGCTCAGTAAAAACTTGGAGCTCTCGTTTGAAGGTAAAGTACCGCATATTAGCACGAGATTTAATTATTGAAAGGACTTATAACGTATTAAAATTTATCACCGCGCATGGACGCATCTGTGGCGTAGGGATTAGTGTACTTGCTTCTAAAGTAAAGGTGCCAGAGTTCGAATACCGCCACCCCAATGGGAATTTTCAAAATCGTGGTTGGGTTCGGGCATGCCTGACAGGGCTGCATAAAATGTGTTCCGTGCAGTTCAGACTACCTTAAATAATTGTACCATTAAAATCTAATGTGTACCACCAAGTACGCAAATTACTTTTAAGAAGTCCAAATAATATCTTGTGATTTTTCAGAAAAATTATTTGAGAATTACTGCACATATTGATGTAATTCTACAGGATATCAGTCGGTAGGTGACAGAAAATTTTTGAACAAGTACTGAATACATATATACCGTACATTTTTCAAGTAATTTCTTGCAAGTTACCAAAACATTTTTGTAGTGTCATCATGAATTTTCTCGGCAACTAGTTTGCAATTTTTTTTTGTAAAAGTACAAAAAGTTTTCTACTGTATGGTTGCAATCGGCTATCGGTCTATTACGTCATCGGCGGTGTGTTTCAAGGCAATTATGAACGATGTAATCCAGTTGACTGTGTAATCACGCATGTGCACAAATAGTTGCCACGCGTCTCGCGCAGAGAGTTCTGGATTGTTATGATAGCGTACAATAAATGGTGTGTGTGTTCACGGTAAAGTGAACACTTTTGGGTCCCTAGTTACTTCTACCTATCAGCCTTTTTTTTATCCTTCCTCCGCTTTTTAAATTAAATATTGCCATGTAAATAATAAACACAGTGTATATATTTCACCGGACTAGAAAGTTAACGTCTAAGGATACGATAAATTATATTTACTGACTATTCCTCCATTTGTAAGGGCTTCAAAAAGTGCTTACTTTACCGTGAATAGCCTATAACACAGGGTATGCTTTTGTTTAGGATGAACAAGGCTTCTGATCTTCGAGAATGACAATCGTCACTAGATAAGTACACTTTTAACGGCAATGTCCGATTGTAGTAGTTGGCTAGTGGTTGTTTTAAAGTGAAGTATAATTTGCGATTCAAGCAAACTACAATTAAAACGAAAAGGTAGTTTGTAAAAGCTTAAGTAATATTTTTATTATCTTTGTTAATATGCCTTCATAGGCAGTAAATAGAATATAATGAATGGTCTCGTTAGAAACATTAGTGTATAGCTAACAAATTTTATTACGATCGTTTGAACGATAGTACTCTATGTCAACTTCATTATGAACTTGTAAATTTACCTTGTATGGTACGAGTGCCATATTATATTGAGCTATAGTCGCAAAGTACAGACGTTTGTCATCTTGTACTAATTTTTCCTATCCATGTTTGTAATATTAAGTCACGATGGCTGTATGTATATTTCGAGATTGTATGTGTTGAAATGCCATATTGTAAGTATTTTTGACTGCATGTTTAGTTGTAAGATTTTTTGTGTGCAAAATATTATGGTAATAAAAACTGGTTATGTATTTGTGTGTTTCAGACCCCTGGGATTTAAATTTTTAAATTAGCTCCATTTATGTAGTTTTTTGTGGGTCACATAACGGGTCAGTTACGGAAAACTGATAATATTTATTTAATACACATGCACTCTCTCTTTCTCTCTCTCTCTCTCTCTCTCTCTCTCTCGCTTCTCTCTATGAATGTGTGTGTGTGATATATATATATATATATATATATATATATATATATATATATATATATATATAAACGATGTTGTTAATGGGGCCAGTAATAAATTGTTCTTATATAAAATTCCTTTAAATTGAGTTTTGTTACATTGTTTACAAACGTTTATTACCTATGTATTAAGGTTTTCAGGTACCACTGTTGGAAATATATTCTACACTTACATTAATTTTTGATTGGCCATCTAGCACACAAATAGAGTAAATGGTTTTCTCTCTGGCGATTTTGGCCATACTTGATTATCTTTTACTTGTAGCGGACTGATACGTAGTGGTGGCCCGAAAGTAAGACTTAAGTAGGGTTTCGGAAAAGTTTTACGTAACGATGAACAAACTATATATATATATATATATATATATAAATAGATATATATATATATAATATATATATATATATATATATATATATATATATAATATATATATATATATATATATATATATATATATATATATATATATATATATATATATATATATATATAGCGGCCATCCTCCGTCCTTGATAGCCTCCGTGTTGTAGTGGGAAAGTGTCGTTGCCTCTTATCAATTGAGGTGCGGGTTCAAGTCCTGGCACTGTGTTGTGGTTCTTTCTCACCTCCACTTTGTAGAATGATCCCGCCTGGTTGCCTCGAACGCGTTACGGTATCCATCTCTGCGCGAGTGTCCGGGATTTCAGTCAGTCTTGGAGCAAAGAACTCACCATCGTCCGCTCTTAGAATATTAATCACTATTTAAAAATTAGTTTAAACTTTTCCTAAATTCACGTCGTTAACGAAAAATAAATCAACGAAATTTTGTCTTACAAACTGGCAAAATAATATGAGTAAAATCCAGACACTTGGAAAATTCATGAGTTCATTGACATTTACACTAGAATACTTCACAGTCTTATGTAGTATCATGCATATATCAACTGCTCATTCATTGTTTACTGCCGCAGTGTGAGTGGGCCTGCATTTTGTTGCGTGATGATTTTTCGCCCAGCGTCTTCAGGAGGCGTCAATGTGCGAAACAATTGCAAAAGAAAGGGTGAGCGATTACCACGCTCGTTTTCCATCAAGACGAACAGGGTTCCCCCGGCCGGGTGACCGGATTTTCGCAAGTGGGAATCGTGCTGGACGATGCCGTTGGTCGGCGGGTTTTCTCGGGGATCTCCCGTTTCCCCTGCCCCTTCATTCCGGCGCCGCTCCATATTCACTTCAATCACCCTCATAGGCTCTCAAGACGTCGCTGTTAAGAGCTGCCCAAATCTCTTCACTTCACTTCACAATTGCAAAATAAACATAAAGGTACGAGAAAAGGCACGATTTTTTAAATTCTAGCTGGACTCTAAATTAATTCGTGTACCATATGCTGGGGTGACTACCTCATGAAACAATTCCTATTTCAAATTATAATCACAGCAAAATATTTGTATATAAAATTAGTAACTTAAAAAAGTTTATTAGCACATATATCATGTTGGGAAATGCAATAAAGTATAATGTGTTATGCACAGGTTGTCTTTTCAAAAACGTTTCTTGGTTAAATATGTTTTAAAACACGAAGGGTGAAACGTGTGTTAAAAAATATAATATGGGTTGTCTGATACATGTCTGCATACCAACGACAAACGTTCAATGGTGGAATAAACTATTCCGAGAAGCCAAATTAACATACTGTTACGTGTCGCTGGTCCACACCGCTGACGTTGGCTTCGCATCCCGCGTGAGCGAAGAGGACAGAGAGTCGTTATGTGATAGCGGAGGCAGCGTGAGTGATGGTGGGCGCGTATCAGTTACAAAGAGCGAGCCGACACGACAATCTCTTTAACGGAGCATTCTACTCACCCTGGTTGTATTGTTTTCTGCGTTTATCTGAGAAATGCTCCTTATTACTGACCTTCTCTCAGCGTAACTCGAGGTGCGTTGGACCTTCCAGATGGTAGTGCCAACAGTATAAATATTGTGACAAACCTCCAGGCTGGGAGTTGTGTTGAGTTGGAGTTGTCGAATGAATGAGTGGCTGAGTTCCGAGCGATAGAAGACTAGCAGCGGGAGGAGCGACCAGCGGGTAGTGGAGTTATCATACAGCGAAGGACGCGGTTGGCAGCAGGCTGGAGTATGGACTAGATGCATGAGTAAACGACATTATAAATTATAGCAACAGATAGACTGAACACGTGTTTATAATGATTATGAGTTAATTGACTGTAACCCACAGAGACAATTAAGAAGGACGCTAATTAGAGTTGAAATAGACATGAAAAATAACGCTCATTGTTAAATAAAAAGAGTAAAAGTGGAGACATAATTTAACGCTGTACATAGTAGCTGAGTGAATGAATTAGAAATCAAATTTAGTTTAAATTATTATTTTTATTAAGACCTTCATCCCTCATAAGCTCAGATACGCCTCTCAGGCGTCTTGTAATAATACTGAGATCGTTTCCCACAGAGATAAGAAGCGAGTGACAAAGAAGCGAGTATACCAAATGTATCCATAGAATGGTTGAAATTTAGTGCACACCATGCTGTTAACAACGGATAATATAATGGAAGAGAGATAAACGAAGGAAAGTCAATCAATATACCGGATGAACAAATTATTCCATTTAAATGGGGCGTGAGAAAACAATCCAAGTAATATAAAGGCATTTCTTGCACACTATTCAGTTGTCACATTACCTACATTGTGCTTATCGGTAACTGAGTTACCCAGTTTGATTACCATACTATACACAGTACAATTTCTGTCAACTTACCGGAATTTTTTTCGTACTGTGCCATCTCATTAGCCTTCTTGTTTTTACACTGTAATTGAAACTAAACGTTTATAAAATTACCCCCTAAACATTCAGACAGTATATGCATTTGGTTTAGGAAAGATGTGCATGTTTGTTCGCAGCAAGCGAAACAGATATTTGTCCGCATCCCACAACTGCCTCGGTGGCAGTAGAGCCTGCAGTGGTAGTGAGTGCTGGTAAAGGCTGTTCACGATAAAGTGAGCACTTTTGAAATCCACCATAGAAAAATAGTCACTGCCCCTGCCTACATATACTATAACGGACCCACTGAGTGACATTCGCCCAGCGAAATTGGTAACGATGGATGGAAAATAGTTCTATATCTTAACGTCAAATTAAAAGTGTTAGGTGACCATGTGTAACAATTTAAATTATTTTAGTGCTGTAATTTTTTTTTAACTAGTCGAAGTTTAAAATAGGGCGGATTTGTGAAACGTTTACTTTTCTAATAATTTCACAGTTTCACTTGACCGAGGCACGAATAACATAATGAGGCTCATGACAGTGTTAATTTTACATAAGGCGGAAGAATACAAAACGTGCATACAAGTAGATCTTAAGCAGGGCTTTCAAAAGTGCTCATTTTACCGTGAACAGCCTTTATTTGTCGCGCGTCATCTGCCCCGCACAGAGGTCTCTCCCGCGCGGGGCTTTTCACGGGGCAGCAGGCAATCTCCGCACTCAATCAGACCCAAAATTGCGCTCTTCCTTCCTGAAAGGAAGACGTTTTTGTACGGGCTCCCCGCGCAAGGGCGTGGTTCTGCGGCCGCCATTCTACCGACAACGTAGCAATGTGCTCGCCCCCTCTTCACACCTCTTGGCACCCTTTGTCACCAACACGGATCCGTTATTTCCACGGGTGACATGTTTCTCGCCTAACGTTCGGTCATTGTTTTATCGCTGCTATTTACTCGCTTTGGAAATAATCATCTTAAAAACAAGAGCGACGTTTTGTGGCGAAAATATGAACATTCTACTTAAATTTATTGATTCGTACGAATGTAAACAGGTTACTTCAACGCAAAATTTAGTTTCAGCTGAAGCGATTTTTGAAGTCACAATTTCTTTGAAATCCGACACTTGGTTCACCTGCGGTAAAGGGTTTATTTAACTTCTGTCTTAACTGATTTGATTGATAATGGTATTTACTTAGCATGACAAGGTTCATACAATAACATGAAAATGGCAATACAATACAATGTCTGACAAGTATATAACACTCAAGCCACAATAAAGGCTCTTCCGTCGTACAGGGAATGGCAACTGAAGACAAGAAAGGAACAACTCGAGCAGTTACTGTAATAAAGAAGTAGCAATTTACTTGAGGGAAATAATAATAATAAAAAAAAGATGATATATAGAATGTCCCATTTATCTTGACCACCCACAATAACTTCGTACCGGGGCTGAAAATGAAAAAAAAGTGTTTCATAAAAAAATTGTATGACTGGAAGGGGGGAAATTATACTGCTGGGGAGTCAGCCTTATAGCATTATTTGCTAGCGAGATGAGAGTACTAACATCAGTTTTTAAATTGGCAGCATGTATCTAGTGGTAAAAAGTAAAATGAAGCTCGTCAAGGCCTATTTAACCATGTAGCACAATGCGCACGTTTATAAAATGAACATTAAATACGACACAGAAAGAGGAATCTCTACTGCCCGTTTTAGTACTATTCATACAGGTACTGCTAGGGGTAGAACATTCACATTAGATGCTAGGGGTAGAACATTCACATTAGATGCTCAGAGTGGAGACCATTAGCAGCGATACAAAAGTTCAGTCACTGGATGAATGACAACACTGATTCCTCTAGTGTTACCTGCTGAAGAACATTACAAGCACGCACAATACGTACCTGCATGTTATCTGGAGTTGTTGGAATATTTCTACAGACAGCACCTTTGAGGTAACTTTAAAGAAAAAAGTCCAGGGGGTTAAGATCAGGAGACCGAGCAGGCCACTGAACTGATCCTCCATGACCAACTTACCTACAAGGACCTACCAGGATATTTTCGGCCCACAACACGAAGTGCATACACGGCATTATGTGCTGGGCATCCATCGTGCGGGTACCGCATTATTATTCTGTTCCTTGGAGGTATCTCCTCCACAAGATCAGGGATAATTGTTGGATGAAGATGGTGCACTCCCTGGAGTTTCGGTTACCATCCACGAGATAAGGCCATATAATCGCATTGCCAACCATCCCACACCAGACGTTAACTCTCAATTAACGCTGATGGCCCACCTGTCGAAACCATCGTGGGTTCTCGACGGCCCAATTATCCTCAGTTGGAAAACGAAAATTCGTCGGTAAAAACAACATCCGAAAAATAGTTCGGGTTGGAAATAATTTGATGCTGTGCCCATGGACAGAACTATACACGATTCTGTAAATCATTCCCGTGCAATTCTTGGTGTAAGTGTATATGATAGGAGTAGAGAGAGCGGCGGCTCCCAATTCACTAAGCGCAAGAGTGGTCTAAGTGGTAGGTGTGTATAAGAGTGACACAAGTGCCATTGCCTAATTTGCATATTGATATGCAAATGATATTAAAGAATTGTTTCATTAATTAAATAATTAATTAGATTTATCGAAGAATTTATTTGATTAGTTCGATTAATCGATTAATAAAATAATTGCTTGGTCAAATTATTTTATTGTTTGATATCAAACATTTTTATTGGAGTTGAAAGGGTTAAGATGGTGGAGCAGCATCGATGTGTCCTCTGTGACGCCCTGAAGCCGATAGAACAGAGGAGTGGGTTTTAATTGCTTATATAGGTGTTGATGTTGGTGTCAGATTTGTATAAGTAACACTTTATTTATTTGTTTGGAGATCTTGTGACTGATATGCGAATAATGGGAGCGGGCTACACGTCTGTGCAGGTCGAATATCTGGAGGCATACAGAGTATTTAAATAAATGTTTTCGGCGAAGTAAATATTATTTAAACGAAAATATACGTTCAAATAGGTTGCCGAACGAATTACTTTAAACCAGATTGACCAAAAGACTTAAATGGTGCGATTATTCATTAAAACGACTTTAATCATGCGAGTACGGAATTTATTCCACTAAACTATTTCAAACGTAACTGGTCATCAAACAATGCTAATTAAATTAAAATAATCAAAAACATACAAATCAATAACGACAAGAACCAAGCTAATATAAAATTACAACTCACCATCATTCCAGTCCTCCCCCCCCGACAAAGATCCCATCCCAACACACGAATATAAATATGTACTTTACTCCATCCCTCATCGGCTCTCGAGACCAATATTCTAAACATGCAACGAAATACAGGTTAAACCAGACGAACGCCTTATAAAATTATTAAAATTAAGAAATTAATCTAACTTACCCCAAGTGTGAGGTGCTAGTGTGGTGCTCTGTGGTTTTATGTGAGGTGCTATGGAGCGATTATAGAGCGATTGAGGAGAAGGTGGAGTAAGGTATGGAGCAGGTGGAGCAAGGTGTGGAACAGGTGGAGCAAAATGCGGAGCAGCTGGAGCAGGTTTTGGAGAAGGTGGAGCAAGGTGTGTAGCAGGTGGAGTAAGCTGTGGAGCAGTTGGAGCGAATGTGGAGCGATTGAGGAGGAGGATGAGTAGGAGAAAGTATAGACATAATCTTGCAAATTGTATGTCTCTTTAAATTGTTTTAAAAAAATCCATGTAAGCATATAGTTGAAGAATATTATCTCTTCACAGCAGACATTAACGTGTTGATTCACAGCCGTAGTAATGTTAAAAGTTTTTAAGTGACTGATAAAACTTGTTTATATTAATATTTTGAATTTTTATAAGACAAAGTCGATGCCAGCTAGTGATGTGAGGCTCTCCCCCTAAACATTCCTTAACCTTGCTCTGCGGGGCGAGTCCGTTTACCTGGTCTTCTCCCAAACAACTTTCCCCTTTCAACAATCTTGCCCTGTGTCACCATTGTGTTTGTTTCAAGTTCAGCTAAGCTTTCAAACTCCCTCATTTCATTACTTTCAGAGTTCATTCACAAGATTTTCTCAACTCCCATCTCCCTACTCCTTTACTTTCAGAGTTCATTCATTTCTCGACCACTTCCATTTTCGTACTTGTTGGTTTTTAAGTCGTGTAAAAACAATAAATACTACAACTCACCCAAAAATACTCAAACTTCAATTATTATATAATAATAAATGTGACAAAAATAATTCAAACTACTAAATAAAGAGTCACATTATTTCCTTCACCAATGAAATTTAATTAAAAAAAAACATCCTTATAACTTAATTCACAAATATTTACAAGTTTACAACAAATATTTACAAATTGTAGAAACTTCCTGAAAACATTTTAACAAAAACTTCATAAAACATCTACAAATCTTAGCAAAAATTTACCAAAAACATTCCTTAAAATTACGCTTACTCCTTATAACTATATTTTACAACACTTAAAAAAATATATTCAAACATTCACACACATAAAAAATTATTATTTACAAGCAGTAAAACTAAAAACTATACAAATTTACATAAAACGACAGTGCAGGATCGCATCCGTTACGGCACTATGGATTGGCGTCTGCTATATCACATCTGGGTAAATTTGGTAAGCAACCACACACCAACATTTACGATGCCCCCCGCCCCCACAAACATAGCACTTTGTAGATTCGTAGACTTAAAGTTCGTATATGACTTGATGCGATCCCACGCTGCGAAGAGTAATTCATGAGTGACATAAAGGACCACAGGGGTTATTGGGGCGATGTTGTAGTTTCTGAAGCGTTACTTAAGAAAAAGCCCTGCAGCTAGGGTAAAGCAGCAGCTTTGAAGAGGTATGTGGGAACTATATCTCGAGTGACGTCGATGCTTGTGCAACAAATGCAGTAGGTTTGAAGACAGCTGCGATGCAAATTGCAGTGCAGAGCAAGGTGTGGTGTTGGATGAGGTACTAACAGTGGTGGTGGCGGCAGACATGTATTTGATGTGGTGCTGAAACTAAAGTAGTTGGGGAAGAAAATTTACTTTGGGATCTTATAGTGCCCCCAGGGTAAAGTCGATAATACAACGGTCTCAATGAAGTGCTTATCGTCTAAACCTGATAACACTACTTTGGTCTCGTGTTCGGTGTAAACCTCGTGACCACGCAAATGGAACTGGTATTGGGTCCCCAGAACACTGGTGCAATTGTCGAGGCAATCTCGATAATGCTCGTAACAGAGGGATTGCAGAACGTTAGGTTTTACTCCTTTCGCCTTACGTATACACTGCTCATTCGAAACAATGTATGTGTAAAGCTTGGGATGTAAACCAACATAGTGTGTGATGATGCGGCCGTCACAATCATCCTTCATCACCCTGGTACGGCCTTTGTTCTTATGTGAGAATCCTTGCGGGTTATCGAGCACATAGTTAGAAGTAACAAACCATGCTTTTAAATATGGGGTGATTACTTTCATCTCTATAGCCAATTTCATATATCAGGCTATCGGTATCGCAGTATAGAATGTGCAAGGCTAGCGGAGGAAATTTCTGACACATTTACTGGTAATGAAATTCGTTAAGGGTTTTTTGGAAAGACCAAGAATGGCAACACCGGTGTACAAAGGCTTGTTAAACATAACAGAGCTCCTTGACATTTCGATAACGACATGATTCTTATCGATGATCTGTTGTGCCTGTAATGTAGGACGTCCTATCAGCTCTGCAGCCCCATAGATAGTGTCATACTTGGTAACGACTTTTATGTCCCTTTCCCGGCAGACATTTTGTAACGTTTTTTATGCACTGCATTATTCATTAGTTTAAAAACGATTCCTCAAAGTCATTTGCAATGTAGGCACGTTTCTCAATGTGAACTCGATGTACGGAGTCATCCAAGCCTTCTGCTCAAAGCGCAAAAGCGATGAACTGAGTCATATGTGGCTCCATACATCAAGTACTACCTCAGTGTTTTCCCGTGAATAACATCATTCTGGAAATGTCAAATCCGCTTCTGTGAAAAAGCATGTGTTATCATCATTCACCATGTTCGCAAAATTTCACGATGAAAATACATCAGCCTTGATCCACTCAAAAATGCCAATAGGAAGCTTGATTTTCATAGTGTGGCTGTACAGGCTGTTAACGTCGAAATAGCAGATATATTTCGACGCCACACTGAGGTTGTGCTCTTCACCCATCTAAATGTTTTTGGCTTCCGCATGCCTTCTGGAAACCTGGGTAATGATGGCCCTTACCCCATGTTCAACAAAAAGATACATATCAGGGTCGGTCAACAGCTCTAGCCGCACATCTGTCATTAACAATAAAGTCTCCCATGCAAGAAACAGAGCTGTGATGTATATGGCAGGGTCAAGACCGTAATGAGCCAAACATACGGTCCTGAAATTTTCAAAAATGTCTGCCAGCAAACAAGTGTCCACACGTAAATACTGAATGGCATATTGAAGCACGTTAATGCAGCAGAACGCATTCCATGCGGCTTGGGCGTGAGCTTGATCCGCATCGCTAATGCTTTTGCCTTTCATTACATTATGAAATGTGTCCTTTGATGGGAGTGATGTGCACACCAGACTGTCTTCGGACTTAACAAAGTCATAAGGAAACTCTCCCTTTTTGCCAATTCAAATTGGATGTTGTCTGGAAACATCGAGCGGGTGATACTCAATTGTGTAGTTTTCAAATTACCTGGCAAAGATTCAAGCAAGGCGCTCATGAACTGAAAAGAATCAATGAAACATAACTTGAAATGTTGCGTCTTTCCTTTTGAGTCAGTCCCATTGGGATACATTTGGTGATGGACTTGTACTTTTCAAGGGTCATTCCAATCACCTCGATTTCACCTGGGTTTTTGAATACCATGGTTCCTTTGGGGTTTTTTTACATGATGTTCAGCCAATAGCTTTATGAGAAAGTGAGCATCATTGTTTCGCAGGTAATGAAAAACAGCGAAAAGTTGTTTCTTTGGAAGTGCATTTATTATGTGCGTGGCCTCTTATTTCCCTGGTCAGATGGTCAGGGTCGACCACAGTATCTGTACAGAGTTCCTTCTTACAAATATGACTACATTTCTGAGCTGCCAACCTAGCTTCATCAGCTGGGGTTTTTGGTTTCATAGGAACAAAATTCTACAAGCATATGGTACATGTTGGTTGGTGCTATTCGTATCACTCATGTTATTATTGGGGAGGCAAGTGGACAATGGTTTGAAATATGTCTCTGTGTCGCAATAGGTGACGAAACCCAATCTTTACTGTTTGTTGTAACCCTGAAGTTGCAAGTACTTGTCATCTCCAGTAGGAAAGTATTGCGAACAGCCTTATGTTGCTGACTGAGATCATTATGTTTTGCGATTTTCTCCTCACTACAGAAGTATTGGAGACAACGATCTCAAACATGTTTTTTGTTTTTTTCTATTTCCCAACTGGTTGTTAAGCAGCCTTGACAAATCCTTAATGGAAACAAAATGCAAATGTGCATCATTACCATAAGTGCGAGTGGCCAATACATTTACGTGATGTGCATGTTGTACAGGAGAAATATGCGTTGATACTATAGCCCCTTGCTTATCAAAAGTTTCGTCAATAATATTACTATCTTTGTCTACTGCACAGTAGATATTGATAGAAATAAAATTGTTCTCCTCAAACTTTCCAATATCCTGTAATACTACAGGATCTGACAGACCTTCAATATCCAAAACCTCATAAGGATTTGGATATGAAGTCATTCTGTGGCCATTATGTGCAGGAGGAAAGAAAGCTGATATAACAGTATAATGGAAGCACATTCCCTCCGGGAAAGTATTTGATACTGTGAAAGTATTTGACACTGTAAAAACTTTTTATAAATTTCATAACAATTAGAATCTAGAAAGATTTAGTGAGGGGAATTAATCTGTTGCACTCTAAAACTAAACGTTTAAAACACTTGTTGGAATTTTTAAATATTACTTAAATTTTAAAAATTCTTAAAAATTACTTTTATAAATTTGTAACACAGTATACTCTTACAACTAAATAACATACCTAAAACATCCCAATCGATTTTTAATCATTCCACAATTATTAGAAATACTTAGGTCCATTCGTTCATCATTCAGTCATCCTTCACCAAACAACTCATAGAGAACGTAGACATGGGCAGAATTGTGCGCCCTCCAAACATGCTGAGCATAGTTTGTCATAGTTCCCAAATATTTTTCTATTTTCCCCAAATCACACCCAAAGCACACTGCTACCCAGACTGTCTTAAAACTAACTAAAATTTAAAAAAAATTGCAACATCTGTCCATAGCTCTCATACTCGCAGTCATACACCTACACACTAATTTTTTTCTCAGAGTACTTGGTATTACATTCAAGATTGTTTCAACATAATTTTGCGAGTATTAACAATGTAGAAAGCGTTTTGGTCTGTGATATTGTCACACCTTATGTCCATTATAAGAAAAATAGCCATTACCAAGTATCTCTCTATCTGCTCCATTAAAACCTCACATATATACATCAATACCCCACTTAGAATTACTTACAACACCTTTCCCCAGAACTCATACTCGCAGTCACGCAATTACTTTGAAAATGAAATGAAATATCTTAAAACTACTTAAAATTAAATGCCAAAACCACCCCATCACACATCAAAACATTTAACTCTCTAGAGTTACTCAAGGTCCATTCATCCATCAATCAGTCACCCTTCACCAAACAACTCATTTAAAACAAGCTTGGGAGCTAAGGCTATGTGCCTTCCAAGTGTGCAGCATACATGTGGCTTAGTTCTCCATTGTTTTAGTTGTTCCATAATTCACACATCAGTCATAATCAAAACCCACCCTTGAAAAATCTAAAAAATACATAAAACTACTTAAAAAATATGCAAAACTACTTAAAATACACAAAACATCTTTAAAAATACATAAAAAGAACAAAATTATAAATATTTTCATAATCCCGAATAAAATTCAACCAATTCGCGAAGAAATTATAAAATTTAATCTATTTTGAGAAAACCCTGAAAGTTTTAACTAATTCATATAAAAGTTTATGTAAAATTGCATTAAAATTATGAAAAATTTAACAAAACACGAAGAAAGTTCAAGTAAATACTGGTTGAAATCAAACAATGTTTAACAAATAAAAAATAAAAAAATCATATTCCGAACAAGCAGAATGATTTTACGAAAAATTTAAACTAAGTTATTAATATCCCGACAGAAATTCTGAAAGTCGAAGAAATTCCGAAAGAAGAATTCAAATGTATGCAGCAAACTAATTAAAAATACTCCTGGTAAACCATCTCAACAATTGTACAATTTTTTAAAAAGAATTATGCGATAGTTAAATGCTAAACAAGCGTAAAATTTACTAGAAATACTAACGGGATATCAAACAGTATTAAAAAGACATAAATATTAATACTATTAACATCCATAAAGTCTAGTAGCGAAACTGCTATTCTATAAAGGAAGCCTGAATCCCCAGTTCAGGCAGCTGAGGGCCCGAGCGAGTTAGACAGCTGAGGGCACTAGCGAAGCCAGGCGCTGGCCATGGGTGGTTACCCGTCCAGGCTTTGCTGATGCTCTGCTAACCCCGTCCTGGGCTAGTCGCGGGTGGTTGCTCGCCCAGGCTGGGCTGGATACCGGCGAACCTCGTCCCGGCAGGCCGGCAGGGATGCAGCAGGCGGCTGGGATGAGAAGTGGGTCGGGCGAAGAGCAGGAGTGGTCCAAACTCCTTGGCAGCTGGATAAACAATAGTGAGCGGCGCTCCTGCACATGTATACATAAGCCGACACCCTCCACACCACCCTCCTCGGGGCAACTATACGAACAAGGTAAATAGCTGGATTTGATAATAAAACATTATATATATATATATATATATATATAATTATATAGTATTGCAGGTCATAGCGTCGTAGAAAGATAGAATGAGAGCGATTTACCCTAAATTATTTCCAAAGAAATAAACAATAAATTGTTTTAGTATAATACATATTACAGTGAGAAATGGTGCAAGATTAACAATTGTTATATTATTATGTTTTCTCAACTTGACTTGATAGTTGCCTATGTACACGTAGTTATGTTCATTGGTATTATAATCCTTGCTTATGGCTGAAAGCACACAGTGGTAGAGTAATGGAGTTTGGGGGGAGCTGAATAGTATGATGACATCAAAAGGTGATGACGGTAGTTGTAAGATGAAAAGATTCTTACTTATATAAGGATGCCGTCGTTGAGGCAAGCAATAAAAAAAAAAAGAGAGAGAGAGAGAGAGAGAGAGAGAGAGAGAGAGAGAGAGAGAGAGAGAGAGAGAGAGAGAGAGAGAGAGAGTTAGAAAGCCTCACCGAGGCGGACCTATCACAACCGATACATAAAAATATAAACACAATTCATAATGTGAAGTTTATGAGATAATAGGCCATTTCCTGTTTGAATGTCGCATAATAAAACAGTAAAGAAAATGTGGGACGAGCGTCTAACGAAACAATATACTAAGCTATCCGAATTTTAGGCCACAGAGCAGATGATATTTCCGTGAAGGAATAAATAAACAGCTTGGTAGATTCTTGACGTTCGAGAAAGTTTGAGAACTGAACAGTAGTTACAGCACTGAAGTATCAATTTTCTTGTAAGGCTGTTTAATTATTTCTTACTAGCGATCCGCCCCGGTTTCGCACGGATGCAATTAAGATAAAAAACTGCTTAACACGGCGTTAATTAGGTTGGGTAAACTCTCCTAAAGCATTAAAAAAAGCACACTATAATTTAATAATTAAATAAATAATTTGTAATTTAAAGTCTTTTTGCTATTTTTATTTGATATATATATATTTTTTTTTAAATAAATTTTCATATTAATATACATTATATTGCAATGCAATTTATCTGAGATAGAAGTATTTTATATGTTATTGGCTAAGACATTCTCTGTAGACAATGTTTGACGTCCTGTTATTGTTTGGTAGCAAAATGTACTGTTTCTCGGGACTTCCAAACCGTGATAAACCAACATATAGTTGGCCATGGGAAAAACACTCTTTTCGTAGGTCGATTCCAACCAAAGAGAAAGTTTGACCCTGGGACTTATTAATAGTAATCGCGAACGATGTTTTTACGGGAAATTGCAACCGTTTGAAAGATATTGGCAAATCCGTGGAAATCATGGGAATCCTCGGGATGTTTGCCAGCTGGCCGGCTGCTGGACCGGTGAGGATGGTTGCGACAATCAAATTTTCTTTCAAGTCTTTAATGAGCAATCTTGTGCCATTACACATGTTAGGAAGGCTTATATTCCTTAAAAGCATGATAGGAGTACCGACTTTTAATGATAGTTCGTGACGTGGCAAGCCAGAAGGATTAAGCGAATTTAGAAAATCTTGAGGAAAGTGGACGACATCGTCAACATTGGTGACTGTGTCAATCGACTTATAGGTTTTGACTTGGCCGGGAACTCTTTGTATAATGAGATTGTTGATTTCATTGACAGTGTCGTTCCTAGGCGATACTATTGCCCTGGAACACAACCAGTGAAAGTATCTTTCTAGTAAATTTTCGAGGCCCGGATATACTGCTTCTGTAAGATGCTGCAGACTGTGGACTATCTGATCTAATGTCTCATTTAAAATGATTTCAGCAGAATTAGTGCCCAAATTTAGAGAAGGAAAAACTCCTTCTCCAAGTCTGAGCAATTGTTGTGGGAAATCTTTATGCGTGTCTCCACCAAGATAGGCTCTCATATTCGTTCGCAAATTTAGGTGTTGAATAGAACTCCATAAGGGAGATGATTTAAGACATGCTTTGATGATATCTGCACGCGTCCCTTTTGTAACTACAAGGAGTGTCTGCCGAAAATCCCCAGCAAACACAAAAGTAACTCCCCCCCATAATGGCAGTAGAGCTTCTAAGGTTGGCGCCGTACGCAGCACACAGCACGTTTTATTTTCCGAATCTGTCCGTCCTGCAAAGCTGTAGTACATTATTTTGTTCTATCATCAATAGTTTTCGCAGCGCACGCAATGTAAGGAATTTTATAGGTCATTTATTTACACTTTGGGTTACATTATTGGAGTTTTAGTAGGGATTCCTATTGATTTTTAAAATAAAATATAACCTATGACACTCAGTGATAACGTAGCATTCTACTGGTGAATGAATTTTTAAAATCGGATGAGTAGTTTCGAAGATTACCTCCTACATCCAAACACACAAATACACAAAGTTACAAACACTACCTCTTTATAATATTAGTATAGATATTTCGGGAAGGCTTCAGCCCTACGAGTCCCTTCATGACTATGTTATCCCTACTGTGACAAATTGAGAGATTTTGCCTTATATCTATCTGTTAAAGGCTCACGGCGGTTTAGAGAGATGGTGATGAAACAGTTAGAGAATGAAAGTATGGGAGAAAAACGGAGTGTCCCGAGATAACCCTCCGCCAACAGCAACGTCAAACACGTTTACGCCTAGAATCGAACCCGGACTGCGTCGGCAGAAGACGAGTGGGCTAGCTATACGAGCACTGCGGACTGAGGACTGTAACAAGAAACTGGTTAGGCCTTTCGTAAATACTAAAGCGCGGATCCTACTTCCGCTGACAGGAGATTCTGATAATTTACTCGAAGTAAGAACGACACAGTTAAGTCACTGGAATTAATTTCCCTGAAATAAGTATAAATTATGTAAAGTGCGAGACGACCCGTTGAGAAAGACACAAACACGACGAAACTTTCATCGGAGTATGAACGGCACCTGTCTACATATATTATTACTTTTATATTGCGAAACAGTAAATAATTAAAGCCCCTAAACCTCAAGTAGAGACTGTTCACGATAAAATGAGCACTTATAAGAGCAATTTGAGAAAACAGTTACTGCTCTTATCTGCGTATTATTTAACGAGCACATTAAGTGGCATGCGTCCAGTAAATTGGTAACGATGGAGGGAAAATAGTTCCACGTGTTGACGTCGTGCTAAAATTGTTTGGTAAACATTCGCGAAAACCTAAATGATTTCTTTTGTTTTCTGTTTTTATAATGCATCAAGTGTAAGAATTGGCAGATTGATAAAATATTACATTTTCTAATAATTTCACAGTTTTACTTGACCGAAGCACGAATAGTGACGAACCAATGGTAATGTTAATTTTACATAAGGCGGAAGAATATATACAACGTGTATTGCAAGTAAATCTTAAACAGGGCTTTCAAAAGTGCTCAGTTTACCGTGAATAGCCTATAAACGTATTGTCTCGCTATATGCAGCTTTCTATTGAGTTGCAAATTAAGTCTTTCGGGTTACATCCTTTCAGTACGAACAAAGAAACGTTTAATATTAAAATAAAATAAAAAAATAAAATATTAGTTGTAGTACTGTAAGGAAAATTGCGGACATGCTGGATTTTTTTTTGCGGCATTTAGTTGCAAAGCAACACATTAATTCCCCAGTCTCACTGTTTCTCACTGTTTCATTTGGCTTTAAGCAAAGGCTCACTTCAAGTGAGAAAGAATGGATGAAGTTGGGAATAAACTTGAAGGGTGGATGTTAAATTACCCTGTTGCATTTACAACCACAAATTCTCTCTGCATGCACCCTACATGCCAAAGTGCATGGGGACAAATATCCATTTCTCGAGGTCTTACTTTTATTTTGTTTTGAGGGACCTCTACTCAGATCAGTACTTCAGAATTAGCTTCCCACTTCTGGGGTTCAGGTCTAAAACCGTTGAAATTTTCCGATCGAGTTTTCCATGTAGGAAGCTTAGCGGACATTTCCTTGGTGTGTCAACTTCCCCGGGGGCAGTCCTGTTTTCTCCCCAGTGTTCATTTCTACACCATCTCTGATTCCATTCGTATTCAGAGTGCCTGGACCAAGTCTGCCCCTTCCATGACAGCCTGAAGGTCAGGACGTGAAGCCTCACATCGCTCTGTATTTGCTGTGTGCGCGGGACAGTGACGGGATAGCGCACTTCATTTTCAGGGGCAAGTTTTAAGAGTTGAAGAGCTTCGCCAGCTTTCACCTGTAGGGTGAATGGAATATCACTTGCAAAATACACACCCTGTGGAGTTAGCCGGGGTATACGGAACCCGCGGACACACGAGCGCGAGTATAGCATACTACGATATAGACTGTTCACGGTAAAGTGAGCACTTTCTAAGGCCCTTCTAAATTTTTCCTCGCATCCAATTTCCATCTTCCTGCTGCTTTTTAATATAAACATTGCAATGTGATCAATAAACACAGTGTATACACTTCACCACTCTCGAAATTTAATGCCTGAGACTGCAATAAGATATATTTATTAGTGGTTAATACTTGTTGACAGGGCCTTAAAGAGTGCTTACTTTACCGTGAACAGACTATACAGACTGTTCACAGTAAAGTGAGCATTTTCGAGGTCCTAGTTACTTTTTATTTCAGCCATTTTTCATCCGTTAACCACATTAAAAATAAATATTGCTGTGTAAGTAGTAAACAGGTTGCGTGTATTCCATGGCACTCGTCAGATAACGTCTAAGGCTAAAATAAACTATATTTATCGACTGTTATTCCAAATAAGAGGGCTTTCAAAAGTGCTCACTTTATCGTGAATAGCCTGCACCACTAAAGAGGGCAAACAGTCGTTGGTACCGCTAACTAGGGTCACATGTGCCAACAAAATGGCGTCACTGGCTTGCAAAATGTCGGGACGCCGTTCGCCAGTCAGCTCCTGCTAAACTATGTGTCAGTCGGCAGGCAGACCAGCCGACAGGGAACCTCCCGCAGCGTGCGGTAACCAATCAAAGAATGGGTATAGTCCATTCCCTGTTACTTCACAAACTTTTCTGAAGCCCGGCTTACGTTCTACTTCCAAAATATTACTCCGTCTGATGCAAACGAAGCCAAACCAAGTCTAGGAAATTACACCAAAGGGACAACGCACTGCTTTCGTGCGCACTCGGTTTTTACTGCATTCTGCAGGAGAACTAATTCTTACTAGGAATTACCAACGCACCTGTTTTCTCTCTGTTTTTATTTACTTAAATTACAAATCAAATATTACAATTCACAGAAAAGATATAAAGAAAAGTTAAATTTAAACCAAAAATAAGATTATTTTATTTTTACAGAAGTCTTAAAACGAGTGGTGATTTTTCAAAGTTTTGTTTCTAAAAGTGTGAAGAAACGATGAATAGACTTATACGCCCACATCAAAGAAAACCGCCACGTCATTTCGTCTCTGTGTACGTATCTACATTGTGTCTTGGGATTCAATCGGCACTTCCGCTTCTCGACACTCGCCTATTCTGTGACGAAGCGCAGGCTGGGAGCCGCCAAGAGCGGAACCTTACCGCGGCGACACTCCAGCCAGACGAACTCGCGAACTCCATCTGAAGGTCACCCACCGCCGCGAAGACACTCTAATGACCTCGTCCCCCCCCCCTTTAATGCAACACCCACAAAAACCGCGCTTCACGCACTCTGCGAAGCTTTTAGCGCAGATTACTTAAGCTCGCGAAGCCTGTGCATGCGTGTATGCATGACGCTGGCGAAGGCTGCCTCTCAGCCGAGCAAGAAAGGCACTATGTGCGCCCGGGACTACTTCCCGTGACCCGCGGAGGGATA
Organism: Dryococelus australis; assembly: GCA_029891345.1. Taxonomy (NCBI): domain Eukaryota; kingdom Metazoa; phylum Arthropoda; class Insecta; order Phasmatodea; family Phasmatidae; genus Dryococelus; species Dryococelus australis. The sequence continues at coordinate 45,886,659 of CM056996.1, forward strand.
TCATTACCTCGTCTCTGCACGTGACCCTTTCAGTCACAGATAAATCTACACTCGCGAGCAACCAAATCGACTCACCCACTAAGCGTACATACCGATATGGACGATGGACTGGCCAGCACTCAGTCCAGACATGAATCCGATCGAATATGTACGGGACGAACTTAAACGAATGGTCCGGGCCAGAAATACGGTATCTTCGACTATCGACGAGCTCATAACGGCGTTTTTAGAGGAGTGGGACGGAATTCCTCAAGACCACGTAAGAACGTTGATTAGATCGATAAACAATCGATTACAAGCTGCCATCAGTGTTGTTTCAATAAATTGTATATAATTTAAGGCGTTGTAATAGACAAATTTTTTGTCTGGAACTTTACCGATATCGACACGACGTTTTTCATACATCAGAACCAATACAAATCGGCCCGTGGGCTGTATCTTACTGGCAGCAGCGGTTTATACGGCTACGGAATATAGTTTCAACAGCGAATGATGTTTCCCACACGTAAATAACCTTTCTCACTGGACGCTATGTTCTACTGGGCAAAGTGCAGACCATTAAAGCTACTTCAAGTTGTTATGAAGTGAGCAGGCCTTAGGTGGACGGCCTGCCTGATCACACCATCAAACATTGAACCAGGGCACGAGCGGCAGTGCAGTAATACCTTACGAAAGGAAGTTGCAGAAACCCCCTCCACCGAGAAATAAACGGGGCCGAAAATGTTAAACAACGCGCCCGATATAGACCAACGTACACTCTAAATCGGAATCAGTTAATATTGACTAATTGTCAGTTAAAACTGCTCCATCTGGAATGAGTAGAAAAATATCACTAATTCGTTAGTTAAAAGAAATCCACTAGTTCAAACAGTAGAAAATTAGTTATTTATAGTTGGCTAGTAAATAAGCTCCGGGGAAAAAAAAAAAAGTAAATCGTTCCTATGTGAGAAGTTAAGTACGAGAAATTTTGTTGCAAAACAAAAATTTTGTTTACACATAACATTTGTGGATGTGGTTGGGATCGAACACCCGCCCAAAAAGTAAAGCCTGTTATAGCTTTATTAAGAATTGCCCTACTTTACCACTCATAACGAAAACTTTTATCATGGGCATTAAACACAAAAATATAATAGCAAACGGCTGTATGTTTCATGATGTGAAAGTACTTCATGATGTCTAAATACAGGTATACATATTCTGCGCACGTATATGTCTTTGCAAGGTTCAAAGTCAATCTGAGTTAGGTTTAGTCCAGATTCTGTGCTTTAAAATGTTATTAAAGTGGTTTCAGTGTTCGAGGTAATCGATGTTCACTAATATCCGCTATTTTACGATGATACCAGGCACTAAATATAAAAACTGTTAATTTTAGTGGCAGATTGATTAGTAATACTTTTAATAATTTGACAGTGAGATGATTCAATAAGATACGCGGATTTTCGCAGACAAAATTTTTGTTTTCTGCAAGTTGACTGATCAAATAATAAGAAAATAACACATAAAAAAATTATCACTTGGTTTAAACAGTACACTGTCGAATTAGTACAGTTATTAGTAGTCTGTCACTTCAAAACAATAGTTTCATTCTATAAAATCTCGTTGCGTTGCACAATGGCGGATACAAGAAATCAGCGACAACCTTGTTAAATGAAACCACTATGTTTTTAAAGCACAGAATCTGAACTAAACTTAACTTTGATTGACTTTCGAGCGTTGCAAAGTCATATAAGCGCGCAGAATATATGTATACTTCGACAGCATGAAGTATGTAATGGCGCTTGCTTTACTCAGGGAGTCATTTTACCTTTTTTTAATGGGATTGCACAAGTGTTTATTCAGGTTGGGTGATTTCTCAGGATATATTAATATTGTTGTTTTTCTGTCTGTTCCAGTGCATGTGTGTTCTCTCCTCTTAGTTCTCAGATTGGTAGCAAGCAACAGAAATTTACAGGGGCAATTTATTTTTTTTCAAACCAAGTTGCAAAGTTGTTGTTCTTGGTGATAATTTATAGTTGGGCTTCAATATATTTGTATTGATTTTGGAATTTTTGTGTCCATGCTTTCTTGATTTTTTTTAATGGTGTGCGTCCTTCTCCTTGCCTTCCTTTAGCCCTGCTACGCCCTAAAATGGCGTAACAAGTTGGTAAAACAATTTAAACGAAGACTTGAATATCAGTGCCATTTTGGGCGGAGGTTCGAGCCTAGCCATATCCAAAATATTTTTTTGTACAGCTAATGTTTTTGTTTTGCGACAAAATAATTGTACATAATTTACTTCACGCCGCAATGCACTTTACTTTAAAATCCTGCTACTTATTTATTATTCAACTACAAATAGCTGATTTTCTACTGTTTGAATTAGTAGATTTATTTTAACCCAAGAGATTAGTAGTTTTCTTTTTCTACTGATTCCGGAAGGAACAGTTTCAACTGGCAATCAGTAGATATTTACTGATTCCGATTTAGAGTGTAACACTGGGAGTGGGTGCTTCTATCGTCGGGCCATTGAAACGAGAAGACCATTGAAGATGGGTATGTCCAGCCGTTGTTAACCGCCGCTGAGAATCAGCCTCCGGCAACATGGACACGGTGGAGACTTTCCAATTATATTGTAATAATAGTGGCGTGCGGTAATATCAAATCCTAACATAATTGCTTGGCATCTTTATATTCCATTCGAGCTCCCCCGATCGGTAGTTACGTAAATAGTTATTGTATAATCCTCAAGTTCCGTAAACAACATATTATGCTGTTGTGCTCTATCTAATCTCATGACTGTGTAATGTTAATGTAATTTGCTGGTGGTAAAATTTATTCGGGGTTTCCTAGGAGCATACATTTGATTGGATTTTTCCCTCTAGCTACCGATGCATCTTTCCGCTACATGCAACAACTGACATTTCCATAATTATAGACTATTCGCAGTATTTTCACACTTCTAGGCCACGGGAGTGGAGAATGTGGACCAGAGTCAAGGAAATTGCTTTGAGTTGCGGCATTGCATAGCATGCAACACCCAGTTAAGCTTTGGGCATTCGTAACGATATAGGTGGGGAAACCCACTGTTACAGTCCATGACAGGCTACAGTGGCTTGCCTGCTACTAGATCGCTCAGGAATTCCACACGCCACACATACAACGTCCCCGCGGACTTCGATTTAATAAAGGCTATTTAGACTATTATTTTAGTTTATTGTATTTGACTAAAAAGTAGCAGGAGAATGTTGGCACCAGTCGACAATAGCTGCCACTCTCACTTAATTTCTTTTTTATATTTTCAGGTAAATACTGGTGATTCCGGGGGAGGGGATGGTGGGGGGGGGGGGGGAGGCCCAATAGTGCCACTCACCTCACCAGAGTGGTATGCAACCATCACAATGGTTACACTAACGTCTAAATTTCCATCCATATTCTTAGAGGTTGTTCACGATAAAGTGCGCACTTTTGAAATAAACCTTACAAAAAAGTCACTGCTACTACCTGCATATATTTTAACGGGCGCACTGAGGGACATGCCCCCAGTAAAGTTGGTAACGATGGAGGGAAAGTAGTTCCATATCTGAATGTCGAATAAAAAGTGTTAGGTAACCATTTGTGATACTTAAGATGTTTCTTTCGATTACTGTTTTTTTTAATGCATCGAAGTATACAAATTAGCATATTTGTAAAATATTTACTTTTCTAATAATTTCACATTGTATTTGACCAACTCATGAACAAAGTGACGAGGACCATGGCAATGTTAATTTTACTTAAGACGGAAGAATACACAACGTGCATACAAGTAGATCTAATAGGGCTGCCTACTAGGCGCTAGAAATATGCTGCAGTGTGTTGTGAAATACGTTTTTTTTTTTACGAACCTATTCCATGTGCGCCCAATGTCCCAATTTATGAAAAGAAATCAAACTTTAGCCGATTACGGAATGCCGCTTTCATGACACTACGCATGTTAGAACCACTATTTCCAAGCCCTCCAACATAGCTAAAAACAGTATTTTCAGACTGTCAAAATGTGCTGACTGTATTTACGTGAAACGCAGATACAATCCTACATTGAACTATGCAACAAACTTTTCATCCGTAAAATAATATGGTCACGGCTTAAAGTTCCATTAAAAAAATGGTTCGACGAAAAGCTTGCGTGCCTGTTTAGTGCTTCGCGCATAATGGCGATGCAGCACTTGATGTGCGTGCCAGTGTCGCCCTTAGCGTTCGCTCGCTTTTGTGCCATGTCGCGTCAGGTAGGCGGTCCCCTTGATCAGGGCTTTCAAAAGTTCTCATTTTACCGTGAACAGCCTATAGTCTGCAAGCATCGGGAGAGTCAACAGTGAGACAGAACTGTGGCAAATTAGGACTGGATGTGTGAGCTGCAGACATTTGGAATGATCTTAATGTATAGCAACGAACATTTTGATGGTATATGTGCAACTAATCAGTGACGATTACATTACTATATCTAGTGTAAATATAGTGATACGTTGAGATGCCGAGTTTAGAGATTTGTACGGCTCTTAACAACGAGGTATTGGGAGCTCACGAGGTTGAAATTAGGCGAGAATAGAACAGCGCCGGAATGCAAAGACGGGGGAAACGGGAGACCCCCTAGACAACCCGCCGACCAGCGGCATCGTCCGGCACGATTCCCACTTGCCTTAATCAAAATTGACATTGACGTTAAATATTACGCTCACTGATAAAAATATCATACGTTTATAGTAGAAATAGGTAGTTTTGTTGCGTGTATTTTTATGAAATGGTAAATAAATAAAGAAATTGAATTTAGTTCTTTAATTGTTTATCAAAAACTCCATCACCTTGGATACATCCGAAACGACCTGTAACGATCTGCCGTATTTCAAGTTTAAAAACAATTGTTTTTGCAATGTTTAATAGCTTTAAAAGTAAAGTCATAAAATATTTAGTAAAGTAATCCAAATAGCTTACGATGAATTACTTTAGCGTATACCACTATCCTTGTGTACAAGTGACGTTTAGCAAAAAACATAACAAATAAAACAATAATTTTTTTACATAAGTGAGATGAATCCATTTATTAAGCTTTCAGCATTCTATTTCTGCAATCTTATCTTATGCCCAATTGTCACCATGTTTCGTTTCGTTCACTGCAATTAAAATCTGATACGTGAAATGACTACTAAAAAGCACTTTTTTTTTTTGGTTATTTTGTCTAGTTCCTGGCTGCGTTCTCTTTATCACAGACTGAAATCTTAGTTCAATTTTTCAATGAGGCTGTAATTACGGTCCTTCTTACAATAAATGGAGTTTATTATTTTGGGACCAGGAGTAGATTGTCGCCCGTACGATATTAACTTTGAAAATTCCGTTACAGTCCATGCAGTTACTTCCAACTTTACTGAAGCCCTTCATAAGTTCTACTTTCGAACGATTCCTCCGCCTCATACAAACAAAGCTTAACTAATTCTAGAAAATATACACCAAAGTGACTGCGTACCGCATTCGTACGCACTCATTCTATTAATATTCTGCGTAAGAACTATTCCGTACTAGGCATTACCACAACACCTAATTTATGCCTCTTGTTATTCGTATCGATTATAAATGAAATATTACTTAGAGTTAAAGTATAAGTAAAAGTTAAATTTAACCAAAAATAAGAAACATTTATGTTATCAGAAAAATTAAACGCTTGTGATACATTGCATTTTTAAGAAACAATGAAACACGTCGTATGTGGGGCGAATTTACAATTGATTGATTCTAAAAGTGTGAAGAAACTGCGAATAGACTATAACAAACTTGCCATATGCTATTCACGGTAAAATGAGCACTTTTGAAAGCCCTGCTTAAGATCTACTTGTATGCACGTTGTGTATTCTTCCGCCTTATATACGAGTAGCATTGTCATGGACCTCATCACTTTACTCACGCGTCGGTTAAGTGAAAATGTGAAATTATTAGAAAAGTAAATACTTTACAAATCTGCTCATTTTCACACTTCGATGGAAAAAAAAAAAAAAAAAAAAAAAAGGGGCGAAAGAAATAATTTAAATAATCATGAAGTGTCACCTATTCCTTTTTATTCGACGTTAAGACGGAACCACCTACCATTCACTGTTACCAACTTAACTGGGTGCATGTCCCTCAGGGCGCCCGTTAAAATATATGCAGGTAGGGGCAGTGACTTTTTTCTAAGGTTGATTTCAAAAGTACCCACTTTATTGTGAACAGCCTTTAAGAGTATACAAACCTAGCCACTCCGGGTTCTTCGCCCTGAGAGGTCAGTGTATTTCAAATAGCTAGAAACCTGAAAAAATCGCGGATTCATTTTAAGACAAGCTAGAATTCAAAACGCGCGTGTCTATATAACTTTAGACATGGATCCACACGGTGTTTGACACCTCCTGGCGAACGCTGGCCCAATCGTGGCCTTCCACGGCGACAGCAGACAACTTATGTGCAGTTAATATCAGCATATTTGTACATAATACTAGAGTCTAGCCTGCAGGCCATTGAACTCGCGAATTTTTACGGTCCCTACTAATAGCTCCTCAGTCATAACTAGAGACCTGAGAAATTAGCGGGTTCAATGAACTGTAGGTTAGACTTCGCAGTTTTAGATACTCTCATATAGATATAAACTGTTTATTGGTTGATTGTTGTCGTAGTTAAAGGCGGTGGTTCGGCGCACAATTTATTGCGTGTTTGTTATGGGCTCATTTATCTCCATGAGGCGTCAAACAACATGTCGATCAATTGCAAAAGTTACACGAACGTACAAGTGTGTGACTTTTCCGTAAATTTCACGGAACCTCTCCGTTAATGTACAAGTTAGTTTTCTGTACTTTCCGTTTAAAATAAAAAGAGATAATGAAAATGTCTTCAATTTTTGTTATGCGGGTGTTTACCGTATATAAAAAATGACGTTAAAAAATTAAAACATTTTGTACTTAAGTGAGGTTTGAACCCGAGTCAAAAAGTTACCGGTCCAAGACTCTAGCCATATTTTTGTCGTTGTATTTGATGTTGTTACTGAGCTCAATTAAGACCGACCTTTTGACAAATTCCCAGTGCGACAAGCGAGCTGAAAATCTGCCGCATCGGAAGCACCGGGGCGCGAAAGCGCGGCCCTCCAACCACAAGTCGGCCACCCTACCTCTGAGCTATGGAGTTAGGGCCCCACTCAGCTAAAACTCTCACTTGAAAATCGTGGTATAACTTATATTTATATTCGAGAGACAAAAGCAAAAATTCAATTTATATTAAATTTAGTGTATTTTTAGTGTTGCCAAATGTTATAGACGCCTGATGCTATTTTTTAACGTTTGAAAGAATAGGCCATAGTCACGCGGATAACCTTAACTGCCACAGAAAGGATAATTTTCTTGTTACAGTGGCGAAGCAAGCTTCGTGTAGAATCGGCATTGTTCGTCCTCGTAACTCGAAGCCAAAGGGAATACGGACACTTTCCGTATTTTGTATTTACGGACTTCACTCCGTATTTCGTCATTACGGATTGCCTTTCCGTATATACACTGTACATTTCCTTAAAACATTCCATAAATATACGGAAATTTTTAACAGTGTACAGTGCGCTCCAGTCAACCTCCCCCTCCCCCCCTTCACAAGCCACCTTCCACCAGCCCAGCAACGCCACGTTGACCACGGAGCCCCGTACAACTTCCAAACATGACGGACACCACAAACTCGACGGGAATTCGCCTGGACAAGGCTCCTGGGCCGCCGACAGGAACCGCCAAATCCGGGCGTCGATGGACACTTCTGTAGTGGAGCAAGCACTGTCACGGAGTGGATACATTCTTAACTCTTAAACAGTGAGAATTTCACCGTTTAAATCAGTTAACAGTGCACGACTAATTCAACAGTCACTTCAGTCAATTTAATGTACACTGTAAAAAATAATTGAGGCAAAATTCCCTTAAATGTAAGGGAAGCTAATTACGTCTACACGTAAGTCAAAATTACTTCTTTAATTTTGTGTAAATTTACATAACAAGTAAGGTACTATTCCCCTTATCGTACAGAATAAGTACCTGAATATTGCTGGGGAAAAAAAAGGGGGGGGGGGGGGACGAATTTCATACAAGTAAGGCAAAATTACCTACATTGTATAACCAAATTATATAAAAAAAATATCCTAGAGTTCTAGTACTGTTAATTTCTTTTTATTACCTAAATCCTCTGACGAATATTAACCGAAACCTCAACACTAAAATCCTCCACTCTTGCTGGAGGACGTGTGCACACCGTAGTCGTCTATCACGATGGGCCGATATACTATATATTAGCCTACACCACGATGGCAGTGTGACAAGTATCAGGGGATATCAGCGTGTTATAGGATTGTTTCTTCCACCCGTCCCCCCACTTAGTCTGCCTTTATAGAGGAGAGGCGAGCAGAACGGTGCGTGTAGCAGAGAGGAGAGCGGATAGGGGTTAGTGTTTATAGTGGAGAGGCGAGCAGAGTGGTGCGTGTAGCAGAGAGGAGAGCGGATAGGAGTTAGTGTTTATAGTGGAGGCGAGCAGAGCGGTGCATGTAGCAGAGAGAAGAGAGCGGATAGGGGTTAGTGTTTATAGTGGAGAGGCGAGCAGAGCGGTGCGTGTAGCAGAGAGGAGAGCGGATAGGGGTTAGTGTTTATAGTGGAGAGGCGAGCAGAGCGGTGCGTGTAGCAGAGAGGAGGGCGGATAGGGGTTAGTGTTTATAGTGGAGAGGCGAGCAGAGCGGTGCGTGTAGCAGAGAGGAGAGCGGATAGGGGATAGTGTTTATAGTTGAGAGGCGAGCAGCGCGGTCGGAGAAGCGAGGTATTCCGACATACTTCGACAACTGCCGAAGTAAGAATTAAAGCTGCTACCGCAGTTGTCGTCAGGATGTTCCTGTCGAAGTACCGTAAGTATATGTGGCTTGATAATAGCACGACGAAATGGTATTTATTGTCACATGAAAGGACTTCAAGACGCTGGAATGTTCATCGAGCAGAAAACGGGGAATTCGGCCGATTGTATGAGAAATTACGCTCATTTCCCGACAAATTCTTTCTATATTGTAGGATGTCAGTTGCAACATTTGATTACATCCTACAACTTCTAGAGCAACGGATTCACATTAAATGGACCAATTTTGTACACAATACAATAGAGGCGAAGGAACGCTTATTTATTACAATACGGTAAATTACCTTTTCAGTGCATATCATTTTTACGTATTTATATATGATAGCAGTATTTAAATGTGAACATTCTGGAAACCAAACCTGAACCTAAAAGTTTGGAAGTGTTTTTTATAACAATATAGGTAAAAACATATTATTAGCAAGCAAATTATGAAAACCACTTATTGAAGCCACATAATTACGGACATTCATGCCACCTGCATGAAAAGCACTACTGTGTGGAAGGGAACTGCGTACCCTTCGTAAGCAGTCGAGGGTTGCCGAACCAGTGACATTTTCCACGGATTCATACAACAATTTCATTCGCTGTTTTCCAGTGTTTTTTTTACTAATGGATCAGTTAAACAAAGTCGAGTAAAGTGGAGATATTTGGGCGGCTCTTAAAATCGAGGTCTTGAGAGTCGATGAGGGCGAAGCGAGGTGAGTATGGCGCAGCGCCGGATTGCAAGGGTGGGTGAAATAGGAGATCGCCGAGAAATCCTGCCGACCAGCGGCATCGTCCGCCACGAATCTCACATGTGAAAATCTAGGGGGCGACACCGCCGGGAGTCGAACCCGGTTCGCCTAGGTGCAAGGCGAGTAGTCTGACCACTGCACCACCGCACTGTTAAAAATTTCCGTATGTTAACGGAATTTTTTTACGGAAATGCACAGTGTATATACGGAAAGGCAATCCGTAAAAACGAAAAACGGAGTTAAGACCGTAGATACAAAAAACGGAAAGTATCCATATTCCCTTTGGCTTCGAGTTACGGGGACGAACAATGCCGAGTCTACACGAAGCTTTCTTCGCCACTGTAACAAGAAAATGATCGTTTCTACGACAGTTAAGGTTATCCACGCGACTATGACTTATTCTTTCAAACATTAAAAAATAGCATCAGGCATTTGGTTTTGACACGGGTTCAAAACTCGCTTAAGTACAAAATATTTTAACTTTTTTAATATCATTTTTATACACGGTAGAACACCCACATAACGAAAACTAAAGATATTTTCATTATATCTTTTTACTTTAAACGGAAAGTACAGAAAACTAACTTGGAAATTAACGGAGAGGTTCCGTGAAATTTACGGAAAGTCCGTTTATGAAAATCAATGTGTCCGTAATTTTACGGAGAGTGTACGGACACTTCTGGATCAATTTTTACCAGCACTATTCCGTAAAATGAAGGAAATTTTTTTTAACAGTGCGCGGCCCTTTAGTTAAACAACGTATATCAAATGAAATCACAACACATTAAACTAACAAAACCCACAAAACATTTTTTAAGTTACAGTTTTGTTTTTTATAGAACCATTTTACGAGGCAACACGAACATCCAGCCGTTTATTCCGTTTCTACGTCTTCTATTTCTTTTTCACCTAATCGTCACGGCGCTCGGTTTGAAGGTTTCAACTGTTTAAAAAGGGGTGAAGTAAGTACATTCACATGCACTAGGTATTTGTTTTACCATTCCCAATGTTACCAATTAAGCTGAAAAATAAATGAAAGGGCATAAAATTTAATGCTACATATTTTCAATAAATACGTATAATACATATATTTTCCTGTTTGCAGTCAACATTCGCTTGGTAGCTCGATTGGGAAGGTAACGGTCTAGTAGCGGGTTGATGTGAATCCAAATCCTAGTCACCGCGATTTTTTTTTTTTTTTTGCTTTTTTTAAAATTACGTTAAATTGCTCAATATAAAAAGCAACCATTAGAAATATGTTTATTTCTCATAATGATTTGGCTAAATTGAATTAAAACAAAATCTAATTCGCCACACGCAGTTGTCTGTCACTTATTCCATCAATGAAATCGTTTCAGTGAAACAAGCAGTGGTTTCCCATCCATTATAAGTGGAGGCACTTTCACTGATTCGAGTGGTTAAATTTCTCTCTAACGACTATTTAGAATTACGGGTGTAAGGATAAAAGAGATGAAATAGCACGTTGGTACTCCTGACGTGGCCGTCCCTATTCTCTGACACGCGGAGCGTGTCTCTGCGAACGAGTCTTGCGTCTATAATCAGTTCACGGTTAATTGACACCTTTCTGAAGCCCTGCTAAAGTTCTAATTCCAGGATATTCCTCCGCCTCGTGCAAACTAAGCTTAATCAAGTCTACAAAATCACACCAAAGGAAAACGCACCCAATTCGTGCGCACTAACTTGTAATAATATTTTGCACGATAACTATTTCTTACCAGCCGCTAACCAACACACAATTTGCTCACTGTTTGTATTCATATTTATTATAAATGAAATGTTACAATTTATCGACAAAATATTGGTAAAACTTTAATTTAACGAAAAATAATATACTTTTATGTTAACACAGGAATAAAACGCTGGTAATCCATGGGATATTAAGGAAATAACTAAATATGTCATACACGGGGTGGTTTTTCAAAGATTTGATTCAAAAAGAGCTAAGAAACAGCGAATATAATATAATTATAGGCTGTTCACAATAAAGTGAGCACTTTTGAAAGCCTTCTCTTTTGAAAAAATAGCAAATAAATATATTTCATTGTAGCCTCTGACGTTAACTTCCAAGTGCGGTGGAATACACACACTTTGATACTTACATGCCAATATTAATTTATATATAAAAAAAAGATGGCTGAAGGATAAAAATAACTGAAAGGAAAAAGTAACTAGGACCTCAGAAGTGCTCACTTGACCGTGAACAGCCTTATAACTACTGCATAATGTGAAACATTCCCCATTCTCTGGACTGCTGTGTGGCGATAAGGGTAACATGCGCTGATTGGCGAACGGCCTTTTGAACATTTTGCTGGCCAACGACGCCATTTTTCTGTCATATGCGACTGGGGTTCGCTCTTTCACCTATGTACTCTTATGTGCTCTGTGTTACAGTTGTGGATGACCCCCCTTCCCAAATTCAACACAGCTGGATGACGAGGCCGTAGGACAGATTCTAGCCCGGGATCACAAACGGTGGCCACTCGTGGGGAATTGTTCCCTTACTCAATATCCCAAAGTCAAGGTTCAAGAGGGACAATGGTGGTTGAGCGGTTAGCCTGCTCGCCTCCCACGAAGTCGATCCAGGTTCAATCCCCGGCTGGGTCATTCAGGATTTTCGCATGTGGGAACCGTGCCGGACGATGCCGTTTGTTGGCGGGTTTTCTCGGGGATCTGCCGTTTCCCTCGTTTCCTTTCATTCCGGCGCTGCTTTATACTCACCTCAATCACCCTCATAGTCTCTCAAGACCTCGATGTTAAGAGTCGTCGAAATCTCTTCACCCTCACTCTCTCAAGGTTCCAGCCCCGCATCACGGCAGATACTTCGCCCAGAAGCTGCAGCCGTCGAGCGAGTCTTCTGCGCTGCACCAGTTCAACTCATCAGAGCGCTAGAAATGAGAGTCGGGCTGAGAAAAGCTGCATGTGATCTCCCCGAGGGACAACACTATCGAAAGATGAACAATCAGTGTTTCCATCGAAACTAATCAGCCTACTTTCCTCTACATATACATGCGAGAAAATTTAATCAAGTAGGCCCTACTCTAAGAATGCCATAATATAAAAGCGTTTTTCAAATTATCTGCGTTGCTATCATTTTGGAAATAAGTGTCTAATTCATTTAAAAGGCATCAATTTAAATGGCCTACCTTAGTGAGACGGGAGGTCTCATAACATGGAAATTTCCGCCCGTGTGCCCCAGCGAACTCACTTCGCGTGTCACCAACTACGTCGCTACTTCATCTATAGCCTGCCTGCTGTACGACGAGGGATTGACCGTCGAAAAATATCGCAAAAAATTGGGCGTGACTGTGTTGTGACACAGCCGTTTGTTTTGCGTGAATACGTCAACGTTGACGCGCTCAGATGCCTTGATGTTTATTTTTACGTTCCCGGCACCGCTTCACTCTATCATATGGGGTTTTATGGATATCACTGGATTGCTTTTGAGATGTTCTTTCCAACCGTATACGATTTCTGTTACTCCACTTGGCTTTTTGACGAGTATAGACTGACATTGTGTCAAGTTTTCTTAATTTTATATATCAAACTCATACAATGTCACCATAACCACGCCATACAAATGTTTTTATACACGCAATCAATCTTGACGAGAGCTGGCGATTGAAACCTAACCGAGCCTAGTAGCTTCCCCTAGTCAAAAGTTATACTACGCAGAAGTTATGACACGCAGCAAAACGAACTCAAAATAACCTCCCCCCCCCCCCCACACACACACACACCGCAAGCGATGCTTCTCAGTCCTCACTCAATGTAACAGATTCGTTGATCCATTGGCAATCGAGTAGTGTAATTGAATGTTGAATGTACGCGATAGATTCGGAGCTGCAATGCCAAACTCTACCCCTCGATTTTATCATCGAATTTTCTGGATTGCCGCCCACTATGGTTGCAAATTGAAAGACGTATTCACGCCAAAAACTTACAAAAAAGACTTAAAACTACGATAAATAAAGATGATGTCTCCTTACCTTGAATTTATGGACACTGGTGTTACGTCGGCAAACGAAAACGTGAAGAGTTTCGCTGACGTTAAATTATGCTGTGTGGACACGGGCAGCCCGACGCAACGCGACGCGACACGCAGCCAGTTACCCAGGTATTCACGAGCCGACTGTCAGTTGTGAGGAAAGTTCGGCTCCGTCCCACCAGTAGCGCTGGTGGAGCCGCGACTTGCACTTGAGGCACGAGTTTGAACAGAGAGAAAAGGTGCGCTTCTGGCGCAAAATTCTAAGAAATGACTTTGCGATAGAGAACACCCTATTGGACATTTAAGTAGTGATTGGTTTATTTTGAAATGTGATCGTTATGCCCCGCTAGAGGGGGGGGGGGCACGTCCCTCGGAATTTTCAGTATCTGCACCGCTAGCAGCTTTGTCTCGGGGCGAGATGTGTGCTGGGGTCTGACGATGAGATAAGTATTGAACATTTGGTAGTAGTAGGGGCGTGTTCATTTCAGATCAAAGGGAATGTCACTTTGATTAATCGGATTAACCCTTTGATATATAAATTGATATCAAAAGCGTTCATTTTTAATGCAATATTAATCCGATCAAAAATTGTTAATCCGATTTTAATCCGGCCAAAATTTTTTCGTTAATCTTAACCATAATCTGATAGGATTTTTTGGTTAGGTAATTTTGATAGGATAAAATGGTATGAAACTTTGATTAATACAATTAATTTAATTTAATTAATGAATTGAAAAATTTTGTGTGATAAGTGTATAGTTTAGGGCAAAGGTGTGCTAAGTCACTTTATTCTTTTCATTTAGCTGCTCTGGTACATCCTTACCCTTGGAGCTCTGGCATCGTATTGAGGTGTGGTATGTTTTTTTTGGGTTTGGAGGGGATATTGCTAATAAACGGTGTTGGGAGAAAGGCGACTCTGAAATACACTATTTATTTCGTGTATGTTAGTAATGACAAACAGAAGAACTTAAGTGTAAATGATTAAATAAACGACGACTGTTTCTGAATGCAATTAAACTGCTGATATTACACACAAGAGAAATTAATGGAAATACAAATTTCAAACGAACACAACTATGTGAGTCCTGGCATAGACAAGTACTAACTCACTAAATGATTGCAACTGTGTGAGTATCCTGTATGAAATTAATTAATGATCTACAATAAAGCGACCATTTCACTATGAATATATACATTAACCTGCAGTCTTACTAAACACAATAACAAAGTATTTGAAAACAAGTAAAATTACACTACTTGATGCTTCAGATTCGTACACATTCCTTAAATGATTTTAAAACACGTCCATTTTGTCGGGAGATGGCTGAAGTAATGACTGCAGTGTATGGCATGCAGCAACTTATAAGCTGTTAGATACGTGGAGCTTGTGGCCGAGTTGAACACACAACTACATGAATGGATAAATTATGTTTACATATTAATATTTCCCTAGAAAACTCTTTACCGCCCATTCTGATAACTTAAAGATGGAATAAAGCAGATGGTCAAAATATGCAAACTTACTAAGAACTGATTTGAATATTCTACAACAAACAACTTAACACAGAAGATTAAAGATTTCCAAACTCACATTTTGAATTATAGGAATTAAATTTTAACCAGACACAATAGCGTAAAAGACGTAAATGTACGTCTCCCTCTCATTTGTACACATACCTTAAATGATTTTAAAACATGTCCGTTCGTTGTGGAGTCTGATGTAGGAATGAGTAGTAGCACTTACGTCGACTTATAACTGTGTGAGGAGAGCCTGAGTATAGACGTGGAATGCGGTCGGTGCCTGGCAGGCAACTGAGTTGATATTACGGGAAAAACTCGTAAATGAAGGAAATATTTTAAATGTTTATGAAATAGCAATTAAACGAAAAAAGAGTTGAACACACACAACTCAGTTTACGACACACATACTAATCTATACATTCCACTTTCCTGGAAAATTTCACTATTGTAAGATTAATTCACTGTTAATTTGAGACGAATATGGTCTGCTCAGGATATTTTTTAGGATTTTAGAACTTTTTTTTTAGCCAGAATTGGCAACCTGTGCAGTATGCCGAATGTATTGAATAGTATTTGTGTGGAACATATTTTAACGTGTGGTACTGTGTCTGGCCTAATCCTACTATTATTAATTGGTATTTATTTACTGGAAACATTTATATATTTTATATGGTGCCATTCTTATGTATTATTGAATATATATATAATCGATACACAGATTATTTAGTATGTGTTTAGTTGTAAAAGCTGCCTCCAGAATGCGGTACTTTCTTGGGGTGACGTCGCGATCGTGTGGCATGAGGGTAAGCCACCAAGGGAAGGGAAGTCTCAACTGTTCCGTGCTGGTGGGCATTAGCGGCGAGCTCCCTAGCTTGGGTGTAAGTGTGCATGCATGGCTGATGCGAAAGTATTCACAAATATGATGGGATTAATGTTTACGAGAAGGCATCCCAGGCATGCACCAAGCTAATAGTTTATCGTGACAATATTCGAACACCATTTCGTAAAGTGACTTGAATATGAGCAAGTTAAGGAGAGTAATTTTTTACGTTGTTTGCCATGGAGTAGAAAAATCGCCAGTGTTAAAATGGAATGGTTTTTGGGAAAGTATGCAAACTTTGTGATTGTAACGTTGTTGGGTGGCTTGGGCAAGTTTAATGAGAGTTTTGTTTGCAGAGTGAATCTATGTTTAAATTAAAATTACGCAGATGCCCGTGGGCCGTTTGACTGGTTGCCAGCATGGTAATATTTGTAAACTTTCACTATTGGACGTGTGCAGTTAATTCAAATTTTCTTGCATATCGAAAGAATTTACATTTTCTATGTATTGCAAAGTGTTACCACTGCTGTCTGGAGGCCGACTTAATTGCTGCATTTGAAGAGGTGCAAATGGGCACCAATTGTCACCATAGCCACCAGTACTCAGCCAGCAGTACCAGAGATGTCGCGTTTTGGCTGGGCAAAAATTGCACTAGGTATGAGACACTATGTTTTATGCCCATTAATTTTCCTGGGCGTGTCCATCAGCGAACTTTTTCATGCACATAACGATTGTCACCGCCCATGCGAGGCCCATTCCAGGGGCGACTTAAATGGCAAGCACCAGAGCCAAGTATTAATTCAACTGTTGTAACATAAAGAAACATGCCCAGCATTAATTGTGGCTACCATTTACATGTAATATTTTTAACTGTTGTATGTATTGTGGTAATGATTTTTGCTGTGTAAAAAATCTTGGCATCATCGTACAAATGAAAGGAACAGAACAGTAACATTGTGGCCAGATATTGTCTGACGTATAGTATGCATTTAACTTTGTTGAAAAATGAGTGTAACCCAAAGTGAATATTTTTTCAATAAATGATAACCTAGAAAAGACATGTTGCATAATATTAACCTCTCATAAGACTCTGCTACTTTATATTATGAGAATATAAAGTTTCGAAGCCGAGATCGCTTTTGCCCTGTTATTAGGTGTAGGATTATTTGGAGTAAATGCACTAGTGAGGTATTTGTGTGTAGCCTGTACCATAGCGGGGTAAAGACATCTCAAATTTCCATTGAAGATTAGTTCGAGGTTCGGCTTGTGTCGAAGCCGATGGTATAATTATGCTGAAGATTATCTTAAAAATGGAAATTGCACATACTTAATGAAGAAATATAATCACGATGTAAGTATACAAACTTCCTATAAGAAATATTATTTAAAATAACGAATGCAATATATTTATCCAGTCTTAATGCACAAAAATTTTTTACTGATAAATTAATGCTAATAAAAACCTTTACTTTAAAATGATAGCTGAAGACTAGATCATATAATATCGCTTAATGAGGATCGCAGCTAACAGTTAGCATATGATATGCTGAGACTCTCTGAAGCCCGCTGGCTGTGGGTCTCCTACATCTTGGATCGTCACACAGGACCCCGCCTAATGGCAGATGTGGGTGTTGCATGTATCCAGCGTGAGGCTTGCCATCAAACTAACATGGCGATTCTGAGTTGTGGGTGGAAGGACCTCTGCCCTGTCCACAAAAAGCACTACACCCTCTCCCTCAACACCTTCCCCTAGACCAGAGCACATCTTTGGGTATGCGCCCCCTCATCTCCAGCTCTCCAACACCATAGTCCAGAATGTGTCTTTGTCCGAGATGGGAGTTCCTGTCCCCTTCTATCGATCCAACACCACGATCTGCAAAACCTGTCTAGTGCTATGTTTCCCCATTCCCTCCAACCCCTAGCCAAGAGTGCATGTTCTTCTGAGATCAGAGCTGCCTTGGCTAGGCACCCATGGAATCCCCACCCCAGAATGTGTCTTTGTGCATCAAATTGGAGACAAGATATTCCTTGCATCAACTATGCATCAACCCTCTACCTCCCCCAGAACACATTTACGACTAACTGGAGCACTGCCATCACCCTTCCTCCAGCCCCTTGTCTAGCAGAAGAGCTGTCCACCTGCCAGACAATCCCTTGGGCCAGCAAATTTTGAACTCACCCAAAAAGCGTAGATCTACCTGCAAACTTCCCCTCTCCTCTATGCCCGACAAACTTCCTCTTTTGCTTGTCAGTTGACGTGTTCAGAAAGAGAGGTTTCTGCTATTCTCGGAGCCCTGTCTTACTTTCAGCGAAATTAAATTTTGCTACCAAAGTCCCGATGATGAAATTACTTCCCTGAAGTTAAAATGACTGTTAATCCAAGAAATCATTTTAATCCAATAAATTTCAATCAAAATATATAAACCTTTCCTAAGAACCTGATTTTAAGTTTAATCCTGTAAACTTTGAAGACATTTTATCCAATTTTCCAGTAAACTTACATTAAATTTTAAGTTTAACTTAATCCAGTACCTATGAAAATTTTCGCACTAGAGATATTTTCACTCGCTAAATATTAGAAGAGTTAAAGAAGACCATTTTTCAAACAAGTACCATTCCATTTACCTAAGTTTCAACTATTATGATGGAAGACAGGAGACCTGCATACACATTCAACTTTCAATCTGTTTTAAATATATATGTATAGCCAAGAAAAAATATTTATTTCACACATAGACTTCTCTACAACACTAATATTTACTTATAACTAAAGTTTTAATTCAAAAGCTTCCTAACCCAGAATTTCGGCTATACTATCTAGCATAAAATGTGTTTAGTTTAACAAATATAAACTTATTTTATTTACAAATACTACGTTTAAACGTAATATTGATGAAATAGCACGAATCCAGCCTGAAATGACTGCTATCAAAGCTGATATATGTTTAATTTCACGTTATTTTCCAAAAAGTCCAAATTTGAGATAAACTTAAAGGAAAATGGCAGCCATTTTGAATCCATTTACTATAAAAGGAGGAATAAATTAATTTTTTTTCTTAGTGTTAAGTCATCAACTGCCAAAGTCACTGCATGTGCGTGCATGCATGTGCATTGCATTAGCAGTTGTAAGACTTTGGCATCTACAAAGGTTTTTAGAACAACGCCAGATGTCTACACCGAGAACGATGTCAGAGGCTTACTACAACATCTACATCAACACCAGGCATCCATTACAATGCCAGACGCTTGCTACAATGCCAACCGTCCACTTCATAATCAAGATATACAATGCAGAATCTACAGGAGAATACATTTCTCTCTGCATCAGCCGCTCCAGGTATAATGCATCACGGCCACTGTTTTGATAATTGTGATGAGGAATGTGTTGAAGTAGTCAATGCTATGCTAGCATATAGGAAGGCGAAAACCTTATATAGTTTAGACTGCACTCAATTAAGGGTGTTGCCAAAAGAGTTGCTTTTGTAGGACACAAAATAAAGCTAGTATATCCGTTTCTTCGCCATAGATATTGTATAAATAAGATGAGTGGAGAGTTTTTGTATATAGTGTAAAAAGAAATAATGTAAAAACGATGTGCCATGCACAAGGTTTCAAAAACTACCAAGACAACTCCTTGGTAATTAAGGAGCTTGCTATTTATTATGTTACCAATGCAAATGACTATAAATTACTATGATTTAAATCTCCCCGACCTTGGTATACTTTAAACCTGAAGTTGAAATGATATTTTGGGAACAGACTTGCGAGATTCATTACCTAAAATGGGATTCTGGGGTCATAGCTTACAAAGAGCATTTCCAATATGTAAATGATGCGCTCCTCGATGATTATCCAGTACATGTGCTTGAAAAATGAAGAAAGAAATTTTAAAAAGTTTAACCAATGCAGAAGTCATAAATATCAGAAGATATGACTGTTCGAGAATTAATTCAATAGTCAAATGCTATAATACCAATCACTGTGAGAAAAAAATGTTTTATTCACAATGCCAAAGCGAAGCTTTAAGAGACTATTTGTACTAGAATTGTACCTACGTGTAAAGATATTAATTTCGAAAAATGGTTTGTTACAGGTATATGTGCGTAAGATTTCGAAAAAATGGAGAAATTCAACCCAGAGAACATGTACTGCAGTATTACTCCAGGATACAAGAAAGTATGGTTCAAGTCTGTAAACAGCATATCCTTCCAGATATGGGTGTGCAACAGAGATGAACACTGGACACTTGCAAAAAGTTTCGAAGGGAACAGGTATACACAAAGGGTGTTGCGTTATGAAGAAGATGACTGTCCGGGTTTTAATATGTGGCCCGACAGTGAACTGCCCTGTTCTACTTGGGACCTTGTTTTAAAAATAGTAGTGAAGAAACAAGCAAGGAAACAGGATTTAGACAAATAAAATATAAATTGAGTAGACAGTTTTACTACAGCCCCACGTTATGGACTGAAACATGTAATAATAAGGAACACATCACACAAATGCAAGGCAGTACCTGCCTTCAAAGGTCGTCTTGTGGAATGTGGGACTGTGAGTTTTGGAACAGCAATATTTGTGTCTGTAAATTTTATTTAACCAAGTTATAGTTGAAGAACTAATAGTATCTCAAATTGGAAGAAAATTTCAGTATATAAAAAGAGAGAACAGTACACCGGAGCTTCAGTTAGGATGGAAAGGTTCGACTCATCACTTCCTTATGCCAGTGTAATCCAGGATACAGACGAGTGTGGTTTCGAATTTAAGAAGCAGATACTACACTACAGATACAGATGTGAAATGGAGATGAACATTGACGTTTCTCATTAATTGGTCCTGATTATACTTTAAAAGTTTTCGATGTTTGTTATGGACGAAGTTTTTGTCCTTTGTATAATTTGCGTCCTGGCAGCAAGTTATTTTGCAGTGAGAGTCAATTAACATTTGAAGCTCAAAGTGTGCACATCATGTAATGTATATCCTACAAAAAAATATAATACATCATGCAGAAGGAATGTAGTTGCTGTTCTCTTACTACAGTATGGAGTGAACAATGTAACAACAAGGAATATTTAACATGCATTGGAAACCAAGTATTAACTACTCCGTGTGGTATATGGCATTGTAAAGTTTGACATAGTAAGAACACTTAAAATGAGAAAAAGTGATAGTACGACAGCTATATAAAGAAGATAGTTTAGTAATAGACTGTCAGTCATGGCTAGCATCTTCGACCCTCAGACGTATACAAGGTCCTGCAAATAGGTTACAGAAAAGTCTTCTTTGAACCGTATGTTGGGTTTTTACATGTTCGCGTCTGCAAAGATTTAGAACATCGGTGCTACACTTTCGATAACAGTCTCAGCATTCGCTTTGGTGAAGGAATAGCATGCAATGGTTGTGCTGTGAGATATATTAGCCCTGGCAGTGACTTACCATCAAAATTAGAAGATATGATGATTGCCAGTCTTAGCAAGGAGCTAGAAGAGGAGCGCGTACATGGACCTACCAACTCACCAGACCTCACCAGGGAATCGCCGTTCGCTGGAAGGAGACCTGCGACGGGGACATCCGCAACTTTATTTTCGAACAAGGAGGTTTAGTTTTCCCCTCAATGTGTAATTTATATGCGTGTGAAGTGGCTAATTCTGAATAATGTTCTCGCCGATACGCAAGTATGAATTTATTAATAAAGGTTTGTGTTCTGCAACTTATAGCATAGCATATTCATATTTTGTTGTTAAGGATATATGTGAGTCAGACATTCATTTCAAATGTACGTAGTTCTCTGAATCTTTGTCAGTACATATTAAACCATGTAGTTTTGATTCCAGTTTAACTAATTGCAAAGTGTTCGGAATGTCTTGTAAACCAGTACAGGCCACATAGAGTATATCGAAAGCGTAAGCTTAAGGGCGAGCGCATTGTAACAACATTTTGTGAGGAAGAAAAATGGTTGAAACATCTCATTTATAATACGGACAATGTATTACCCTATCAGGATGTCGAAGAATGTGATATCTTCATACTTTATATCACTATCGCAAAAACAAATTTGGTTACACGTCTTGTACTAGGTGTGTTTCATCAATGTGTCACGTGCATCGAGCAATAAAAATAGCAAAAATAAAATTTTTACCTCATTCACTGTTTAACTTTATACGTTAAAAAGTTATTTTGTCACTATACATACATCGTTCCTTGGTAATTGTTCTCAGTCGAATGTTGGATAGCAAACACGTAACATGATGCATTTTCATCCTGTAAACCATTACGTCAGTGACAAACCAGTAAAGTCTAACGTAACTTACACACTATGGTGTTACGGGCTTCTCTGTGAATTTACGGAGACTTGTGACAGTGTATTCCATTTTAAAGTAATTTATTTTCTACTAGGAAATGAAAAAAAGCCATGAATTGATACAATGCAGTGATAGCACGAAATGTCCTGGGTTTAAGTGACTCAAACAACTCCTCTTCCATATAGTATTGAAGATGTGCACTCACATTACATTGAAACCTACACAGACTTAGTGGAAAGTACCATTTTACATTCTCCGGAATGTAAAGACATATGTGTACAAATAGACAAGTTAAAGCCAGGATGTAAGAAACACTCCCTCCTTGAAAGCAGAGTTCAAGAAGGTGATCTGGATCCAATATTAAGAAAATGCACGAAAGAAAACCTTGTTTCCGGAAGTTGCAAAGAGTTTATAAAACTATTTGTTTTTTAAAGAAAAATGATGTATATATTTTGAATCAACCTGTACCGATTTGTGTTGAAATGTTACAACTAAATTTTTTGGATCAACCTGTATTTGTATATATTTTTGTAATAATTGTCTGATATGTTTTGTAACATTCTGTATTTGCTAGTGTTAAAAATGTTGTATATAAATTTTTGGAGCAACCTGTACTTGTTTGTTTAATGCTGTGTGTATATATTTTATAAAACGTGTAACCTCCGACACTTACTTGTGCATTTTGGAACCCTTTTATAGTATAACAGAGATAATTGTCTTTTGAAAATTTTATACATAAATTTCTGAAACAAGCTGTGTTTGTGTGTATTTTTGTCAGTAAAATATGATTTAAAATGTATTCTTGCTTATATTTATAAAATCCCTTTACAACTGTGAACTACTTGCCCTACGAGAGGAAAAAGGAATACAAATTTCTTAACAGAGAGAGATTTTTAAAAGATGTTTGGTTCCTATCAAACTACGTTCATTGACTCGTACTAGTGTTGTAAAGAAAAAAGCAGATAAACAAACATTCGCTTGACAAAAAAAATAGTATTCAACTAAATATATTTGAAACTGTATCCTGACAAAGTTATGTGCTGGTTAGTATTAGTAGGAGGCTCTGGGTTCGAATCCCGGATAAGGGATGGGTAATAATATTAGTTAGTTTCTGGGTTCGAGTCCAGGTTAGGTCATGTGTAATTGTAATCTAGTTTCTGGGTTCGAGTCACATAATTAAAAATATATAAATAAATGTTAGTAATTCATTTGTGTGCGTTATAGTGTGCAAACGGTGTTGAATCGTATTAAAATGCATTGAATCCTGGTTAAAAAAAATTCGTATTGCAATTACAATTGTTCGTATACGAAATCGTTAAATAAGAACGTAATTCAAATCCAATCGCTTAAAACCGTACACTTTCAATCTCAGAAAATGCGTTAAATCCTTTTAATATCCATGAAATTTTGGAAGCGAATTACGAACTATATAATTTTGCGACAAGTGAGAGTGGTGGGGGCAAGGGTAAAATAGGAGCTCCTGCCCGCAGCTCGTCATTTGCTGTGCTGACTTCCTGGAGCAAGAAGCTCCCGTTTAGTGCGCGGGTGTGTTGTGCCAACTGTGAACCCGTCTCGCCCACACCTCCGCTCACCAGAGCTGTTGTCTGGTGTTCGCGATAAGGGGGTTAATCGCTCGCGCTCAGAGACCTGCTCGCCCGCCGCTAGCCTAGCTCTGCCGGGGTCTTCCACGACGGGGTTGTGCGGTCAAGGAACCTCTCGCTTTCTACCTTCAGTACTGCTGCCAGCTTACCGCTCGCTGGGGAATACGGCCGGCGGGCCGCCTACTGAAGCACGGACCCCGACCCTGTCTGACCTGGGTTCAGGTCTCATTCCAAGACTACCAGCTATGCTACTAGACTTTATGTAAGTGAATAAAAAAAAAATAGGGCTTTTTTTTTTTTTATTTCGTTCAAATTATGCTTCGGAAATTTATTTAAAAATTGTTTCATTTTGACCGCATTTACACATTCGTTTAACATTTTATATGAATTCATTAAACTTTCTTACCAAATCGTTTCAAGTTTTAGAATTTCTTCTTAAAATGTTTTAATCTTTTATAAATTTCGTTAAATTTTTTAACAATTCTTAACAAGTTGAATGAAATTTTAGAAATATTTACAGCATTTTTCATAAATTTGTTAAAACTGTTTAGAATTTGAATGAAATTTACTTAAAATCGTTACAAATTTATATAATTTGAATGAAATTTTCTTAACTTCATTTCAACTCTTTTCGATTTGAATGACATTATCTTAACTTTGTTACAAGTTTATACAAATTGAATGAAATTTTCTTAACTTTATGTCAAGTTTATACAATTTGAATGAAATTTTCTTAACTTTGTTTCAACCCTTTACAATTTGAATGAAATTGTTAACTTCTGTAACAAATTGTTCCACGCTAACAATATTTGTATACTTAGCAACCTTTTAAGTGTTTTAAGTGGTTGTTAAGAGAGAGATTTTAGGGCGGGATATTGTTGTTGTGTGTTTAAAGTATGAATTATGGAACAGCTAAAACAAGGGAGAACTACGCCGCTTAGGCCTAGCGTGAGGGGAAGGTGCATAACCTTAGCTCCCAAGCTTGTTCTGAATTATTTGGTTGGAGAGGGATGTTTGAGTGATGGATGAAATGAAAATTGATTACTTCTAACGAATGAAATATTTTTGATGTGTGGTGGAGTGGTTTGGGCATATAATGTAATTTTAAGTCGTTTTAAGGGATTTCATCTTCGAAGTTGATAGGTAATTGGGAATGTAACAGTGTGTGTGGGGAAAGTTGTTGTAAGTAATTCTAGATGGGTTCTTGATGTATATTTGAGATGTTTAAATAGAGTAGAGAGGGAGATACTGGATAACCACCATTATATTATAATGGAGAGAAGGCCATAACAATATTACGAATTCAGGCCTTCTTTAAACTGTTAAATACGCGCAAAAATAAGTTAAAATCATCTAGAATATAATACCAAGTACTCTGAGAAAAAAAAGTTATTGAGTAGGTGTATGACTGCGAATATGACAGTGTGCGGGAAATCGTGTTGCAAGTAATTATAAGTCAGTTGCTGTCCTATCTTTGTAAGTAGATAGAGAGTTGACTAGTTTTTAAATAAAATTTGAGTAAATGATATTATTTTTAAGTATTAGTAGTAGATTGTCTAGAATTTTTAGTTTTAAGAGTGTGTGTTTAGTTAGTTTGTATTATTAATATAGAGTTGAAAACATTATTCCTCTTGCGAATAAATTTTTTATATGAAAATCTGTATTAAAATTTATAAAATGTTTTAATGATGTAAACTATTTTTTACAGTGTAAAATCCATTGATTTTTGATGCTGTACACTAGTTTTGAGAGTGATGAATAATTCATGTTATTTTTTTTTTTAAACGCATTTAAGATGTAACATTTTTCTCTTAAACAAATAATTTTTGTTATTAAAAACTGGGCTTAAAATTCAATGCAATAGCGTGAGTTAAATTTCATTGCAATGTTGTAAACGCAGTCCGCTTGCTCCAAACATAACATTTGTGAAAGACAAACGAAGCGAGCCAGGCTGGGAAGCGAGGTGTTTACTGGAGGTCACAAGTCAGGGGCGATGCGCATCGCAGACTAAAAGTAGATTGTTTCATTCTCTCTTCTAGCCCGCACGGTGCCCAAGCTCCCGTCACCTTCGCACAGCCTAAACTCTCGTCCGCTGTCTATTGTGTCGCGTTGCTCCGCATGCCATTCTCTTCAGCTCTTGCAACCAGACTTTCGCACTGCTACCCCAAGCCCTCGGCCGCCCGCTACTAGGCTTTGTCCACGAGGGTTTAGAAAGCCTCATTCCTGGTATCTATTGTTAACATGTTGTTGCAGTCGACTTGCCTTTCCCAAACACACATGTTACCTCATGAAATTTTATTTAAAATAAAGAATGCTGTCTGTTATATTAGTAATACAAGATTTATTTCAACTATTTCGTGGTGAGGGAATAAAGTGGGATTCTTTTTCTCTGTTTTCAGAACAACCCGGTACTTCAAACATTTATTTATTGTACTGTTGTAACTATTATATCGGGGAAACGAAAGAAACTTTAGTTAGGCTTCAAACTGGGTGAACATAAGCGGCAAAGTATTGACAGCTTGCTTGAAGATCTTTATGTAAACGATTCAGATTCTGTATCGCAGATGGAAAGACAGCATACTGTAAGCTGTCAAGACAGTGTCCCTTCGCCTTAGCGGACACGAATTGATCTTTCGCAGGATGATCGCTAATTAAGCGATTCGAAAACAGATTCACTCATGGAGAGATCGTCAACAACAAAAGGTAGAAACATGTCTGCTTTCCCCAAACAAGAAAAGGTTGATTTTTTGATGGATAATTTATTTCTATCCGACTCGGAAAATTATTGTGATTCGGACAGTGCTCCATACGTCTCACAACCGACTTTTGAGTCAAGGGAGCCAGAAAATAATTCATTTTCCGAATCCCAGCCTCAGTGGAGCCTTTGCCAGACAGGACATACGAACTATTGGCTATGGCATTCGTGGGTAGGCCAAATTTAATATTGAGAAACGTGCTCAGGCTGAGAATGAACTCGAAAAATCGTTTTTCGAGTTGATGAATAATTCTGTTTATGGTAAAAACATTGCAGAATGTCCGCTGGGAAAGGGGCATTAGAGTCGTTTCGAATTATGACACAATCATGAGGCTGCAGAGCTGATAGGGCGTACAGCATTCCAGGCAAGGCAGATTATCGAGGAAAACTTGGTCTTTATCGAGATGTCAAAGAGTTATGTTGCGTTCAACAAACCTTTGTACAGTGGTGTTGCCATTCTTAATCTTTCAAAATTAACCCTCTACGAATTTAATTATGAGTACATGTGTACTAAATTTCATCCGCCAACCTTGCACCTCCTCTATTGTGATACCGATTCCTTGATGTATTCTGTTGCTTTTGATGACATTTATAAATTAATTATCCCAGATTTAAAGGCGCGGTTTGATACATTCAACTATGCACTCGATAACCTGCAAAAATTCCCTCACGAGAACAAAGGCAGTGCCGGAGTGATGAAAGATGAATGTGCTGGTCGCATCATCACACACTGTGTGGGTTTATGTCCCAAGCTTTACACATACGTTGTTGCTAATGGGCAATGTATATATAAGGCGAAGGGTGTAAAACCTAACACGTTACAATCACTCAGGTATGAGGATTATCAAGATTGCCTCGAAAATTGCAGAAGGGTTTTGGAGACCCAATATCAGTTCCGTTCGCGTGCTCATGAAGTCTATACCGAACGCGTAGCCAAGGTAGTGTTGTCAGGTATGGACGATAATCAGTACATTGAGGCAGATGGACTATCGGCCTTACCTTGGGGACACTACAAAATCCCTCAGTATTTTTTTTTATTTCCCCCTGACAATAGTTACAACACTATAATAAATACAGCCCACCCACGACACCACAAATGCCAGCACCAAACCGCCAATGACGTCCATCTGCCACTACCACACTCCTGTTCCACAGTCAACATCGCATCTATCTACAGCTGGCTGCAACTCTACAACTGTTTGCATCACCTATTCCATAACCATCAATGTTGCAGCTACCTGTTTGCCTAACTGTAAGGCATAACTTAACTTCAGTATCAACTTACTTTATACTACTGTCTTCGATACATTTTCCCTGCCATTTTCCAAATAATAATAATAAGAAGAAGAAGAAATTCACAGTGTGACATAACATCCTCTGGAAACTGTGTTTGTGTGTGAGTGTGTTGTAACCAGTCATTGGTGTGTTAGGTGTCTGGAAAATAACCCGGATGTGACAACAAAAGTATGCCTTCAGTGCATGTCTTTTTTAAAAAACTCTTCAAGGGTATGAAAATAATGCATATGGTTAACAAAGAGACGATCTTCAGATTGATGTAATTTGTAACTTTTTTTATTTCTGTATATACTTTTTTTGTTCTGACTTTTAAAATGAATTATGTGTAGCAAGCTTTGGAATTGTTGTACAATACAGTAATAGTGTTAAGATGTATACAACTTTGAAATTGAATATTATAAATATAGTAATATGTATTTTTTTCGCATATAATAACTTGTTTTTTCTCATTTCAGTGTTTGAAAATTTAGTTCTTAAAATGTAATTAAAAAATGTTTGATAATATATTTCTTAAGGTGTTTGTTCTAAATTTAATTCTCTTGATATATTTGTTTTAAAGTAAGTGAAAAGTGCTTTTTGTATGTATTTAGATTATAAAGTGATTGAAAAAATGTTTGTTGTATATTAAATTTTGTACGAGTCATTGTAAATATATAATTTTTAAGGATGTATTTTGAAAAGAAAATGTGAAATAAAATATTTCAATGTTAAAAAGGAGTAATGTGATTTGTTATTTAATAGTTTTTAATTCCTCATGTCATTATTTGGTGTATAATGAGTCGATAAAACATTTAATACTATGAAAGAGAAGTTTAAAACAAAAATGTTGGTAAACATGAAAAGAGTGGGTCGCTAGTAGTAAACTTTTCAAGCCTGGTTTGTATTTAAACTCAGGTAACTGGATGCCTTTCACTGGAAAATACAAGTTTCTCGCTCCAGTCTTCGTGAGGGAGAAAAATATGTTTATTTATACATTTCTTAACTAGCATTTCAATTAAGAATTAATCAAACAACTCTGAAGGGCTTAGGGGGACTTACAAAAGTAATGGAGAAAATCAAACATCTGAATGAATTAATTTTGAAACAAAACGAGGCGAGCAGTAGTATCTTGAGGAAACCTCCGTCTACACAGCTCAACTTGTTGGACAATGGTGTCCAGGCAATGGGAAAGTAGTTTGACAAAAAAAAAACCTTTTCAGAGGCAGGTACAAGACCTCTCACGATCCTACCTACAAGAAAGTTTCCCGCTGACCTAAGTCTCTACAACAGCTAGTGACAGAGTCCAGCGAACTTTTACTTGTAACTAAATACATTAACACACAAAACAGATTACAACTACTGCTGCTGGGATTCAACACTATGATATCTGGTGGTAAAACACCCACCTACTTTACACAAACATAAACAGCTTTATACGATTTTAAAATAAAATTCAACTCTGTCAGTTAATATTCTTATTCTTCCTCTTATGATAGGAACATTTATTCGCAGCGGTAAGCCACATATCTGAATACGTCGTTATGTAAAGTGTCATTTATTTTTCCCAGGGAAGCGAAATTTATAGATTAGTACATGCATCATAAACATAATTTTTATCCATTCACGTAGTTGTGTATGATCAACTCGCTTTTCACTTAATTGCTCTTTTATAAAAATTTAGAATTTTTCCCTCATTTACCAGTTTTACTCGTAATTTCAAGTCAGTTTCCTGCCAGGTGCTGACCGCGCTCCACGTCTATACTCGGACTCTCGACACAGCTTATAAGTCGATGCAAGTGCTACGCTCAACTCATTCCTACATCAGACTCCACAACAAACGGACATGTTTTAAAATCATTTAAGGTATGTGTACAAATGAGAGGGAAACATACATGTATGTCTATTACGCTATTGTGTCTGGTTAAAATTTAATTCCTATAATTCAAAATGTGAGTTTGGAAATCTTTAATTGTCTGTGTTAAGTTGTCTGTTTTAGTGTATTCAAATCAGTTCTTAATAAGTTTGCATATTTTGACCATGTGCTTTATTCCATCTTTAAGTTAACAGAATGGGTGGTAAAAGAGTTTTCTAGGGAAATATTTATTCGTAAACATAATTTTTATCCATTAACGTAGTTGTGTGTTCAATTCGGCCGCAAGCTCCACGTATCCAACAGCTTATAAGTTGCTGATCTTCATACACTGCAGTCATTACTTCAGCCATCTCCCGACTAAACAGATGTGTTTTAAAATCATTTAAGGTATGTGTACAAATCTGAGGCATAAAGTAGTGTAATTTTTATGTGTTTTCAAATACTTTGTTATTGTGTTCAGAAAGACTGCAGTTTTATTTATATATTCATAGGGAAATTTTTGCTATATTGTAGATCATTAATAAATTCCATACAGGATACTCACATAGTTGTCATCGTTTAGTGAGTTAGCACTCGTGGACACCAGAAGACGCCATATTTGTGTTCGTTTGAAATTTGTATTTCCATTAATTTCTCCCATGTGTAACGTCAGCGGTTTAATTGCATTCGGAAACAGTCATCGTTTATTTAATCGTTTAAACTGAAGTTCTTCTGTTCGTCATTACTAACATACTCGATGTAAATAATATTTTTCAGAGTCGCCTATCTCCCAACACCATCTACAAGCAATATCCCCTCCAAACAAAAAAAAATCACTTATGACACTCTTGCACAAAACTCAACACATATCCCTTCCCCAATTGACAACACTTCAGTATGATGCCAGAGCTCCAAGGTAAAGGACGTACCAGAGCAGCTACCCACCCAAAAAAATAAGAAATAATAAAGTGCCTTAGCACACTGTGAGTTGTCATGAATTTTCTAAATTTCAACTTCAAAATTTTCTTGCTTATCCGATTTGGGAAAACTATAGCTGTTCCACGTACCTGCCGTTTGGTGATTAAGACAGCGGCTGGGTGAGCGGCCCAGTTGACGATAGCTTGCAGCTAGTGGCGACGTCCTTGGGCGCGAGTCACGAACGACAGCAATATCACCCCACGCACCTTTTCTCAGGTAATGAGGGTCGGCAGGCTCTGTCTTTCTGCGCGCGGCAGGCCGGCTGCGGTGGCGCGTGTGGCGGCCACCCTCTGCACTATCACCAGTGAATGCATCCTCCTGATCAGCCAGTGATAGCAATCTCCGCATGCTCTGTGTGCACGCGCAGATGGTGCGTCACGTCCAGCATGATGTCACATAGCTCTACGAAATTTCCTGTGTGCTGCCTTGTATGGTCAAAGGTTTTCTGATTCGTCAGTGAATTCAAGATACTCCTATAGTAAAAATTTCTGCCCGCTTTCTTAATTGGACAAGTAATCAATGATTGTTGGAACTATGATACTGCCCCGATGGGGGTAGTGCTTGCTGTGCTGTATAAATGAGGTCCTCACTTGTAGCCCGAGATCGATTCACCACCTTCGAAGACAGCAGCAGCAACCTCTAGGTAATTGACACTTTGTAACAGAAATTTAATTTGGTGAGCCGCCATGGTTAAAATTAGGCAAATCACATTTTGTGATTTTAAATAGGAGCTGTAAACGCCACGTTGGAGAGAAACTTTAAACTTTTGTTCTTCTTTTGAGCTTGCTAAGTCACCATCTAAGAAAAAAAGGGTTGATCATAAAAATTTCAGAAAAACGCATAGTTTTTTTTTAAACTGAAGTATTAATGAAATATCAACTTACTTGAAATGTTATAAAGTTTTCCAAATATATAATGCAAACGTGTGAATTTTCAGACTAGGCATTTTAAGACCCTTGTAAATGCAAATATACATGAATAATTTTAATGTCACTTTTTAACATTCTGGTTGGCCACCTGACCTATGGTTTAGCCAGGCCCGACTTTTGGATTAATTTATTGATAGAATTTGAGACTTCATGTAGAGGTAAAAGAATAGTCTACAAATACATTTTGATCATTTTGGGCAATTGCCTCGAAATGTTTGGATGGTCATGATAGTTTTATATTTGGGCAAAAGTGCCTTGTGAAATGCAATGTCTACACAAAGAATTAAAGTGTAATGGAAGTTAGGAAATATTTCCATTTAGTATATGGCAGAAATACTCTCATTTTCAGTATAAAAGTTTTTTGCCAAAATGTTCATGTTAACACACATTGATTACATTTTTCGTTAATGTCAGAATGGCAGTAGAATGGCTGTGAGCAATATTTCCCCGCTTTTGTAAAATCCTCGTTTTTGTTCTGGGGAATTTGTAGGCAAAATATTAACTTTATTGATAAATTAGTGTAAATTGCTTATTGTGATATCGGTTTAAGTCTACCCATGGAAGACATGTATTTTACATATTTCGAGTCCTTTTAACATTGATTTATTTCATATGTTGGTATGTAACCAAACAAAGTTCATATTACTTAAAATATTATTGTCCATGTTTGGGGCTATTCTATTTACTAAAGCGAATGGAAGAGAACAGAAAAAAAAAAAAAGAATCTTTACAGTATTTAATTGATTTTCTGTCTTCTTTTTATTCTATGTTTTTAAATTTTGCTCTTATTATGAAGTTTCTCTGCTCAACGAGGGTTTTCTTTGTGTTTTAAAGGGGTTTTTATTGTGGACGTGTTTAAGTCCACTTTGCCACGCCTTTGTGGGGGCAAGGGCGTAGCAACACCTTTGCACTAAACTATACACTTTTCACACAACAATTTTTGATTGATAAATTAAATTAATTGTATCAATCAATCGAAGTTTCATACCACTTTATCCTATCAAAATTACCCAAAAAATCGATCGGATTAAGACCGGATTAAAGATTAACGAACAATTTTCGATCTGATTAAGATCGAATTCAGGATTAACCCTTTTGATATCAATTTTATATCAAAGGGTTAATCCGATTGATAAAAGCGGCATCCCCTTTGATCTGAAATGAACACGCCCCTACTAATTTTGATAGATAAGGCCCTTACGACCAAAAAGGTAGAAAATGGATGCTTGTTGGTCCTGGTTTTGGTGGTAGAATGTTTCACAGTTAAAATTATATTTCTCATATTGGAATATTGGTTCCTTTCAGGCTGTTTGTACGAGCTTAAAAGTAATCATTCCCAGCCTTGCTAAAATGCTGAGTAAAATAGAAATATGGAAAGTTACTAAAGATATTTTTGCAGCGTAAATTTTAAATAACAACTGTAGTTGAGACCACACATTTTCATACATGTCCATGGGGACATAGTAAAAGTAAAACAGACCAAAATATTCAATGGTTGTACGAATGGATCTCTTTCCTTATAGTCATTTGCTTGTAATGGAAAAATTTGAAGATCACACTAATCCAGATGAATGTTTTCTACAATTTCAGCGTAAACAAAAATTATATTTTGTAATAATTTTCTAGTCAGAAAATACGTAAAATTTTAAGATCTACGTCACGATGCTTAAAGATGTCGCCAGCCTCTTTTATATCAGTCTTAATAAATGGCGTAGTTGCGAGGCAGGTAAAATGTTTAAGACATTTTACAATGGCTCTTCTTTGGTAATACCAAGTTTCCATTGTGTCCTCATGATATTTAGAGGACGTAAGATTTCTTATTTAGGGTTAAGATGTATAACAACAGTATTCTAGTTGTAGAATGCATCGAAGTGTTCACCAGATGTTTGGTAGTTTGCTGTGTTGCTGTATTATTTGTCCGGTAGTGTATTCTTTGGAAAGTTCAAAATACATTCACATTTCAAGGAGCTCTTGAGTGTGTTTTTGTGTAACTGAACCAATACTACTGTTTCAAAAAGGTTGTTTCTCTGCTATACGTTGTCTGACATTGATTCTGATTTATGTGTTGGCCTTTTGTTGCCCTACAGCGTAGGGCATAGCAAAGGCTACAATAGTAATACTTGTTTGTCATATTTTGTGGTAATTGGTTGACGGTTTCCCGAGATACGACGTAAGAGTGGTAAAACACTCCAACTGCTTAGATTTTTTACTTTGGTTAAATTTGTATCATGATGGGTGGGGGGTATATTACAGCCCTAGATTTGAATTGTGAATTTGCCTGAAAGCTGGGATGTTGAATTAGCCAAAGCGTATTTATTTAAAGAGGCATTTGAGCAAGATTTCCGTAACTGAAGGTGTTATAAAAGGAAACTTTTTGATGGCTGCATGCCAGTACTCCAAAAATGGTACTATTTGAATAAATTAATAGTCTCCACCGACGGCTAATGTTTTAAAGTAGTTGAAAGCCACGCTATTTTAATCTCCAGCCTTTAGCAAAATATTTCGATTTTTGTCTAGTGGTGTGTGCAGAAATACAGGAACGAAGAGCATACTTTCACTGCGTAGGTTACAATGATTTTGATCCGTACACTAATGAGTGTGCATGGCCTTAGTTAGAAAGAATTAAACTGATATGTTGATGTTTTAACTCAAAATTTCTCTGTGATTTAGGACACAAAGGCGTAGTTTAGGGACACGAGGTTTTTGGTCGGAATCCTGGTTATTCCGTGCATGTGCATGCTATTCTTAAATACACGATTGGCAAGTTATTTTTTGCAAGTCTGAAGAATGGTGGTATGACGCAGCATTTATGCGCATATAGTTTTTAGTCACGTGGTTTGGAGAACTCTAAAGTCGAGAGTTCCCGTGTTTTATTTATTTAACTGACGTAAAATTGAGGCAGGAGTGAGTGGTTCAGAGGGTTTCATTATATTTTTTCGACGCGAAGTGCCGCTACGTTGCGATGTCGGAAGAGACGTTCTGCCACTCAGCTCTGCGAATTCGCTCTCTGAATACTAAATACAGAAATTAGAATGAGAAATTCTCTCGTGGACCGTGGTTGCGTATGTGTACGCTTCTATACATCCCTCCCGCTGCCACCTTACCCCCTCCCCAGTTAACCCCCCCCTCCCCCCCGTAAAACCTTCTCAAACGAGGCATCTGCCGTCGCCTTCCTAAGTCTTGGGCGAGGTTGCGACGCCGTGTCTTTAAGAGTTTGACCACTTTGAGCGTCCCTTGATGGAGATGTCATCTCACTTCAAAGGTTCCTCGGCGGCCTCTAGCAACTCCACTACCTCCTTCCCTCCCGCCTTTCCTCCACTCACCCGCCAACCCTCTTGGAGCCTTTTCCTTTTGCGCCAGCCCCTCCCGCGCTTTGACGAGTAGGGAAAGTGCGAGTTCTCCCAGTCTCTGGCGACATCCGCCGCTCGTTCAGACCATTCATCGGCGACTTCGTTTCGGCAGCGTCTTCCCTGCGAGTTGCGAGGCAGAAGGACCAAGCCACCCCTCCCCCCTTTACCATCCTACATTCCTGCTGACTCCGTATCTTTACTCTTGATCATGCCCCAGAGATGAATACCCTTCAGACGGCAATGTTTTATCCCAACTCGAGACTCTTGAGCCACACTCGGCGATCACACGAAGCTCCCGGAGCAAGAAGAGCGTTTCAGTCTCGCAGGGAAGGCAAAGGACATCTTAGATAATAATCAATGTGGCTTAATATTCCGGACTGGCAAATATGTTTTACATTCAAGGCACACTCCGTGTTGGTAGGAGAATTCCTAAGATGTCCCCAATGCAGATAAATAATCATAAATGTGAGCACACCACGACCAGAACTACGTGACAATTATTCTTCGTGTTGATCTTTCATCCTACTGTTGTAGCCAACATACGAGGGTATTTATTTGATTCGAGTTGGTTGTAACCTGATATCTTAGGATAAATACACGGAAATAAGTTGGTGGTATATAAGCAGAATACTTTTTGAGGATGAGGAGATGGAGGGAAGAGTACAAAGATAAATATGAAAACTGTTTTGGTCTTCGTTACAAAGGGTTTTAAAATAAACATATATCTTAAGCGAGAACAAAACTTAATAATACAGACAACTAGGAGTATTTCACAACATTATGTTTAAAAAACACGAAGGAAAATATAATTTTTTACAATTGGATTCCAAACATTCCACTTTGTTGGTTTTTCTGATGGATGCTTATTGTGGTGCGTCGAGGACTTCATTCACAGCAACGCAGAAACGATCAGGTGTTTATTCCTTAAACGAATTTGTCTAGATTGCTCGTGGAACAGATACCCGCCAGTCATTTCACACAATTATGGCTCCCAGCAGCAATAGAGAATCAACCCACAAAATTGTGACTGTTTGACAACATACCCGTAATGCTTGTGTCACCCACTATTTTGTTGCAGAGTGGGCTAAGCGACTTGACACTAGCACACACTAGCCCAAAATTTACAACATGGAACTTCCTTATGATTTTGAGCAATAATGTGCTAATCCACAGTAGTCGTGGGCTAGCCCATTATTGACACACCAAGAAGCCAGCCTCTTGTGAAAATTAATTGAACTGCAAGTGGCCTAGCTCACTTCGAATAAGTTTACAGATTGAATAGAATAAAGCGAGTATAGTTTGTTGTAATCCCACATCGTCGATAAAGGAAACAAACAGTTGAACATTTAAAAATGGCTTCTATGTTGATCCAAAATTTACAAATAATAGGGGAGATAAATATTGGTCTGGGAGTTGGTAACATTAGCACCTATGCCATTATGTGCTTGCTATTCAAATATGGCATTTCCTTTGAGTTGTTCGATGTATGAATGTTTACAGTGTTAGTACCATCGCTGTTAATAGTTAGATACACGACATGTCTTCTGAAGACGAGACGGTAAGTTTATTGAAAAACAGGGGAAATTGATACAATCAAAACATTAATAGCGATATAAGTAAAAATAGTAGTGAATGTATGTAACAGCCACGAGGATGGTGACGTCTTATCTACTCTTAACACAAGTCAAACTAAGTACAAACCTTGGCTGTGAGTTAATTTCGAAGAAAGAAGTTGAAAGCATATATGCAACTTATGGACTGAAATTAATTCTAAGGGTGTTACACTTTTTTGAAGTTGTGACTGAAGCGCTACTTTAATACAGTGCCATTGTTATGTACCTTTATCTGGGGTCTTCACTCGATAGTCGAAACAGCGTGTTAATGAGTGCTGGCGTGTTGCCCACCTGCCAGATGTTGGTAACTATTATCTTTAAATTAAAACAAGAATTACTAGAAAACTGCTAGGATTAGGGTATTTACACAAGGCGAACTTTTTCATTAATTGTGACATACGGATTGATAATCCATCATTAAAATCCAAAGCACGCTACGGTTTCATTGAGATTAGTTCGAAAAATGGGTGGTAACTGTGATTATTTATATCAAATTATTTGATAACAGCAACAGGTGTTGTGGTGTTTGCAGATATTTGTTCATTTACCCATTATACAGATGGTTGGTGTTCCATGTAAAATATTTTCTCCAATATTTGCTATAAATTAGCGTTCCAGGTCCAACTACTAAGACGTATACCGGCCTTAGTATTCACTTTAGACCAGAGGCCGTATAAACAGTACGTTTCCGACTTATTTATTCGTAATTAACCTGCAGCTAAAGTTTGGCAGTCTAATTAAGATACATATTGATTTTCCATTAAAGACACACTTCTATTAGGGACCTTCCTTGAAATCCGGGCAGGTGAAAAAGGGGAAGAAGGGTCCAGTTACGCCACTCCCATCACTCGAACATCACTCTGGTTACACCAGCGCCAAATAAAATAGAGAAAGTTCCGCCCTCTCTCTACTAGAATTTCATCCCCCATTAATAAAATTCACGGTTCTTACCTATCTAATTCTTGTAGCATTTTGTATTACTGCATGTACAACATTGAATTATTTTCCGTCGAGAGGATTTTTACGGTGCCTATGCCGGTTTTTTACTGTCGTTTCTTAGTAATGGGTTAGCTATAAATACACTCAGGAAGGTACAAATACAAGGGAGGATTCAGGAGGTCCGGAACCGTTCCAAAGTTTTTTCGTCTTTTATGCAGAAATTACTGAGATTTGAGTAACGTAGATTATAATTTACTTGGCAAAGTACTTTAATGTATAGTTTATGAAGTCTCACGATATCTACTCTGCTACCGAGGGTCAGCAGTCAAAAGCCATCTGGTTGAGTGCGGTAAGCGAGTACAGTCTGGTGCGGCAAGGGACATCGGTGAAGAGGACGGAAGACGGCGGGAGATTGTGAGACGACGGCGGACGAGGTGTTTGTCGTGTGAACGGACGAGAAGGCGTGAAATCCAACGAGTGAAGGCTACTGTGTATGGTGGCGCTCGGAGATCTCTAGAACATTGCGGACTGGTGGGGCCTGGACTGAACTGAGGTGGGAGTGAATGTATGTACATGCGATAAGTATTTTATTGTAAATATTGGAACTGTCAAATATGAACAATAAATTATAAAGTAATTCAATAGGTGTTGATACACTGTATATTGGTACTGATTTTAGTTATTTATTATATTTTTTCCTTTGAGGTAAATGTAGATAATACTTATTGATTATATTAATTGTAAATAGCAAGAAATATCTATTTAATATGAGATATTGAGACTAAAGTATTTTCTTTGCTATCATTCTAAATATATTAGTAAATTATAGT
This sequence comes from Dryococelus australis, assembly GCA_029891345.1. Lineage (NCBI taxonomy): Eukaryota > Metazoa > Arthropoda > Insecta > Phasmatodea > Phasmatidae > Dryococelus > Dryococelus australis. Next base: position 45,925,053 of record CM056996.1, read on the forward strand.
TAACTCTTTTACTTAAATAAAAACCCCATCCTCTTTAACGAACCTGGTTTAGCCAAGTGACTTGTGAAATCATAACAATAACAAACCCAGTATATCTTAGGATGTCAGGTAATGTCTGAATTTACAATAACCCAGTTATTTTGATAAATTGTATTAGATTATTATTTAATTATTAATTAAAAAATTTCTTAAAAATTTTAACGTTACTTTTACATCAACATTATATAATAGAGTTATTTAATCTTTCATTTTTCCTTAGGAATGAATCCTTCTCCAAATATACTTCCTATTAAAATGACTTTCTATTTACATAATTAATTTTTCTAGTTTGTTTACCATAATTATACTCAGAACTTACAGTTCCTACTAAACCATCTAACTATCTAATGTAGCAAGTAGAATTGGTAAAAATCCACCTTTTTATAATGCATTTATATATATTTTTAAATTCTATAAAGATCATTTTAATTTACATTCCTTCTCTAAATTCTATATTTTAATTCACTTTTAGTTCACTGTTGTTAAATATTTTACTATAAATAATTTTCTGGGTTCATTAACTGGAATGCAGAATTTTATATTTGTTATAATCAGTTATAATACAACATAAATATAAAATTAGATATCAAAATATAATTAGAAAATTTTATATTTGTAACAATCCCAAACCGTAAAAATTTCGAAAAGTAACCTAGTTTTGTATATAGTTTTGTTTTTATACGAGAATTATTTCAGAACAGACGCAAATTAATTTTTTTTACCAGTCGAAATGCTTTATTAATGATTTTTGATACTTCTGTTCCAAAATAACTGCCAAACTTGATGTTTTATTCTGCAACTTCATGATCTCCTTATAAATTGTGAGATCTATCACCTGGAAAATTAATTTCACGTAAATTTAGATTATTTCATTCACATTTAATTTTACCTTTTTATGATTTTCGGCAAAACGAAATAATATGTATAGTAATTAAAATTTGGAAATTATATAAGTATTTTAAAAATAAAATCTGATAATTTTTTCATTGTAAATTTTAATACTAAATTTTCATTCTGATATTTATTATTTATGGTATTTAGTTGAGAAATAAGATTTTTTTATTTTAAAATACGCAATGGAAAACCTAACGATACTTATGTAACCACAGAAAAATATGTGTGCATATATATAATACATATAATATGTTAAAGTATGCATAAACTTAAATGTATTTAGGTATATATCAGTAGATGTATAATGCCGATCCTGACTCGCCCCATATTTTCATCGAATTATCTAGGGTTTTTGCTTCAAAGTCAATGTTTTTTGAGACTAAATTTAGACTCTAAAATTTTTTAAAAAGGAGCTCACAAAAACAAGCTAATTTAAGCAAAACACAACTCGTAGTCTAAAATATTGTTTTTAACTATTGGAACAATTTGTTGATTCTTCCATTTAATAATATTAAAAATTTATAAATCTACAGTAGTTCTTTCTTTCAAACAATCGTAAGTAAGATTCTTTCGACTAATTAAAACAACATTACAAATGGTACCTACTTCAACTTTTTTATCAAAATCAACACAAATTTTTATACTTGTTTTTTCTTTAACTACAGTTGTTTTTCTGTATGACCAATCAATAACATATGAAGGCTTTCGCCCCCAAAATGAATAGTAATTAATATCACCATCAAAGTTTGCAGTTGGTTTGTAATAAAGTTCATTAATTGTATAGCCGGTATCTAGTTTGGTTTTCTAATTTCTAAAATGATTATACGCAAGAATTGTTTAAGATAAACACCATTTTCAATGTCTAGATTCCAGTTTTCTTTAGGAAAAATTTCATTTCTACCATTTTGTACATAAATGTTTCTTACACTACAATGATAAAACATAGCAGCATGTTTATGCTGTTAAGCACGATTGAAAGCCTACAATTACAAAATATGGGATATCAAACTGTAAATTATTAAACTGATCTGTTATATCAAAGTTAAACACAGTTGTTCCTTTAGGAACTTTCTTTTATAGAAATTGTCAATAATCAAAACTAATAGGTATTTTTGGATCTTTGTATATTTTTCTTTAATTGCAATGGCAGTGTTAGATTCATATTCAACACTTAATTACTAATTTTTCAATAACAATTTTACCAGGATCAGGGCGATGTTTCGTAACTTTATCATCTTTATCAAAAGTTTCATAAAGAAATAAACAGTTGTTATCAGATGAATTACGAAAAAAAAGTAATTTTATAGCCGCCTTTCCAATGAAATTTATTATTATGACGAATAAAACCAAACAGATATCTAAAAGGATAGATTATTTCATTTGTTTTATTACTAGCAACAGTTTTAACCTCATTTGTTATATTACTATAAACAGATTTATCTCGATATAGATTGTCAACACAAGCAAATTCTAAATAATTTTGTTCGCTAGGTGATCTTAATAAAGCATTCTTCACTATTGATGCTATACCTGGATTATCAACAGCTTCAATAATATTTCCATGTTTTAAGATTTCTACTCTAGAAAATTGGAAAGGAAAAATTAGAACAAATATCGATATTATCTGATTCATCATAGTTTGCCTCAGCTCCAACCTGATCTATCTTTAGTAAACTAAATTGCTCATAAACATAAGCGTAATTTGGAAAAGAAAAGTCACCTCCTATAGAAATATAAAATTACATTCTACTGTTGTAAACATTTTAATTTCCTCTAGTTTGATCAGTTATAGGAAAAGTCTGCTCATTTATAAGTTAAAAAATTATATATAAATGGCATAATCGAAGGGAGTTTCTCTAGTTGAATTACTCATTCAAAAAATGTACAAAATATAAAGTGCATCATGAAAAATAATACAAAAAATAAGAAGAGAGAGCAACCATTAATTGACAAATAATGAAATATTGATAAAAAAGTAGAAAAAGTAGGTGAAGAAAATAAGAATTTAATAACAAGACTAGTTCCTGTAGCAGAAAAAAAATAGATTATCCGCCAACACCAGAAGAAACATCATTCGAAAGAGAATTATTCTGAGAACAAATATCTCCAAATTTGGAAGAGAAACACCTATAGCAGGTGTTTCTAGTATAAATCTCTGAAAAGAAATTGCAAAAATAATAAATGTTATTAACACAATGTATGGTTTACGAGGAGATGGAAATTATTTTTACATTGGTGATACATATGTAGAGCTAAAAAATGATACAATAAAAGTTAAAGGCAAAGAATAAGAATTAACAAAACGACTTTGTAATTAGATAACAAAAGAAAATGAAAAAGATCTTAAAGGTATTTTCACCAATAATAACTATGCAAATTACACAGATATTGTTTTAGTAAACAATGTTGCATTCCAAAAATTTGATCCTAATAAGAAAATAAACTCGAATAAGAGTAGGAAGTACACAAATATAACTAAACCAATTTATGATATAATTATATAAAACCTCAATCAACATCAACGCCAAACACACCAGAAAGACTGATTTTGACAAGAACTCCTAAATGTGGCGAAGGCATAAAAAAATACATAGTTTACCAAAAGAACATATTTGACTGGACGTGTTAGAAAATTAATCGATAGATTGTTAATTATGCACGGTAAAGAAAATGCTGGAAATAACAATTATTACAATGAAAAAGTAAGTATAATGAACATGTTAAACAATACGTTTTCTGATTTTGTTATTAATAATACAAAATGAATTCCTTATCTTATAAGAGTTTTAAATGTAATTCCTCTCTCATTTTGGAATTCTGAACATCATGGTAAATGCATTATAAACTGAACATTAAACAATTTAATTTTACCCAAAATGCATTTGCTTGGTTATAATTATTATGGACCAATTACAAAATTAAATGAAAGATTAGAAAGAGGTGATACAGGAATAATTAAACTAAATGAAGCATGCAAATATCACGACATTGCTTACAGAGATCATAAAGATTTAGAATCGAGACATGATGCTGATAAAATTTTACAAAAAGAAGCTAAATAAATAATGTTAGATAAAAATACCCCAATTGGAGAAAAAATTGCTTCTGCTGCTGTTGCTTCAACTATGTTTACAAAAAGAAAATTAGGTTGGGAAATCAAAATGTTTTATTAATTATATAAATATATATATACTTTTTTTACTTATAAATGAAGATAACAAATATAACTTTCGGTATTCCCTTCGAGGAATCAAAAGATTTATGTATAGATCAATTTTTAACAAACAATGAAATTGAGATAAAAAATAAAAAATTGATAGAAGGCAAAAGTTTTAAATTAACTATATCAATGCCAACAATTAAAAAAATGGCCATAGAAAAAACTGGTAGTGGTTTAAATCGTGGAGGAATTATACCAATTATATTGGCTACTTTAGGTGCACTTGGTGGTTTAGCTGGAAGAGCTAGTGCAATTTCTAATTCAGTTGAAAAATCTAAAAGAAAAAGAAAAAAAAAACAGTATCAGAAGAACGACATAGACACAAAAGAGGACAGAGAAAAAAATTTGAATATATACCAACTATCTAATATCGATATTGAAAATATGTAAAATGTTTAAATATTAAATATTTCAGAAATGTTTATATGAGTGATGAATTACAGAGAATAACGCACAAAAATTAATGCACTGTGGTTAATTTCGATGTATCATCTAATCCAGGAACTCATTGTGTTTGCTATTTTAAAGAAAATAATGATGTTTATTATTTTGATTAATTTAGAGGCAATATTCCTATAAATTTAATTAATTATTACCAAAACATAAATGTTTATTACAATGATGTTCGAATTCAGAATTTTAATTCATTTATATGTGGACACCCATGTTTAATTGTTTTACGCTTTTCTTGGAGAGGATTTAAGTTTAACTATATAATTCCTATGTTATTAAATGATGGATATATTTGGGAAACAATTATTCAAATCTTTAAATAAAATTTTTGATACCAATGCTTATGCTTTAAAAGCGTATGTAGATTCACAATGCAATTCAGGTGTTTCTGCATTACAAAGTAAACTAAGCACCTGTTTTGATTATACAAATTCTTATGTTTCTTTTTTAGGGCATAGAATTGTTAGTATATATGAAGTCAATAAAACATTTTTTGATAAAAAAATAGTTGATAAATTACAAAATCAATTAAGTAAACTATTGTTTATACAAACAGTTATATTTCTTTCCGACATCATATAATTACTCGTATTGCTACTCCTACAGATGGAGATTATGCACTTATTAAAAGATTTTTGATAAGATTATAGTTGATTATGCATTTAAAAAAAACAATTAGATTCAAAATACAATATCATTGTTTCTGCTCTACGAGATCAACTTAGTAAAGTGTTTGTTTATAAAAATGACTATGTTTCTATTCAAAATTGTAGAATTAATAATATGGCTGATTCTGTGGACGGTAAAGACGCTGCCAATAAAATATATTTCGATAAAGAAATAGCTATATATTTACAAAATATAAACCAATCTGTTTATAATTATTGTTACACTTATGGACTCGAAAATTGAAAAAAAAAGTAACGAAGAAAAATCACATATATTTTATTTGCCTGCAAAGTGGAATAAAAGTAAGAATAATTTTCACTTAGATAATAATACAATTTTCTATACTTTTTTGATGGATTGTAATGTTTATAAAATAATTAGTTTTAATCACAATTTACCCAACAATTATGTGACTGTTATTAAGGGATCTCAAAAAATAGATTACAGTAAGCCTCTTGATGTTAACATACTTGTAATTTAAACTTTTAAAATAAAAAAAACCAAAATGTCTGAATATGATGATGGTTTGATGACTACAATAAGAGTGTTTGTGAAAATTAAAGATTAATTATTTCTTAATTCTTACACTTGGTTCTTCAAGTGTAAAAAAGTCACTAAAAATAATAATATAAAAACTGAAAATACAAAAATTGGACAATTAGTTCAGAAAAGTGTATATTTAATATGTAATTATAATAAATCAACATAAATTTATTTTGCCTACTGCGAGAGAGGGAATAATCAATGCATAAGACTGCAAAAATAAATTATCCAAGAATAAAAGCAATTTTGTATGGAATTGACGATTTATGGCAAATTGATCTTGTAGAAATGCAAACTGGAAATCTGAAAGGAATATAACATATAAACAAAGGATAAAACACATTATAACAATTTTTTTTTTCAAAATTTGCATTTGCTGTACCTATTAAAGATAAAACCTCTAAAATGTAGCAATTGCTTTAGAATCTATATTAATTAAGACTGCATAATATTTAAAGCAATAATGGGTCCAAATTTACAATAAAATATTTAATGAACTTATGCAAAAAATACAATATCAATCATTATCCTTATTTTAGTTAATTGAAAGCAAGTGTTGTTGAAAGATTTAATGCACAATGATAAATAACATATGGCAGAGATTAGCCCTGAATGGAAATTGTAAGTGGATCAATATATTAGATGAATTAGTGAAAGAATACAACAATACAAAACATAATGCTATCGGCATGAAGCCAAATGAAGTTAATAAAATCAATTTAAAAACTTTAATATCGCTATATGCATTTACTGAACCAAAACTGCAAGCTAAATACGAAGTCGGTGATTTCAATAGTGTAAGAAAACTAAAGAAAATTTTCGAGAAGGACTATATATTGCTAATTGATCAACAAAATTGTTTACTATTTGTAAAGTTTTAGATTATGGTGTGCCTACTTACAAATTAAAATATACTAAAGACTATCCCAATGAATATTTGTTCGAAAATGTCTTAAAAACTAAAGGCGATAAAATTAATGTAAAATGGTTAGGTTTTGATAACACACATAACTCATGGATTAATAAAACAGGTGTTTTGTGATTTTTTTTTATTTCAAATACAAACATGCAATGTTCATAATTTTAACATTTGTTTCAATGTTTGTTTTAATGTAAACATGTTTATCAAAAATATTAAATATTTAATTAAGTTTTTAATTTTATTTCTGTACTTTCCATCGATAATTTCTCTACTCAAATCTAACATTATGAAACCACAATCTATGTCCCAGCATTGTGAACACATATCTTTAAATTTCTTGTAGGGCATGTCACCGACAAAATTGTTGGAAATATGTTTTAAGTTTGCGCCGTCCTGCCTAAAAATACACAGGAAATTAGTAACATCTCTTACCAATTGTTTTGGAATTTTAGAATAAGTTTGAGCTAAATAATATATATATATTTATGTTTGTCTTCCTCTAGTAAAATGATCACGAATAATGTCCTGGTTTTCTAAAATAACATCATCAAATATAACTAGAGAGCCGTTTTCACTTCCATCTAAAGGGGGCATTCCCACAGTATTAATAAAAAGTATGCCATTTTTCCTTTAATTTTTAGTATTTTGGATGCCTCATCGATATCACTTTGTAACTGAATATATTTTTGGGCTCGTTAAAATTTTTTGAGTGAACATACTGTTTACTAGAATTTATCTATCCTAGCTTAAATATAAAATTTATAATCAAATGTATTAAATTTGTTTTTCAACAATTGCTTGACCCGACTATTATTGCTCTAATGTTATTAGGTAATAGTTCTCCATTATTTTTAATTTCAGATAGTTCTTCGGAAATTAAGATCCCAACACCCCAATCTACTTTAGGCTGCTTTAGCTGTCGCTTAGCCATTTAAATAAGACAATTTTTATATAAATTACTAATAAAATATTTAAGTTAACAGCTAACAGCTTTGTTCTAAAGAAGAAGCTCCATTACTACATCATCCATTAGAAAATCTGATTGCTTTGGTCAGTTTTCATACGAAATTTTTAGCACCTAATGTAGACAATAATATTATAACGACCATTGAAAACACAAGTGGTGTCATTGATAAAAACGAAGTTATAAGTATCGTTAGGGACCAATACGGTATTGAATCTTTAAAAGAAGCTATAAATTCAGTAGATCCGTTTTCAACAAATAACATTGAATTAACAGCAGATAATGTAAAAAATAGAATATTTATCAAATCTAAGTTTGATGTTAAACTTGATACTGATTATCTGATATTCTTTGTTTTGAAAGAAAATTAGTTATTGAAAAAGACCAAATTGCTCTAGACACTGAATTACCTAATTTTAATACATTCAAAACAATAAATTTCCACTGTAAATATAGAATGTTTATAAAATAATTCCAGTCTAACCATTTAGAAACTAATAAAATTGCTAGTTTTCCACCAAAAACTATGCTTGGTTCTGAGATTATATAATTTATGAACCCACATATCCAATTTAGAATCAAATTAGCAAGTAATGTTTTTATTATATTGTCTTAGAAATTAGAGAAGAAATGGTAAACTGATTGATTTGATGGTGCTGATATCGATATCGTTTTAGAAATTAAAGATGTTTAAGATTCGCCATTTTGATAAGCCATAAAGGCTTAATGATATTTTATTAACTTCTACCTAATATATGTTACGCACTATGCTTTATATTAAATTCATCATTCTATATAGTATTTTCTTTTTAAACAAACAATTCTTATAGTCATCAAATGTTATTCTCTTGTTAAAAACACAGTTTTTCATGCCCTTCAATTTTTTGTTTCCATTTTCGCTTATGCTATATGCATACATTTTTGCTCTTAAATCATCAAATTCTTTCCTTATTATTACATTCATCTTTCATTTTGCCTAAAACTTTATTATTAATTTGAGGCATGTTATATATATTATCTTTTAGGTTGTGACGATTCATAGATCATCACCTAGTAAAATGTATGGGCTTTAGTAATTTTGCACCAAAGTTGGTAGCACTACATATTTACTGCTTTTTTAAAATGTGTATTTATAAATGGTTATATACCGGCCAGTAAATTTATTAATCTAGTATGTATTTTATTACACATAGTTCATATGGTAAAAATATTCTTAGTGCTTAGTGTAAATTTATTATGAATTCTATTGCATGTATTTTATATGGTTGTTGTGTATGATATTCGTAATCGATATTATTTGTGGGAATCGATTTGTAAAGAGTCGCGACCATGGCACTTGGGGTGGCGGGATACCACGAAATCTCCTGGCTATGACCACTCACACTAGACAGTGTGTGTGTGTGTCCGCCACGGTGTTTAGACGGCCGAAGGAGTTTGTTCTCGACCACTGAGTGAGACAGTATTGGGAATTCAGGCGGACGTTTAGCAGTATGGGGCTGCTATGTAATTTCTCCCCGGTCGCGAGTGCAGTGTGTTGCGCGTGCAAGTGAACATCGCCATAACCTTTTCGGGATAAAAAAGTAACTGTTTAAAGAATATTTTAAGAACATGCCTGACATGAACGTAGATATGATGTTGCTAGGTTTGCCTATAGCGTACGACTTCTACTAGTGAAATATGGGCCAAGTATCGCAGATATGTAAATTTGATGCGGACATACTATGTGTGAAAAAGCAGTGTGTACTAGTAATATTCACTTTAATAAAAGCATACTGAAAATCGCGGAAATAACTGCGAGATCGCGACTTGTGATTGATGGCTGGTGAAATTGAATTTTGCCACTGTTGTTAAACTGCCCTTTTTATGTGGCTCGAGGACGAGCATTTTAAAGTGTGGTTAGAGTGCTGGAAGCAAGCCCGTACTTTTTCATAATGACTAAACACGCCGAATATTCCTGAGTGTGTCAGTGCGATTTTGCACGCTAGCGAGTGTAATAAATCCACGCATGTTTGCATTGAGGCCACGAGGTGAACAGCCCATCAGCTGCTCTCCTTTTGACGGTATAGAGAGGCCCAGAGTCTACAGCGATCTGACACTGGGCAGCAAGGACGTTCCCCGACGTGGCCAGGTGGTCGGCGATATGGTATTCTGTCCGAATGCCAAATTTAAGGTATGAGTTATGCATAAGTGCCGTCGTCAGCTTGTACCTGCGGAGTCGTCGTCCTTTTTTTAAACACTTTTCAAGCACGCCAAGGGCCGCGGAAACGATTCTCGCTTATGGTTAAAGTTTAATACTAAATTTTTATGAGCACAAGTTATCGAAAATTACCGCGTAGGAAAAAAGTCGAACTTAATTAAGGGGTCTGCCCACGCAATGTGTAAACTGAGTTTTAAATGTACGAATCGGTATCTTGATAACACAATTTAATTTAATTGCCATATTTTGGTTTCATCGCTTTATAATGGAAATCATACATTGACTATCGATGTGTCTAAAATTGACATGCCAACACAAATAGGCTTATTAAATTTTACATTTGTTGTATTCATACGCATAGTTGCAAGGTTTTCTATGTATATATATATATATGTATATATATATATATATATATATATATATATATATATATATATATATATATATAGTACGTTTCTTAAAATTTGGTTTTGCTATTAATTTTTCACATTTTTCTTCATTTGCTATTAGTTTTATATCCCCTCTGTTTCTAATATTTTTCATAGTTTGGCCAAACACAGAATTATTCATCAGCTTATAAAAATCTTTTTCAATGACATTTTTAGAGTGAGTTCTCATCTCTGTATTGAAATCTATATATTTCTTCAACCAATCAGACTGATTAAACTGCAATATTGTATGTATTTTTAGTAAGTTGTAATCCATTCTTTAGGCATTGTTTCAAATTACGATAGGGTATTACATACTTTTCTTTTTTATTTAAAGTTGTTAATAATTTAGATCTTTATGCAAACTATGCAGTTGCTGTGGATATTATAAATCAACTTCTAATATATAACCATAATTAGAATCATCATCCAAATTTAATATATGTTCATTGTAAAAATGAAGGTAAATATCGTGACATTGCCCAGCCATATAAATTATTAGCATCGAGGTATGATAAATAGTTGGACTCTTGATCAGAGTAAAATCTTCTAAATATATATTATTTGCTTTAACATATTGTTTACAGCATTGCGATATTTCACCTCTAATTCCCTTTTCTATCATTAAAATCATATCATAATTATGTAATAAATCCAATGGTTGTTTGGTCATTTTTAACATTGCTGCTCACGATAAACCTGGCGCTGACAAATACCACCACGGATCTAAATCGTATGCATTTATACAAGTATTTCTAAAGTACTATATATATATATATATATATATATATATATATATATATATATATATATAATGGTAACAGTAATACGTCACTTTTTAAATATAAATCGTGATATTCACTAAGATTCTTAATATTAAATTGATTCTATACAAGTTTTGCATGATCATAAGCATCGTCAGTTATGCCAGATTCATTTAATTTATTATAAAATTCACTTTTTGGTGGAAGATCGGTTTCGTTAAATTTTTTTCCAACTATCCATATAATCGTATGGATAAGTAACCTTTCTCATAACTAAATCTATTTTATCTTTAGGAAAATGTTTTTCTGTGTGTTTCATTTTATCTTTACTTAAATTCAATGATAATTTGGCTATACTACTGGCCATAAATTCAAATGTGTCTATAAATTTAATTTTTTAAGTTTCTGTTTCCTTCCCAAAAGTAATCAACTTTACTTCATTACTTGCAAGTAAATCTATATTTATTCATCATAGCCTAACGCGTTAATAAATAAATGAGCATCATAGGCAGCTAAATTATGGAAATAAATTGGTACAAAATTGGGCAATTTAAATTGTTGATTACAATTATTACATACATGTTTAATGAATTTTCCACTTATGTGATCATGATGGAATACTTTTTTATTCTCTTCTGTATATACGCATTTGCATACAGTACATTTATTTTATTTACTATGTAACACTTTTTCTTCTTTTGTTAGTGGATACGTTGGTCCAATTTGTGAATATATTCCCCCAATTTCGTCTACTTCTCTTTTAATTAATTGCATAAAGAATTTGAGCATTTGGACCACGATATATAACTGATATTTCATAGTATATGAATCGTCGTTTAGCTTTAAATCAATGTTATTTATTCGTTTATAAGTAAGATTATATCTTTCTTTTAGTATTTCCTTACAAATACCATTATCGATATCATCCTCCGTTAAAACTGGATATTTTTTTATTAATTTAAACTTAGTTATATTGCCTTTCACTGTTTCATTGTTAGAGCAGTCTTCTGGGTGTTTACTTAATTTCTCTTGAGAATAAAAGAATCGAAGACACATATCACATATATAAGTTTCATGTTGCTGATAATTGTTTTATGCTGAAAGCAGTTTCGATAAATCTTTTATCCAATAGTAATGCGAATTTTTCTCATCTTTAAAATAAAGTAAATTTATGTGTTTATCTTTTTTATTTTTTGTAAGTTAAAGTGGATATACCATGGATTTCTTATCTTCAATAGAGTATACATTTATAGATACATCAATTTGTTGTTCGATTTTTGGTATATCGTCAATTTTATAGGATATTCATATTTATCTATTATTTTGTCAATATTAAGACCTACATTTATATATTTAGTTACTCTGTCTGAATTTTTTGTCTGCTGGAAACAGTGCAGATTTTATTGTCTAAGGAAACCTTTTTTGATAGTAATTTTTAACATTTATGTATGCTTTCTTATTCTTAATAACTTCTGGTAATTCTATATATGATGAGCCATTTAATGTATTATACATATTTATAGATAATTGTATTCGAATTATTCTATCTAATGTCCAACCTGAACCTCCTCTTTGAAATTTAGATAATTGTGTAGTTATTTCTTGTACTATGAATTTATAAATCCTTTTAATATCTCCTTCATTCAATACTGAATAATTGGGTGATTGAAATGTAAATAATTCTACTTGATTATTATCTTGCTTACGGCAACTGGTATATAATTTAATACTGGTTTTCATCCCTCTAAGTGTTCTAAAATTGTTGCGTATTATATGAAAAATCGTATTTTCTACTGAAGTCAAAAAATGAATAGGCTGTACTAAATTAAATGTATTTTCAATGTTATATGTTGATATCCTACATTTAAAAGCTTTAATAACTAAGTAATTTTTGTTGCTTATTCTTTTAATTCTTCTGTTAACAAATAAATTATTATAGAATGGAAATATTTCTTTTAATTCTTTTCTATCTTCGGGATATAATTTGTTGATATCGACGTCAGCTAAAGGCAAATCTGTAAAATTATTCTTTGTTGTCCATCCGGATATTCTCTTACTTTTATTTGTAGACTTTTCAAATATGTTGGTAGAATAAAGGAATGTTTATTTTAATTATCTTTTCTCTTGTTTTACAGATAGATTGTTAGAGAATGGAAATATTTTTTCAATATCTTTCTATCTCTCTTATATAATTAATTGATATTGGCATAAGAATATGGTGAATTTGCGAAGTTTCTTCTTCTCTGCCCATAAATAATAAATGTTATAAGAGTTCTAATTAAATCGTCTTTGTTTAGCCTGTTTATATATTTTATTCCAAAATCTCTAGCTATAATTCTCATATCCCTCACTGTCCTATTGCTCAACTCAACTGTTGGATTCTTCATCGCCATAATAATATATTTATAAGAAATAAAAAGGATATTTGGAAAACCCGATAAGTGCCGAAATTATTGGGAAACTGTATTTAACTTCTTGTTTGGTAATATTTCTTTGTATATCCACCAAAACAATTTTTTTTTTCATATATTTGCGTGTTTGTCCGAAGAAGTTTTATTAGGAGAAAATAATTTTATAAATTTATTCTCATTACACACTTTACAGGTTTTGTGTTGGATAGCTATCGTGGTGATTTTCGTTTAAATTAACTAATGCCGTATTGTGTGATTTACTATTTTTGTGCTTTTTGAGAGAAGTATTATAAACATATTTTCCACATTCACACATTACTTTCTCTTTTATTAACTCATAATGACTACTAGCATATTCACTATAACATTTTTTACAGATGTTAAAATGTTTATCTTTTGTGTGTTTATGCAGTGCAATACTTTTTATGTCTAATACTTCGCCACACTTTTTACATTGCTTGCATGTGTTATTATTTTACATTTATAGTGCCGATTCCATTATATTTATACAGATAAAAAAATTTACAAAGAAAAAATATTTTTTTTGTAATTTCAAATTTTTACAGTCTTAATAAATTAGTTCCCTTTTAAATAACACAAACCAAAATGGAAGCACCCCTCAAGAAGTTAAACAATTCATATGAATTCACTAAACTATAGGAAACCAGAAATTGATAAATAGTATGAAGCTACAGAATTTCAAATTTACGAATCTAAGTTTGGAAAAAAAAACTAATTGCATTCTAGATGATAGGTATAAAATCACTTTACCAGATCGCTACGCAAAGATAATTGACGAAAATATCTTAAAAATGATGAATGAGGGACGAGTTGTTCTAGCATATAAAGGCTTAAAAGAAATAAAAAATGAAAAAACTATACATGATATTGTATTCATGGGATAAATTGAATTCTAGTCATTATCCTTTTAATATTTTACTTGATTTTATCTTAATTTGTCTGATTCTTACATAAATTTACTTGATTTAAATCACTCGCTCGCAAAATTAGTGTTTCTAGAAAACAAGAAATTTTGCATATTTTTTTTTTGCTTATTTTTTTTTTATTTTTTATTTTATTTTATTTTTTTTTTTTACACAAATCCTGCACGACGATTTTGTTTTGAAAAAATTGAACATGGCTTAAATTAGCTTGTTTTTGAGAGCTCCTAAAAATAAATTTTAGAGCCTAAATCAGCCTAAAAAAACCTTGATTTTGTAGCAAAAACCCTCGATATTTCGATAAAAATAAGGGGTGGGCCAGGAAGGGCATTATACATCTACTTATATCTGGGCATATAATCGAATATTTGTAAAATAAATTTCAATGAAGTTCTTCCTAAAGCAAATCAGTACAATTATTTCAGTATACCTTATTTTATTTTCTAAATGTTCAGTTTTTTGTAATAGTTTGTTTCAAAAACATTATAATTGCGATTTTGATAAATAATGAAAAAAAATTATGAAAACAAAATCATATTCACTTAAATTGAGGTTGAACCAGAATGGTTGAACGTTTCCGGTACAAAAGTAAACTGATGAATATTTGGTCTCCCTAACATCTTTAATGTGCACGTCTTGGTAACGAAGAACTATCCACTGCGTCCACTGCCATAGGGAGGTTTTAATATAGAAACGTACCTTGCGGGACAGAGGAAAGACGCGGGGTTGCTACGAACCCGCCGACTGACGCGGGAAGCCGCGAATATCGACGGAACGAGGTAGGTGCGCCCCCTCCTCCCTGGAGATGACAGGGTGATCAGGACGAGGCGCGTACCGGGATTAACTGGAATGATCTCCGGGCGGTCTCCGCCTGCCTTCTCTGTTGCACGGGCCAGGCCAGGACCCCAAGTTATCATCAAGTCGAGACTCGCTCGGCACACATCAAAGACGCTCCGGAGTCACGTGGTTTGGGTTAGGCGAGTGTACACGGCGACCGAGACCCAGGGCGACAGCGGCACAACTCGCAGTCCTCGCCCGCCGCGCCGCTCGAGGAGGCAACGCGACCGCGGTCCCTGAGCGGTTAGCCCGCTCGCCTTCCACCCAAGGCGATTACGGGTTCAATCCCTCGCCGGGGCCACTCTCAGGACCGAGCCGCTCGTCGGCGGGTTTTTTTCGGGAATCTCCCATCCCCCCCCCCCCTTCTCATACGACGCTGTTCTATACTCACTCCGCTTCACCCTCATCGGCTCCCAAAACCTCGATGCTAGAGCCGGCCAAATCTCTTCACTCACTCGCACGAGGAGGCTATAGAGCTGAATACATATGTTACAAACGTATGAACCCATTAGAAAAAAACGTAAAAATAAATGTTTCTCCTAACTCTCAAGAGCAAATATTTGACCAACATGATGCATTTCTGTGATGGTACATTTTTAGTTCTATCGCAACGCAAGATATTATATGGAGAAATAAATGCCCCACTCTCTAAATTCGATTAAGTGGAAAACTTACGGCTAGTTTTACTTCAAATTGAATTTTGAAAGTTTAAGTTCAGATAGGAGCGAGCCACATAATGGAGTTCCACTAACATTCTTAATGAAATTGTAATTTCAGGAGAAATTATTTTGAGTTGTAGGCTAACGTATTGATTTTATTTCGTTTAGAGACTTGTATAAGGAACGATAAATTTAGAACTTTTACAACTCGTTTACTTTTTTTTACAAATAATTTTTCTTCGTAGTCATACTTTATATTTCAGACTATTATTTTGTATCACAAAGAAAAAGGATATAATATTCTGAAAAAAAAAATGCAGAAAATAATTTTACCATTTTGAACGACCTTTACTTAACACGGAGAATGCCGTATAAAGGGGCTTATTTGACTAGTGAGGAGAAAATTTGACTTGTACCGCAATAAAAAATGTCTCCGAAACGGCTTTTATTTATTGGCAGTCTGAGTAGAAAATAATGTGGTAACACTTGATACTTGGCAGGGCTGCCAACACACGACAGAAAATAGTTTTGTTCCCTAGTGATTCAAGCATCGCCATTGGTCAAACTAACCTATTGTTACGTCCGCGCTGCTGGTTGTTTGCTGCTGAACGAGCATTTTCGAAACCTCTGCCATTTCGTATCCTGCCGCAATGTGTAGAATTTATATTGCTTGATAGCTTTATTCATGCGCCGATCAAATGAAACTATAAACCACTTACGAACGTAAAAATGTTGTCAACACGCTGATTCGTACTCTCGAGTGTATAAAAAACAGAAGCCAAATTGAATAAATACAGTGTCTCAATTAAAAACATTTTATTTTCAGAACAAAGGTATGACTTCGGACTACTTTTCGTACATTGTTGTTAAAATTACTTGAAGTAAGCCTGCCAGCCTGCCAGCCTGTCGTTTAAAATACATGCAGTTTAGTGGCAGGGACATTTTTTGAAAGAACTATTTCAAAAGTGTTAACCGGAAACCAGCGATAACTGTTGTTTGTCACGTTCAGTTGAACACATAAAAAACTAAATTGAATTTTTTGTTCGGTTTTCCCCGTTGTATATAATTTCTCCAAATACAAAAATTTATATTGTTTCGACATTATGACTGACTTAGACTATTGATCAAACTATCGCTACACGAATTCTTGCTACAATGTATAAAATAAGAAATGAGCAAATTTCAAAATTACGCATTTTATAAAAAAGTTTGTGGACGTAACACAGAACGACTTTTATTTGGTCAGTTATGCCAATATTTATGTTCAAATACAATATATACATATTGCTGTGACCCCGCCGTAGGCTGACAGGTCACGCACTATTGAGAGGGTGACATGCTGAACACAAAGACAGGACTCTCCTTAAGCATCTTTATATAAATCTCTATAACTAACAAGAGTATAACACTTTACAATAATTACGATCTGACAAACGGGAGAGTAATTAGGCTTTCCTTCTATTCAATTACGTTAAAGCCACTTGTGTTAGTTACCAAACGAAAGTCTCTCAGTCGTAACCGTTTGAAACCAGTTCACCTTAGTCCTTGTTACCGAAGGCTGCGTCTCCTCGACGTATCGGCAGCGGCGGTCCCCAGTACACCTCTTGGGAGGTCAGCCACTGGCTGACGGCGTCTCACGCGTCTGGCTGGCGTCTGGCCACGCGACGAACCTCGCGCTGGCCTATATCCACCTGGTGTTTGAAGTAGCTGCCATATTGTTTACAGTTTGTCGCAATCCCTGGCTTCCTGATTCCCTGCTGAATGTGTTGCTAGGCTCACGCGAGCATCAAGTAAGGGCTCGCTCAGATCACAGTATCACCCTCCCACTTCAAATCGAGCTGGTCCCCAGCTCTGGAACTGACGTTTGGTGAAGTGGTACAATACGAGTTTCCATCGACCTCATGGCGTTTGTCTGTTTCCGACAGCAGGAAAACGGTTAGGTTGAAGCCCTATTCAATAATGACAGGAAGCGAGGTTAGGAAGAAGTGATGAAGCAAGGGATTTGGGGTAGGGAGCTGCTTTGCCTTCTTTCTTGTGTGTAATGGTGTTAGAATTTGTATGTGAAGCCTGCTGGTTGTGTTTACTACGGCAGCCTGCGCTTGTATTAAATGGTTCGGCTGTGCCCATGGCCGTGAACTTAGCTGAGAGTGAGGGGTGTACAAGCTTCCTCTAGGTTTACGCGGCAACGCATACGAAATGCGGACGCGAATACGTGCAGCCTGTTTGATGGACTATCTAGTTATGTGAGATTTGTGATTAGGAAAATATTAAAAATTATCAACCCATTAAAAACGGCGACTGTGCGAGAATGCAACAAAATTTTCATTAATTTTTGTTTAACCTTAGCAATTAAAAAATTGGAAATCTCCCCCTTAACAATATGTATTACGGTTAAAACATGAGATATTTAATGTAGTGAGAAAAAATTTTTATTTGACAATGTTAATTAATTTTCGCCTGAAAAGGATAATAATTATATATATATATATAACATGCACTTGTATTTGTGAAAGACATACACTAGTGGCCTTATTGTTGGGCCATATATATTATATATATATACATACTTAACCTAATTCATTATTTTATAATTACGATATTGAGCTTGTTTGTAATGTTATGAGAAGGATGTGCGTAATGAAATGTACTATTATCTATGATTTAAGTTATTTACTTATGTCAAAAAATATTTTTCTCAATAATTCTTATCCCTGCTACGTTTTGTTACTTAGGATGAGTGACACTGGAATATTTACCCTACTTATATATCATCTATACTTACAACTATAGTTAAAAATATCTCATCCCTAGCCAGTGTAAATCTGACTGAATACAAGAAAACATTAATTATGTTGATTTAAAACTCTCTGGTGCAGGTCTCAGACATTATGCAAATTTATATAATTTTTAAGGGTTGTGAAATACTTAAAAATTGATTTAATGTGTTGCTTGAAATCAACTTTTGCATATTTAATTTCATAGGTTGTGAACATATGCTGCACTTTAATTAAATTATGGACCTTTGTTTAATAAAATAATTGTAACAAGAATATATATATATATATATATATATATATATATATATATATATATATATATATATATAAACATATAAAGTTTACATTATACTCAGCAATGAACAATACATCTTTGAGTCCTGCTTATAACTTATCGTTTAGATGTAAATGTGTCTGAGTGCCGTGTGTGTATATTCCTTGCCGGGCTGCTTGGGAGTGCAGTGTAGTGAAATATGGTGCAGCGTTACCTTGTGGTGACAATTTAATTACGTGTGATGCCTCGCTGGGTTGCTATAGTGCGCGCCGCCGTGGTGGCCATGGGGCTGTTATGCGCATGCCCTGAAACACTTTCGGTATGTTCTAGCACTCATACATAACAATTTAACTTAACATATGTGCCCTTTGAGTCTCAATATATACTAGAATAAATTTTACTTAATTTAATATGGGTATGGGAATTAAACTTTATAAAAATTTTTATAAGTCAACTTTTGCATAATTATCAATGATATATTTGTATACATTTTCCATTGGACTGACTTACATCATTAATAACTTTAGCTTGATTGATTTGTTGGTTTAAGGGTACTCTCTTTTGTAATTAACGGTAACAGCTGTTGGCTGTACAAGGTGATCGTGCACGTCACATGTGTTAGCAAAACAACGAAGCGTGCTATAACAAACAGCACAGTGTTGCGATAGCCTTGCACAATCGTGGTTCACAGTGGGCGTTCCTGCACGATGCGGCCTTTTGGTCAAGTAGCTAGGCGGGGAGTTGTTTGTGGAATGTGGCGCATCTGAACCGAAAATGAGGCAGCAGCTTGTCGCCGCGTCCTTGACGTCTGACTGCACTTCAGCGCACGCGATCGTGCGTTTTTATGTACCGTATACACTGCAGTATAAGACTGTATTAGTGCACAACTTATTTTCTTTTCCTTTTATATAATAATTTTACCTAACTGTTATCACGTATAGATGTACACTTACATAATTACAATATTTGAGCAATATTCCCTTACTTATTTCATTTATTAAATTTAAAAAATATTATGACTCGGGTCTCTTATAGTACAACTTATGTGTTTACGTCGTTGGTAAAACCCTATATTTTACATTGGGAAGTGTTATTAACGCAAGGAAATAGCTGCTTTTATTTAAGTAATCTTATCAATATGCTGCCTCATAAATTTTATTGACTTGTTGGCAAAATAAAAACTAAATTATTCAAAGTCCATATAGTTCATAATGAACAGCCTTATTCTATTATATTAAGAAACGCACACTACTCGAACTTTCTTTATATGATAATTTTATAAACTTATACATACTTCTTCCTATTATATATATATATCATATGCAAACATTTCTGTAACTGTATTTGTGGCAATTTGTATTCTTCGTTACATTTCTAAGATCTTTCATTTCAACACAATATATTATTGTTTTACTGACTTCTATTTGCGCTCTGAAATTAGCTTATTTAAGTCCTATGTTTAGTATAAATCTTTAATTCAAAACAAATTTTATACTAGCCTAAGCATGTATGAATCCTTTTTATTTGTAATATATTGTAGGCACTTACTAACTCCTTAGCTTACTAATAATGTGTGTTAGCATACATCATTTCTACATTAAATTATTATATATTTTATGGCTTTTGTTTATTTCCTCCGCCTATTGGAAATTAATGTCATGTGAGGACTGATCGAGGCCCACAATTATCACAACGGGGCCTAATTGCAATGCTTTAGTGGCACATTGCCTAGGACTGTATAGGCTACATTTATGAGCCTTACAGTGGAAGACCCTGCTTCCGTTCTGGATTTATACTGCCCGGAAATATCCATGATGACAGTGGCGTGAAGAGGACACTCGCAATGTCATTTCAACTGCCCTGACACATGTGCCAATATTTCTGCACTCAGGTGAGAAACAATCAATGTCGGGATTTGCCCGATGTGTCCGTAACGTGAGCAAGGAATGAGCGGTGACTATGAATGGTGGCTGGAGGGCAGTACGGCAGCTAACAATGTGACTGCGCGGCAAGGAGTCTTCTACGTTTCAGAATGCCTGTGTAGCTGTGGTGTCACCTGGCCGCCCGTGAGCCTACCACATGGCGTGCGTAGAAGCTATGGTTCTTTAATACGAGACTCAGAATACCGTTATTCTTATTATGTACGGGCAAAATACTATGTGCTGCACCTTAATACCTAATATTTTGCGTTAAAACGTTTACTAACATACCTGTTGCACGCAGTGACTTCAAAATTGAATTTTTAACACACCTTATTGCCTTTGACGTGATACTTATTTTCTTCATTATATAGGGGAAATTTATACATGCAATGCCAATTTATTTAGTGGATGAAATTCGCGTGGGCGGGAGGGGTTGTTTATTATAGACGGAGGAGGTGGTCTTCTGCCTCTCGGTCGCCTTGGTTTTATAATACTGAATTTACACTAATCGCTCCCATCACTTGCTGTGACCCCGCCGTAGACTGGCAGGTCACGCACTATAAGGGGGTGACGTACTGAACATAAAGACGGGACGCTCCTTAGGCGTCTTTATATAAATATCTAAAACTCCCAAGAGTACAACACTTTACAATAATCACGATCTGACAAACGGGAGAGTAATTATGTCTTACTTCTATTCAATTACGTTAAAGCCACTTGTGTTAATTACCAAACTAAAGTCTCTCAGTCGTAACCATTTGGAACCAGTTCACCTTAGTCCTTGTTACCGAAGGCTGTGTCTCCTCGACTTATCGGCAGCGGCGGTCCCCGATACACCCTTACTGAGAGCCCTTCCTGAGAGGGCGGCCACTGGCTGACGTCCGACCGCGTCTCCCGTGTCTGGCTGGTATCTGGCCCCGTGACGAACCTCGCGCTGGCCTATATCCGCCCTGTTTGGTGTATCGCCATACTGCTAACTGTCTACAGTTTGTCGCAGTCCCTGGCTTCCTGATTCTCCCCTGAGTGTGATGCTAGGTTCACGCGAGCATCAAGTAAGGGCTCGCTCAGATCACAGCAATATGCACAGGAATTTTTTTCTATGTTTAATCTTAAAGTATTTTATTTTTAAATAAATTTTGAAGCAGTGTTTTGATGAAGTTAAGAAGTTAAGAATTTTCGCACCTTTTTTTCTAAAATGTTTTTTTTTTTGTTTTTCAATGCAGAAAGGGGCAGAAGCTTCCGTCGTCAATACTGTTGGCACCATCACTGTTCCCAAGCTGAACTGGACGTCTTTTAAAGAAGTTAAATGACAAAACATCTAATTTTACTTTTCTGCCAATGGACATTTGCATTTTTTTTACTATAATAACACATACAAAATGCTTTTGGATTAGGTTACGTAAAGGACTATCCGAAATGTAACCGAATCTGATCTAGGCGTATATTTAATCCGGAAGATTATTTTGCATTCCAATTGTTTTGTTAATAATTGCTGCAATATTAGATATTCCTTATGGGCGAAGTCCTCAATGTCAGCGATGATGGAAAAAAGGATCTTCGGTACGGCAGAACTGGCAGAAGAGGCAGCCCAGCTTTAAGGGGTGGTATAAAAGCAACAAATGACCACTGCCTTGTGGCAGGTATTGACCCAGAGGCTAGGGGATTAAACCCCGACAGAAAATCGGGCATGGCAAGATGCCTTAAGATGGCAGCCTCATCATTTGCCTTACATTGCAACAGACTGATAACCTGATCAAGATAAATTTTAACTACTCATAAGCTTCATACGGAAAATCTGGACAGATTTGAACGACGACGACCCAGGCAAGGAAAGGATAAACGATTAGAAATTAAAGAATCCTAGAGGCCAGACGGATGTTGGTCGACCAAGAAGAAGACGGAACGAAGTATGAAGCCGGAACAGGATGTGGCCTAATCCATGAAGTGTAGAAGAACACACACACACACACATACATATATATAGTTTTAATACTATGTGAACTAAAGTATATGGACGCCCCACGAAACATGTGTATAAAACAGAAGGAGACACAGTATTGCCATCTATTGCCAGGAACATGGTCAGCGATCGCAGTAGCGACAGCACGAGACAGCAGAATGGGACGGTCTGAGGAACTCACGGACTTTTAGCATGGTCAGGTGGTTGGGTGCTGCTTGCTTAGAAAGTGTGTGTGCGAGATGTACACCCTCCTGAATATACTTAGGTACACGGTTCCCTATGTTATAGTAAAGTGGAAACGTGCGGGGACACATACAAAGCCAAACGCGTGCAGGTCGACCCCCCAAGTTGACCGCCAGATACCGTCGAGTGTTGAAGAGGGCCGTACAGCAGAATCGTCAATCATCCATCGCCACCATCACACAGGATATCCAACCTGCAACAGGCTCTACTCCAAGCACCATGACTGTTCGATGCGAAGTGCGGAGACGTGGTTTCCATGGCTGAGTAGCCGCTCATAAGCCACACATTACACAGGCAAATGCCAAACATCACCTCGTATGGTGTAAGAAGTATTTAAACGGGACAATAGAACACTGTAAAACCATTGTGTTGAGGGTTTATTCACAGTATACAATATGGTGATCTGATAGTAGGGTGTGGGTGTGGCGAATGCCTGGGAACGACATTTACCAGCCTGTATAGTGCCGACTGTGAAATTCGGTGGTAGTGAGGTAAGAGTGTGGTCATTTTTCTCCTGGAGGGGCCTTGGCCCTCTTGTTGCTTTACATGACACTGTTAAGGCACAAGTTTAAGTTGGCATTTTAACCATTTTTATGTTGCCTATCTACCATTGAGGATCAGTTCGGGGATGACCGTTGTGACTTTTAACATGGACTGACCTGAGCGGAGTCCCGATTTGAATCTGACAGAACAGCTCTGGGATGTTTTGGAAGCCCGATTTCGTGCTAGACCAGATCGACTCACAAGTTTTCTAGTGCAGAGGTTCCCAAGACTTAGTTTACGACGGGACTATGCAATGCTGTTATTCGCATAAGAAACAGTCTATGCGTGACTACCTACAAAGAGATGACAACATGTAAAAACACATGCAATATGCATCTCAAGAGATTCCCATTCTCTGTTCAGACGTTCATTACATGTTTGTTGAAATAAACAATCCTGAAGACACAAAAATGCGATAATCTAATAATGGAAAACCATTCTTCAGGTTCCCTTCAAATCACTAGATCTTCAAGCAGATTGTTTCAGAAATCACAAACTTTTCGATCTTTCAAAATTTTTTAGATCTGGCGAGAAAAGTAACAAGTGGACAACTATGTTTGCGCTACCGCCAAAGATGACAGTGTACCAACAATAAGTGATTACGATTGCAGAGAGATGACGTACACATAGGCCCAGCAGTGCCTTCTCGTGTGTGACCGGAAAGGTCAGTGGTTGAAGGCAAATGTCAGTCAGTGAAGAGCCGTCAAACGAAGTGAAAGCAAGTGCCAGTATACCGAGTCGACGTCAACGGGGCAGAATGATTGGTCTACGGGAAAGGGGTTTGTCATACCGTGACATTTCAGCTCGTACAGGGCATACTACTTCGAAGTTATCGCGTATGTGAAAATACGGAATAGAAGAGGGTCATACGCGGCGACGAGCGGGTACTGGACCACGCAATGTGACCACAGCACGGGATGACCGCCATCTTGTCCGCATGGTCATAATGGACCATACAGTCTCGTCCACAGTGTTGTCTCTACACTGCAGCATGGTAAGTTTCCATTGTCGAGAAACCACAAACGCCTCAGACCGCAATGGGCACGTGAACTCCGTCGCTGGCGAGCTGAGTGGCTAAACATAGTGTTTTCGGACTAGTCCCACTTCAACCTGTCTTACAATGATAGCTGCATACGTGTTAGACGCTACCGTGGTGACCACAATCTGGCAGCCTGCATTGTGGAATGGCATAGCGGCCAAACACCAATTGCGATGGTGTTGAGGGAAATTTGAACAGCAACAGCCACATCAGGGAGGTCTTAGAGCCCTAGGTACTGCCCCTCATTCAGTCAACTTCACATGCAATAGTTCATCAGAACAAAGCCAAGCACATGTGGCGAGGAATGCGCAAGCCTTTTTCAATGAACAACGTGTACCAGTGCTTCTCTGGCCTGCACGTTCGCCTGAAATATCGTCCATAGAACATGTCTGCAATATGGTTAGTCGGCGACTTATTCATCACTGTCCTCCAACAACCACTGTTGATGATTTGTGGACTCGCATACAAACCGAGTGGAGGGAGATTCCCCAGGAACATATCCAGGTCTTCATTGATTCCATACCACGACGTTTAGGGGCTCTGATTGTAGCACATGAGGACTTCACACCATACTGAATTCTCAAGGACAGAGATTATGTTCAGTAATCCTAATCAATTGTGAATTGTGTATTGTCATGTACCTAATCTGTGGTATAGAGTTCTTTTCAATAACATGTATCCTTCTTGATGTTGAATTATTCACAACCGTTAGAGTAAAAAAAATACACAACTTATTCTGTAACTGCTTGCCTCCCACCAAGACGAACCAGGTTCGATCCCTGGCTGAGTCACTCCCGAATTTTCGCAAGTGGGAATCGTGGCGGACGATGCCGCTGGTCGGTGGGTTTTATCAGGGATCTACCCCCCCCCCCCCCCCCGACCTTCAATTCCGGTGCTGCTCTATTCTCACCTAATTTCACTCTCATCGGATCTAAATATCTCGCAGTTACGAGTTGCCCAAATCTCTCAACTCAAATCAACCCATTCGTGTGACATCATAAATTCTATTTGTTAACATTAGAGTACTTAGATTGCTGTGAATCAAATAAAAATAAATTGTTTATTAGTACTCCTAACTTTGACACAATTAAGATACGGCTAATGGTGAATGTATAAAACACAGAAAAATTTTCGCTGAATAAGTTTGAGTTGCTCCTATAGCATGTATGCTATAGGAGCAACTTTATAACCGCATTGGGCCTAACAAAAATTCGATTAACCCTTTGAAGAGGCACTTATATACTCGGGGTTGCATTTATTTGGAAATTTATTTGCTCTTGAAGACAAAGCTCACACATTTATAGTTTTACTATTTCGCTAGACTTTATCGTAATCGAAGTAAAAAATGACAACTAGTCAAAATTTAATTTTTAAGAATAAAACTGCCCCTTTCAAACGAACACAATGGATTGTAAACCGTGTTACTTCTATCGCAATACATTAATTGGTGCGTATCCATCGCGTGACTTCATTGGTAGACGGCCAGCAGTAATAAACTTTGCAGAGTACAGTAGGCATGTCCGGTGTAGTCAGGTCCAATAGGACAATGGTAAGTCGAAATGCAGAGACCAACCAAAATTATATTGCTGTAGTGTAGCATATAGGCAGCTCACTTCAAACTT
Organism: Dryococelus australis; assembly: GCA_029891345.1. Classification (NCBI taxonomy): domain Eukaryota; kingdom Metazoa; phylum Arthropoda; class Insecta; order Phasmatodea; family Phasmatidae; genus Dryococelus; species Dryococelus australis. Next base: position 45,951,374 of record CM056996.1, read on the forward strand.
CTCCTCATTGTTATTAAATTACTTACATCATCAAAGGGTTAATGCCACGAAGTATTGGGCAGGGTACGTGATGTGCAGGAAGACTCGACAAAAGCGGGATATTAGAGATTTACATTTAAACGCGGAAAACTAGTATACTGTAGTCGCGGTATTGTGACCGACCAGCACACCCGATGACAGTTACGGAAATACTTCGGTATTTGGAAAGGGAGTTTGGGGAAGGTGTTGGGGCTGAGTGCTGTTTGACCCAGTGAAAGTGGCGGGGCGGGATGCGTTCGCAAAGCAAAGAGGTGGGCGGCGTGGCGCGCGCCACCGGGGTGGAAATCCAAATTAGCCAGGTGGTCGGGGAGGATGCGCGCCACGGGAAGGTGGTTGGAGGGTGACTTGCGTGTGTTGGTGAAGAAGGTGGAGGGGCGCGGAGAGCGCCGTAAGCGAGAGGGAAATCAGCTCAAAATGTAATTAAGACTCGGCGTCTCGCGCTGCGACGGAGGAAGGCGGCCCTCCCCGCGCGCGCGCTCTCGCGGCGCTTCTTTAGAGCTCGGCGAGTAACAAGAAAACCGGAGCGCGGAAGTGGCGCCGTCTGGGCGACAACCGGCCAAGCGACCTGTGACATCGCGCCTCGTGGCCGTGGAATCAGTCTACGACGACATTCACGGCGTATTAAATATGACCAGCACCCAGTTCGCTACTTCACAAGTCAAATGGGCCAAGAGATTAGGATAGTTCTTAAGAGCGGGATGGAGCAACGCCTCCAAGGTCAAGTATCGAGGGAGCGATACAAACACGCACTTCTAGCGCCTCATCGCTCCTAAGCACAAGGCGTGCAGTGTTTCCGTCGTGAAGCTGTACTGTGCAAAATTAGATCTGTAACAGTGGACTTTATTACACGCGATGAAAGCCCACAGATTAAACTACGTCCTTATCTTTGTACTTTCCTCTTGCTGCTTAGGAAAAATGCATACACAAGCTTTAAAAATGTTATATTTTACAATTTTCACGATTTTTTTTCTCCAAGAATACACTTAATGTGACAAAATTAAAAATAAATAGGAGCATAGATAATAGTTTTTTCATCTTTTCTGACAGAAAGTCGTATTTGCAGAACACTTGTTTGCCGCGATACACGTATTCGCGCAAACAATTATTTCACAGAAAATGTTTCAGTACATCCTCCTCTTAAGGTAGCCGCCTGGGGAGGCCGTCGCACGCCGTACAAAGCTCCAGCAGAAAAAGTTTTATTAAAAGACTATCCAAGATGTTTGAGTGAGGTCTGATCCCGAATAGCATTTAAGAAACGTCACGCGTCTCTATACATGTTTCAGTTTCTCCATTTCTCTCTAAAGTATGTTTCTGCCATAGTGAAAATAGCTCAAACGGGTGTTTGCAGGACATTTTTAGAAATTGAACATTTCGGTACAAAACATTAAAAAAAGAATATGAATGTGCATCAAACATTAATTTTTATTATTACGTCAAAATGGCAGGGTCTCCGCTGAAAGTCTCATAGAGGCGCGTTATCGACGGCAAGACCGCACGCGGCCAGTTCAGTACTTTGCGCGCAGAGGCGATGAGAGTGTTGATGCGCATATCTCGGGTAGCCCCTAGCGCTCCCACGCTTTTAGACCTCAGACTTGCAAAAATCCTTCAACCAGGCGGTTACCTTAACATAGAGGTCTTGAGAGCCGATGAAGGTGAAGCGAGGTGAATATGGACCAGCGCCGGAATGAAGGGTCGGGGGGAAACGGGAGATCACCGGAAAAACCCGCCGACCAGCGGCATCGTTCAGGTACGATTCCCACATGCGAAAATCCGGGAGCATCACCACCGGGAATCGAACCCGGTTTGTTTAGGTAATGGCGAGTAGTCTAACCACCACACCACCGCGGCCTCTATATTGACATATTGTGTTTATTCTTCAGTGAATGGCTTTAATAAAGTTACATGTTGTTGATCTTCGTAGCTTCCCTTTCGCCGTGCTTCTCGCGAGAGCAAAGGAATGTCAGGCAAGTGTAATCCGAGAAGGGGACGGCGCTTTACAAAGGTATGCCGCCACGTGCCGCTGTTATACGCCTATCGAAACTCGCGCGCTCCTTACATTAAGAGTGGGATGGACCTGCAAGTTTGTTTTTGTGGAATAGTTGTTTGCGCGAATACGCGTATCTCGAGAAATACATTTTCTCCAGATACGACTTTTTGTCAGAAAAAAAACCATTATCTATGCCCATATGTTTTACTTTAGTTATATTAAGTGTATTATCGGAGAAAATTCGCGAAAATGGTCCAATATCTCATTTTCAAAGCTTGTGTATGCAATTTTCCTAAGTGGTAAGAGGAAAGCGCAAATATATAGGCGTAGTGGGCTTTCATCGCGTGAAATAAAACCCCACTGTCAAAAATCTAATTAACACAGAACATCGTTAAGACGGAACACTGCACGCCTTGCGCGTAGGAGCGATGAGGCACTAGGACTGCGTGTTAGTGTCGCACGTATCGCTCACTCGTTTCTTGACCTTAGAAATGCGGGTCCATCCCACTCTTAAGCGGACAGAATTTCCGTTTCATTTCCCTTACCTCTCTGAGCGAGATTCGGGGTGTAGGGAATCTTCCAGATCGAACCACCGAGATTATTTAAGCGGCGGCGACGGGGCTTCGAGCTGACAGTTTTTGAGAGTTGAGAGTTTGGCGGATCGTGCGAGCTTCAGCGGCAGATGTGCGAATACCAGCAGAGCGACGAGCCAGCAGAGCGACGATGGCCACGAGAGCGAAGTCTGTGTACTGCGAGCATCGGCACAGCGAAGAGTGAGAGAGGCGGGCGGGACTACACTGGTCTATATTCTGCATGCGGTAACACGCCTCGCCGAAATACTACTAATGCCATAAAATGTCAGTAAGCCGTTGGTTAGTAAACGGCTGAACATTAGCTGACGTCCAACTAATAAAACGACATTGAGCCAACGTACTCCCAAGTATCATTTTCATGTTTGGCTAACGTGATTTTTTCCAAAGTTAGCGCAAATTTGAATGGAACGAAGGTTAGGTCAACGTTTGCCCAACCCAAAATTGCTACTGATGTTTTTGCGGGTAAACGCATGCTTCTGATAAATCACCGAGTTCGGTCTACCTTGTGTAATTTTTATTTTCATATTTCGTTATTTATGTATTTCTTGAAGTTCGAAGTTTGATAAAGCCCTTCGTGTTGGTTATTTCGGAAACATTTTCCGCCTGAAGCCTGAATGTTCGAAGTTCACTAGGACATGTCAAGTTCGTACTTAGCCTGTATGGTTACAACGTGTGCTATGATTAAACAAAATTTGTAACAGCTTATCGTCCTTGGAATTGGTGGGTGAATGAAACACCAAAAATAAAATAACTGGTTAGCAAATTATCATTACTATGTAGAGTGGAACAAAGGAAAAATACAGTTCAGGTCAGTAAAAATTATTTTTTACTATTCTGTGCTGCAAGGCGTTAAGATATTTAGTAAAGTTTACCAACGGAAATAAAGTCGTTATCACCGCAGTAATGCTTAACAACAGTGTACGTACTGAGTGTTTGCAACATATTGCTTGCTCAATTTGCATCACATATACATACTTGTACATCATTCACTTAGGAAACATTGGCAGTAATTCATTTTCCCATTTGCCGATTGATTGAAGTGTAAGTGCTTGACAACCTCACATAAATTTCCTTGATGTGCATTGCATGAAAAGGAATAACATTAGGCTGTTCACGGTAAAGTGAGCACTTTTGAGGGCCTAGTTAATTATTTCATTCAGCCATTTTTTAGCCTTTGCCCACCTTTATAAATAAATGTTGCCGTGTAATTAATAAACACAGTACGCGTGTGCACTCGGAAGTTAACTTCCAAGGCTAAAATAAAATGTATTCATTGATCATTATTCCAAATGACATGGCATTCAAAAGTGCTCACTTTACCGTGAATAGTTCATAACTGTGCAAGTAGCTTTACTGCGAATATCACAGTGAGGTATCTAGTGTAACGACTGTCCACGACAAAGTGAGCACTTTTGAAATCAACCTTAGAAAAATTCACCATTGTCCATTCCATATAAGTGGGGTAAATTTTGACATTTCTAGAAAAGTAACACGGCCACAATGTATCCTTCCACCGCAGCTGGTTTGCCACTGAAGAAAAGACGTTTGTAACAAATGTTTTGACATTTCTAGAAAAGTAACACGGCCACAATGTATCCTTCCACCGCAGCTGGTTTGCCACTGAAGAAAAAGACGTTTGTAACAAATGTTTTGACATTTCTAGAAAAGTAACACGGCCACAATGTATCCTTCCACCGCAGCTGGTTTGCCACTGAAGAAAAATACGTCTGTAACAAATGTTTTGACATTTCTAGAAAAGTAACACGGCCACAATGTATCCTTCCACCGCAGCTGGTTTGCCACTGAAGGAAAAGACGTCTGTAACAAGTGTTTTGACATTTGTAGAAAAGTAACACGGCCACAATGTATCCTTCCACCGCAGCTGGTTTGCCACTGAAGGAAAAGACGTTTGTAACAAGTGTTTTGACATTTCTAGAAAAGTAACACGGCCACGGTGTATCCTTCCACCGCAGCTGGTTTGCCACTGAAGGAAAAGACGTCTGTAACAAGTGTTTTGACATTTCTAGAAAAGTAACACGGCCACAATGTATCCTTCCACCGCAGCTGGTTTGCCACTGAAGGAAAAGACGTCTGTAACAAGTGTTTTGACATTTCTAGAAAAGTAACACGGCCACGGTGTATCCTTCCACCGCAGCTGGTTTGCCACTGAAGAAAAAGACGTTTGTAACAAGTGTTTTGACATTTCTAGAAAAGTAACACGGCCACAATGTATCCTTCCACCGCAGCTGGTTTGCCACTGAAGGAAAAGACGTCTGTAACAAGTGTTTTGACATTTCTAGAAAAGTAACACGGCCACGGTGTATCCTTCCACCGCAGCTGGTTTGCCACTGAAGGAAAAGACGTCTGTGACAAGTGTTTTGACTTTTGTAGAAAAGTAACACGGCCACGGTGTATCCTTCCACCGCAGCTGGTTTGCCACTGAAGGAAAAGACGTCTGTAACAAGTGTTTTGACATTTCTAGAAAAGTAACACGGCCACAATGTATCCTTCCACCGCAGCTGGTTTGCCACTGAAGGAAAAGACGTTTGTAACAAGTGTTTTGACATTTCTAGAAAAGTAACACGGCCACAATGTATCCTTCCACCGCAGCTGGTTTGCCACTGAAGGAAAAGACGTTTGTAACAAGTGTTTTGACATTTGTAGAAAAGTAACACGGCCACGGTGTATCCTTCCACCGCAGCTGGTTTGCCACTGAAGGAAAAGACGTCTGTAACAAGTGTTTTGACATTTGTAGAAAAGTAACACGGCCACAATGTATCCTTCCACCGCAGCTGGTTTGCCACTGAAGGAAAAGACGTCTGTGACAAGTGTTTTGACATTTGTAGAAAAGTAACACGGCCACGGTGTATCCTTCCACCGCAGCTGGTTTGCCACTGAAGGAAAAGACGTCTGTAACAAGTGTTTTGACATTTGTAGAAAAGTAACACGGCCACGGTGTATCCTTCCACCGCAGCTGGTTTGCCACTGAAGGAAAAGACGTCTGTAACAAATGTTTTGACATTTCTAGAAAAGTAACACGGCCACGGTGTATCCTTCCACCGCAGCTGGTTTGCCACTGAAGGAAAAGACGTCTGTAACAAGTGTTTTGACATTTCTAGAAAAGTAACACGGCCACAATGTATCCTTCCACCGCAGCTGGTTTGCCACTGAAGGAAAAGACGTTGTAACAAGTGTTTTGACATTTCTAGAAAAGTAACACGGCCACAATGTATCCTTCCACCGCAGCTGGTTTGCCACTGAAGGAAAAGACGTTGTAACAAGTGTTTTGACATTTTAGAAAAGTAACACGGCCACGATGTATCCTTCCACCGCAGCTGGTTTGCCACTGAAGGAAAAGACGTTGTAACAAGTGTTTTGACATTTGTAGAAAAGTAACACGGCCACGGTGTATCCTTCCACCGCAGCTGGTTTGCCACTGAAGAAAAAGACGTTTGTAACAAGTGTTTTGACATTTCGTAGAAAAGTAACACGGCCACGGGTATCCTTCCACCGCAGCTGGTTTGCCACTGAAGGAAAAGACGTCTGTAACAAGTGTTTTGACATTTTGTAGAAAAGTAACACGGCCACGGTGTATCCTTCCACCGCAGCTGGTTTGCCACTGAAGAAAAGACGTTTGTAACAAGTGTTTTGACATTTCTAGAAAAGTAACACGGCCACAATGTATCCTTCCACCGCAGCTGGTTTGCCACTGAAGGAAAAGACGTCTGTAACAAGTGTTTTGACATTTCTTAGAAAAGTAACACGGCCACAATGTATCCTTCCACCGCAGCTGGTTTGCCACTGAAGGAAAAGACGTCTGTAACAAGTGTTTTGACATTTCTAGAAAAGTAACACGGCCACAATGTATCCTTCCACCGCAGCTGGTTTGCCACTGAAGGAAAAGACGTTGTAACAAGTGTTTTGACATTTTAGAAAAGTAACACGGCCACATGTATCCTTCCACCGCAGCTGGTTTGCCACTGAAGGAAAAGACGTTTGTAACAAGTGTTTTGACATTTTAGAAAAGTAACACGGCCACAGTGTATCCTTCCACCGCAGCTGGTTTGCCACTGAAGAAAAACGTTTGTAACAAGTGTTTTGACATTTGTAGAAAAGTAACACGGCCACGATGTATCCTTCCACCGCAGCTGGTTTGCCACTGAAGGAAAATACGTCTGTAACAAGTGTTTTGACATTTTGGAAAAGTAACACGGCCACGGTGTATCCTTCCACCGCAGCTGGTTTGCCACTGAAGAAAAAGACGTTTGTAACAAGTGTTTTGACATTTCTAGAAAAGTAACACGGCCACAATGTATCCTTCCACCGCAGCTGGTTTGCCACTGAGAAATAGTGAAACAGTGTGACACAGAAATACCAGTCTTACGACTGGTTGCCACTGAAGGAAGTTTTGTAACATTTTGAATTCTAGAAAAGTAACACGGCCACGTGTATCCTTCCACCGCAGCTGGTTTGCCACTGAAGGAAAAGACGTCTGTGAACAAGTGTTTTGACATTTGTAGAAAAGTAACACGGCCACGGTGTATCCTTCCACCGCAGCTGGTTTGCCACTGAAGGAAAAGACGTTGTAACAAGTGTTTTGACATTTTAGAAAAGTAACACGGCCACGATGTATCCTTCCACCGCAGCTGGTTTCCCACAACGTTGAAGGTAAAAAAAGACGATTTTGTTGTAACAAGTGTTTTGACATTTCTAGAAAAGTAACACGGCCACAATGTATCCTTCCACCGCAGCTGGTTTGCCACTGAAGGAAAAGACGTTTGTAACAAGTGTTTTGACATTTCTAGAAAAGTAACACGGCCACAATGTATCCTTCCACCGCAGCTGGTTTGCCACTGAAGGAAAAGACGTCTGTAACAAGTGTTTTGACATTTCTAGAAAAGTAACACGGCCACGGTGTATCCTTCCACCGCAGCTGGTTTGCCACTGAAGGAAAAGACGTCTGTAACAAGTGTTTTGACATTTCTAGAAAAGTAACACGGCCACAATGTATCCTTCCACCGCAGCTGGTTTGCCACTGAAGGAAAAGACGTCTGTAACAAATTGTTTTGACATTTCTAGAAAAGTAACACGGCCACGGTGTATCCTTCCACCGCAGCTGGTTTGCCACTGAAGGAAAAGACGTCTGTAACAAGTGTTTTGACATTTCTAGAAAAGTAACACGGCCACGGTGTATCCTTCCACCGCAGCTGGTTTGCCACTGAAGGAAAAGACGTCTGTAACAAGTGTTTTGACATTTGTAGAAAAGTAACACGGCCACAATGTATCCTTCCACCGCAGCTGGTTTGCCACTGAAGGAAAATACGTCTGTAACAAATGTTTTGACATTTCTAGAAAAGTAACACGGCCACGGTGTATCCTTCCACCGCAGCTGGTTTGCCACTGAAGGAAAAGACGTCTGTAACAAGTGTTTTGACATTTGTAGAAAAGTAACACGGCCACGGTGTATCCTTCCACCGCAGCTGGTTTGCCACTGAAGGAAAAGACGTCTGTGACAAGTGTTTTGAGTCCGATGCACACTTGCATTTTCCTCCTTTCTCGTGTTCCCTGTTATGGCAGGAACTGAAAGTTCGACTGACGTTAGCTAACTTCCGTTCAGTAATTAATGCAGGATATTTAGGTTGACATTCCAACCTGTTTTATTTTTTAACTACAGAGTTAAATTTGTTGGGGTACTGTTTATTTTATTGCGAAGGAAAAAGGGAAAGTGAGTGAGGGGGAGGGGGGGAATCTTTACATTAACGTCTTTCGTGAGACGGCATTATTTCGATGTTCTTACGAGTGAGTGGTATTTTGAGTTGCATATTATTTCGATGGAGCAGTGGAGAATTTTGCTCGTATGAAAATAACATTTAAATTATTTAACTTCGAAAACTTTTCCTTTAATGAAAAAACAAAACGCAACACATACGTAGCTGTGCGTATTCATACAGATGCAGCAATATATACACGCACACACTGACCGAAGTTAACCTTACACTCGTTGAATTTACTATATAGACAAATTAACAAATATTATCCACCCTCTACAAAAGTGTGGAAAGTGCGGCTTTTTCAGGCCACGTGCATTTCAATAATTAAATTAATGGTTTACAAATACATTTACAAAGCACGCAGACTTACTGTTCGTCATAACAGAAAGTCTTTACTAAATTCATTTAAACGTTCTTCTATTCTAAATTCATTACTCTGCAAATCATTACTAATATTGGTTAAAATGTTTGCAAATTACACTCTTGTTTTTATAAACATTATCATTTAAATCCACTAACTTTATTAATTTTCCATGAATATAGTTTGATTGCGATTTAAATACGTTTAGCATGTTAGTGTTTAATTTTCCACATAGCATTTATTTACCGCGTCGCTATCTTTCATAGCCATACCCATATAACGTAATATATGTCCGTTCAAATCACAATTCCCATCGCGATTTTTTGTTAAACAGCTATTGTAATGATTGCGTTTTATACCGCTATGTCCAATCTTTGAAATGCAGACCTATATCTGCCTCTATATAGGGGATGTGTTGGTAAAATCACTAAAAAAAACCATAGTTGTCTTTCCAAAAGTTAAAAACACATATCTTTAACTTTGTAAAGGCCATATCGCCTAAAACATGATCATTGTAAATATGTTGCAGATTCATACTATCAATATTAAACACAATTACCATATTTGCATTATCATGCAAATTATGTTTTGGTATACGTGCGTAGCTTTGTGAAAGATAAAAACAATCAAGGTTTGAATGTCGACCAAAACTAAAATATTGTTTGTATTTCACCCTGCGGTTCACGCCAAACACAGTCAAAAATAAATACGGAATTGGGTAATGCTTCATTCGGAGGCACCATATATATTTTTTTGTAAAGGGGAAATATCGCATTCCTTCAATTAACGACAAAATGGTCGCTAATCGTTGATACTCTTCTTGTTGTATTGTTTAAGAAAACACATATACATTTTAAAATTCAAGACCATTAGGATGTTCCAACAGAGACATAATAACACAAGTTTTTCCACATGAAGAAGGACCGCTTATCATACAACATATATTTGATTGTAAAAGAATGCCATGTTTCTGTTATATTATGTTTTCTTTCGTATTTACAATTACAGGCAGATGTACATTCTGTTTTATGACCTTCATTTCTGCACAATTACAAAGTATTACATAACAAACAAATGTAAAAAACTATAAATGTAGGTCTATATATAGGCTCGCGTTCAGTTCAAAACAATGGTTCGTACTAAACGTATCAAGAAAGGATGCGGTGTATTGAATACATTGATTAATGAATTAACTTTTGAATTGCATTTACCAAAATACAATTATTGCAGACCAGGCACTAAACTTGCCAAACATTTGGCACGGAACGATCAAGGCATAAACTCTTTGGATAACACTAGTAAATAACAGGATTATAGTTTACGATCGAATAAACGATTTGAAAGAAAGACATAAAGCAGATAAAATTCAGGCCGATAATGCTGTAAATATAAGAAGGATCCAGCTAAATCAACAGGTGAAAAGCTTGGAGCTTGGGTGATAAAATTATGCGTGCAAAGGTGGAGAGAGGCATGCATGGGCTTAAAACGTAAAACGAAAAAAAAAAAAAAAAACAAAGATAGGGGGAATCATTCCATTGCTATTTCCAGCATTTACAGCGCTTGGATCAATCCTCGGAGGGGTTTCGGAACTCAGTAGAGCAGTTAAATCAAAAGATACAGGAATATATTTGAAACCATCTAAAGTTGGACAAGGACAAAAACCTCCAAAGTGAAAAAAACACAAAGTCCTGAATAGTATTGCAAAACGTGCACTTACAAACAAAGATATTAATGTAATTGTAAAGAAACTGGATATTCCCTATTTTCGAGGTATGTATATGAAAGACGATTTACCAAAGAAACCAAATCTTTATGAATGTATGATTGTTAATTTAGATTCGATAAAAAAAATGAAGGAACACATTGGGTTGCATTTATTAAGAACGTAAATCATTCTTTGTATTATGATAGTTTCGGCGATTTATGTCCTCCAATTGAAATACGTAATTAAAAAAAAACACAATTAAGGTAAAATTACAAAATTGAACAATTACCAAATACAATCAATTATGACCATTTATGTTTACGTTTTTTAAACTATAAATAGGATTATAATTAAGTATAATAGTAAAACATATTTCTAATATGTCATTTATGTTGATATTAAGTGGAAATTCGTTTCAATTGCATGCAGTATATTTCCCTGCATTGCAGTTAGATAGAGAATGCCAAAATAAGTCTAATCGAATTCATTACTTACAAAAGCATACCAAACATTAAAATGCATAACCAATCATTTACATCTAATATTGGTGATAAAACCTACAAGATTGTGATACCAGTAGGATATTATGAGTTGGATGACTCAGAAACATTCATTGAAGAGGCATTACCTGAAGATATACATTTCCGATTACGTGGACATCCAAATACGTTAACTAGTGCAATGTATAGTAAAGTCGATACCGATTTATCTGAAGACAATTGAAAATATGTTAGGTTAAGAACGGAGATTATATCCAGCTAATCAATTACAGTAATCATCAAAACAGGTTAATATATTATTGGTAAATGTCTGTCGTATAAATGTTAATGTTGTAGGCGGTCCATATTTGAATGGAAAACCTACAAATACAATACAAGAATTCACGTGTGCTGTGGCTCCGGGATATAAAATAATTGAAAAACCGAATACGTTGAAATATCTTCCAGTAATAGTGAATCGTGTTGATGAAATAGTTGTTACAATTGCCGATCAAGACAGTAAACTGATTAATTTTAGAAACAAAGAAATTACCATCCATTTACTTTTAAAAAAAGCTATATAAACTGTTGTATTCTGTTGGGCATTACATTCATAATGGGTATTGTGTACAATACTAAATCCGGATGTAAAGCATGCGGTTATTTTAAGAACTATGACACTAAGGAGCGTATCTTGAAGAAAGGAAGTATAAAAAGATGTAAACACGAGCATAAAATGCTCACTTCAAATAAGTTACCAGTGAAGTTAACACGAGGCAAACAATTGTATTTAAAGGAATTAGGATATATGATTAATAGAAATGTAAGACATACTTAATTTTGAAGAACCAATTAGATATGAAAATGAAATCACCAATACGAAAATACATGTGTCCGAACCATTCCGAGCAGGTCCGTATACGTTTCCTTCGGAAATAAGGATCTTAATACAAAATCACGATATTTACACATTTCCATCGAAATCAAGTTTAAGGTTTAGAGGAACAAATAAAAAGACAGCCAATGCAAGTAATCTAGCAACTACAAAAATAGTAAGAAATGAAATACTTCATTCAATCGACAGAACTGCATATCTGCTAAATGGAGTAAAAATCAATCAAACACGAGATGTTGGAATTTCTTCCACGATAAAGAACTATTTCTCAGGAACTGTAAACGATCTTTACACAGGGCTTATGACTTGGTGGATCAATGCTAGAGTTGTTATACCGTTAAGTATGGTTTTGGGGTTTGCTGAAGATTACAAACACGTCATATTAAATATTAAACAAGAATTAGTTATTCTATTCGTCAGTATGCATTTGAATGCCATATATGATACAGATAATAACAAGGAAGGTGTAACATTTGAATTCAGCAGTGTGGAATGATTGATGCAGCATATTGATATTAACATTCGTGAATGTGTAAAATTTTAAAAAAATTTATCGATAAGGGAAGAATTTATATATCGCATTCAGATTGTGGGGTTTAGAGATTTTTCCAACTCTACCACTAGCTCAAAAAATAGCGTGGAGTGTGAAATTAAGTTTTTTTGTCAGAAAGACCAGGATATGCTGTCATTTGTTTTCAAACAAATCGACAAAACAATTTAAAAGCTGATAGATCAGTATTCGATAATTGTGATATGAAAAATATTAAACTATATCTAAACAGTCAAGCTTACCCCTATGTGGATTTAAACATAAACTTTGCTATTGGCGAATTCCTTATTTCCTATTATATTTATACCAAGTTTCAGGAAATTTATTATAACAATAGCAGTTCACCGATTCTAGAACCTGAAACATTTAAAGTAGAGGAAAGTTATTTATGTTTGATGTAAGCAAACAAGATGACTGAATTGCACATAGCGTGATTGATTCACAAATTGCAAATACACCAATTCTGGCAAATACACAAGATTACACTCTGATAATTCACTTTAGATTAGTGAGTTACAATGTAAGAGATAAGCTGGTAAAAATAATAAATTGAGTCAGTAGGCGATGAACCACGGCTACAACGAGATGATTTGCAGTGTGCACGGATTTCAATCTGCAGAAAAAATATTTATCATTAAAGAATTAGCTATTACTGAAATAAAAGTATGTACAACTGTATTCAGCTTCAAATCACAGTTTGACTGAAAATATCTAACCCTCAAATACAAGAGAAGTAATAGATGGGTTACTAATCATCACCACAATTTAAAATGGGAGAGTGGGTATATAGAGTATGGTAATATTGAAGATATTTGCAACCATTACCTAAATAATTGTGAAATATATGTAGGTAGAGTTAAGCAAAAAACATATTTTAGAAAGTGTGTATAACATAAAAGTAATAGATATTCAAAAAGAATACATTTGCCCCTTGTTAAAACAATTGTGTAAAACATATGGATCTAATTCGACATACTCCTCTGCCAAAGAAAACTCAAAATTAATGCCAACTTGGGCAATGATGTCTGACGGGTGAAACAGAGTATGATGATTCTCCTCCCGAATCATCTGTGGATATTATTAAAGTGATATTGCATTATTTAGGATGAGTGAAATTTAGTATAAAACATATTTGGTGGTATGTTATTCACTACTTCATAGAGCTGGATCAAGAGAACAAAATCACATGCTTGTACATACAGAAATCAAAATGTAAAGTGAATATCAGCAAGTTATCAGCACATTGGAGCAAACCATTTCGACTTTGTTATGGAAAGAAATAATTGTGTAATTTGTGTGACATCCTGTAGTTGATTATGTGTTTCGAATCAACCTGTATTTGTTTGATACTTTGTGTGATAATGTTTTGGGACATCAATAAATGTGTCTTAAAAATAATTAATTTCCATGTTTATTTAACATATTCCTTAATAAAGCTGAAGTTGTTTCCTAACAAAAAAAAGTATGTTGCATTAATACGTAAGAGTATTGTAATGAAAAAGCCATAGGAAAAATTCTGGAAGCAAGCACTCTAACCACTTTTTCAGGACTGTATATATACAGTTATATATATGTATATACATGTATACATATATATATATATGCATATACATACATATATATACACCATCCTGGGTAAGACATGCTTGTTAGTAGTTAGTTTGTAAGTCAGTGGCCATTTAATCATAAAAGAAATAACAAACCAAACACATAATTTAAAAAAATACGTATATAAATTCGTTCTTGTATGCAAAAAAGGTAGATATTCTCAATTTTCTAGACGTTTAAATTTAAATTAATCACATGGAATATTTCCAAGCAAACATTATTAGCTAACAAATTTATACTCGCATCGAAATTTTAGACTTATAGTATTTCCCAGTGTCTCCAGACATGAAAAAACCATTATGTTTAGAAATATACGACCTTAGTAGTGTGACTTGCAAGTTTCTCCATAGTCATAATCCTTCAGGATTAAATTTCAACATTTTTCCAATAGTACCAATCACAACACCCCAGATCTCAGAGGTTTCCAGCCTGACTCCAACAAACCCCCGCAGAAAGCATTTCGGTTTTATAATACCCTGGGAAAAATATCTCTTTTGGCAAAACAAGTTGTCAAGGACCTTGGTCCGTCCTGGTGGGGAGGGTAGTTCAGATCAACGATTTTAACCATCAAGGATAACAAGGGCAAAACATCTTCCTATCTGTTTCGTAACATTTTGTGTTTTCTACTTGATAAAGATTAATATTCATTGCGGTAGCTCCATATTGCTAGAAAATATAAATATATTAAAACATACACAAGACATATAATAAGAATAAATATTTATTAAACAAGTTTTACCTCCCCATACACACTAAGCTTCACCCAAAAAAAAAAGTTTTTTTTTTTTTTTAATATCTTATAAAATAGAATTTCAACCATATTGAAAACATTTTAGGAGACATTAACAGAAAAAATATCCGTATATGTTTAGCGCAAATATGATTAACAAATTACAGATTAAGAAAACGAGAACATATATACTAAAATTAGATAGTAAATCGTAACACATTTCTTGACTAAGATAAGATACATTTTGAATTTAAAAAATATTTTGTGAAAATTTAATGTTTGCAGAAATATTAACTGATGTCATAATATTACAAAACGTAATACTTCATCCTATTAAAAAGAAATTACATTTAAAGTTTCGAAAACAAAAATAAATGAATAATATTATGTTTAAAAGATTAAGGTAATCTTAGAGAAGCAAAAAATAGGGTAATAGCAGGCGTGAATGGTTTTTATGGATTGTAATACTTTGTTTTTTATATAAATCATATATTGCTTTTTTGATTACATTTATCTCTATTACATTGCTCATCCTTTTAATTGATTATTAATTAAACAGAATGTATTTGTTATGAAGCAAAAGTTATTTTAGTGATAAATAAATGTTAACCATTTCTTCGAGGAAGAAACTTAACAGAGGTTTGGGGTGTTGGCTTGAGGATATTTGAAAGTCGTGGGTGCTGGAATGGAGGGGGCTGGGTGTTTGGAGGTGAGAAATTAGGCTTTTCGAATGCTTACTTGGGAATTTGAAATTTTTATAAATAGGGCTTTACCGACTATGCCCCCTTCCACTGTTTCCAGTTGTTTGTCAGTTCAGTTCGCCTTAGCATGTTGCGCTCGTATGAAGATTGTTTTCTTGGCTTATATACCTAATATTTTAACTGGGATTATTTTAATGATCTATTGAACGGACCAGATGCTTTGGCAAAAAATTTATTCGATTTTTTTTGGATGATAATGAAGACAGTGGGTCTGCTCTACAGCCGTTGCTCTTGCCAACACGTTCAACGTTAAGAACAGTTACAGTGCCTTCTACACTGACGAATCCAACAGTAATGCCTTCGGCGTCGAGATCAAGTATATTAAAAGCTTCACTAATGAGACAGACCTTCATGCCTTCGACATCGAGGTCTACAGCGATGCCTGCGACGTCGAGGTCTACAGCGATCCCTGCGATGTCGAGGTCTACAGCGACTCCTGCGATGTCGAAGTCTACAATTATGCCTGCGACATCGACATATGCAGCACCACCTTCGACATCGACCTCAACACCGTCGACCTCAATGCCTTCGATGTAGACTTCGAGATTGGAACCTCTAGATATCATCAGTTATCAAGTCAGGTGAGGCACATATACAAAAACCACCAATGTGTTTGTGTTGCACTCCACTAGACTTAGCCTGAAATAATGTGCGGGAAGATATGTCAAAACACGAGTTACATCAAGAGTTGGAAGAGTTTTTGGAGTTATATTTTGTGTTCACCTGAGTCAAGTTTACCGTCGCCTGACTCACCGCAGCGTGAATTAATTTGCCCACCTCCTCATCCTTCCATACTTTCACCACAGGAAATTATTTTTACTCCTATAACATCACCAATATCATATTTGAAATAATTAAAACTTATAGTGATGCTTTCTGATGCAACATATTTAATTTTTTTTTTTCAGTTTTACAATTGTAAGGATGGTCATGTGTCATATGGTGACATGGTTTTCAGGCATAATATGATGTGTAATATTTTTTATAAATTTAATGAGTTTCACTAGTAATAGGCTGAGGAGTTTTTACAGTTTTCATGATTGGAAGTATAAAGTTGGAACATTTTTAAGAAAAGTTTATTAAAGTTTTAAATGATTCATTAAAATGTTTAATGATTGATTTAAATGTTTAACTTCTTTAAAAAGTTTAACAATTTTAAGAAAAGTTTATTAAAGTTGTAAACAATTCATTAAAATGAATAACAATTTTAAGTAAACTTAATTAAAATATTTAGTGATTCGTAAAAATATTTAATGATTTTAAGAAAAGTTTTTCAAAGTTGTAAACAATTCATTAAAAGTTCTAACAATTGATTAAAATGATAAACTATTTTAAGAAAATTCCTTTCAAATTCTAAAGGGTTGTTTAAAAAGTTTCAATGATTTGATAAAAAAGTTCTTTGAAATTTTAATCGATTTATTAAAATCTTTAACATTTGATTTAAATGTTTATAAACTTTCAAGAACATTTCATTCACTTTGGTACAAGTTTGAATGATTTTAAGCAAGTTAATGAGTTTAATGATTTCTAATGTAAAATATTGAAAAGTTTTAATAAACTTTATGATTTCAATCATAAAATGTTGGAGATTTTCTGTCGCAACAGGAAGTGTTGTGATTTATTGCAGTTTTATGATGTAAGATGGTGTTTTGGTTAAAAAAACTTGTATAGCTTACACACATAATGGTAAATAAGTTTAATAATTTTCAGTTGTAACAGAAAATATTTTTGATTTTTGCAGTTTTATGATGTAAGATGGTGTTTTGGTTAAAAAGCTTGTATGGCTTACAAACATAATGATAGAAATGTTTAATGATTTTCCCATCATAACATCTTTATAGTTTTATGATATTAACATGTTTGATGTGAATATGTAAGGAATTGTTTTACGAATGTTAATTACGGTATGTTTTATGGACATTTTTTAAAACAAAAAAGAATTTGAATACAATTTTATATGTTAAAATTGAATGCCGTGACTTGTTATTTATTAGTTTGAAAATTCCCCCGTGTTATTATATAATGTCTTGTGAAAAATTGGATGTGTCTGAAATATGACTGCATATTAAATGAAAAAAATGTTCTTGAGATGACTAGGTGATGTTAAGTTGTATGTTTGAATTTAAAGCTAGGTAATTTGTTTGCTCATTTTCAAGGAAAATTTTTTTTACAAGTTGTTTCCTTACAATTTGATGATGGAGAAAATGAAACTTACAAAAATTATGGACAGAATCGAACTAGTCTGAATTAATTTTGAAACCGAAGGTCCAGACTTGTATCCCAAGAAAACTTTGCTGGGCCACTGGTCAAGCTCAAGAACCCTAGGGAATTTAACGAAACTGAGAGCCACGCAAATACCTTTCCAGGGTTAGGTATAAAGAGCCCTTAGCATCACAACACAATGTTTTCCACTGTCCTGAAATCTACAGCAAGCAGAGTCCAGCCAACTTTTAATATAAAAATATTTTTCTCACATAAAAACAGATTACAACTGCTTCATCTGGAAGATAATTTGAAACGACGTGAAATTTAACAGATTTCAGCTTCGGAAACAGTCATTTCAAGCTGGATACATGCTATTTAAGTAATATCACATCGAAAAAATAGTATTTTTTAAAAAATAAATCACAATATATACACATTTTATTGTAGATAGTAGAGTCGAAATTCTGGGTTAGGAATAACTATACCCACATTATATATATGTGTGTGTATATATATACACACACACATATATATATATAACCTATATATATATATATATATATATATATATATATATATATATATATATATATATATATATATATATATATATATATAACCAGTTTGAATATGTATGTCTTCATATAAATTTTAAATGTTTGAAAAAAGTTTAACCTGAGTATTAATTACATGTAATAATTATGTTCTAAGTTTAACTTGTGTAAGTGGAAAGTTGCGTGGTTTTGATTACTTTAAGACTTATTTTTAACTCACTAAGATTTTTTTAAAGTAGTGTTGGTATGAAAATTAACCATTTATTAGTTTAAACTTAAATAAGTTTGCTGGAAAGCAGAATAAAGTTAGCTGGGAACAGGGAAAACGTTTGCTGAAAACAGAAAAAAGTTAATTGGATTAAACTTAAAATGGTTAATATTTTTTAAAATTGAATTTACATTTAACATTGAAATTCTTAGTGATGAGAAAAAAAGTTTCATCGGCAGGAGTTGTGAAATTTTTTATTTTGCTGGGAATACACCAGGCTCTTGCCAGTCGAAAAAAAGGAGGAAGATTCAGTCTCCAAGTAAAAGTAACAGTTGGTTGGGAAGAAGGTGGAGGGGAGCTAGCCCAGGTCATTTCGAAATTCGATACTGCCTCTAGGAATGTAGCCTTCACGATATTGTGCACAAAAGTCTCACTTTGTTGGGGGGGGGGGGGGGGGTGGTGAAGGGAAGGGGACGAGGACTGCATGGGCAGACAAGTTCCGAGATATCCGAGAAATGCGTTCTCGGGTGGGGTAAGGTGAGGAGATGCATGGCCTTGAATCGATAGTGGGATTTTGCAACACCCTCCATGGGCAGGCCAGTTATCCAAAAATGCTTTCTGACCTTGTGGGGAGCAGGTTTTGCAAAGTGTGGCGTTGGAAGTGGCTAGTCCTCCGGAAACGAACTCTGGGGTGTTGGCGGAGGGGTGGTTGCCGCTAAACAGGTTTTTGCAGTTTTGGATCGATACCAGGGTGCGTGGCATTTGAAAGGCCAGCCCTCCGAAAAACTCTGTGTTGGGGGGGGGGGGGAGGAGAGAGATAGCTGAAGACGCGCTCAGGAATGTTGTTCCGCGACCTTGGATTAAAACTGTCAACTTCTGGACAAGGGGTTGGGGGTTAGGGGGTGTAGTGAGGAGCGACATGGGTAGTTCTAGCTGTCAGCCGCCATCTTAGTATCACAAGAACCTTCACCCTGCATAGACCTACCACCGGTTCTGTCGACTTCACCAGGCGCGACGGGTTTTGTGACGCAACCAAGGGGTAGCTAGGTCCCCAATTTGCGGTGTTGCTCAGCGGGCTTCGGAGAGTGATAACCACGACACTCGTTTTAATATAAAAATTTTTAATTTATCGAGAATAAAATAATTTTCATGTACACTACGTTTCTGTGTTCGGTCGACAAAACTTGGAATGATTTTTTAACTGTTGTTTCGGTAACTAGTGCCATGGATTTCACAGACTTAAAGGAAAAAAATTGTAGTTTGTCCGTTATTTTTTAAAAATATTTATTACGTTTCTATAAAGTGTTGTGGGAATGAGTTATGAAAGTGTCCCTATGCTTCGATGGAAATAATTTTTAAGTGAATTATTCTTACAATAGTGAAACTTTCGTTGTCTGTTGTAGGACGAATACAGAGTATTTCTCGTAAATTTCTACTCAGTTGCCTGTCAGCCTCCGATCATGCTCCACATATATAACAGCTTATAAGCTGGTGCATGTCATACAATCCAGTAATTAATTGACTGACCTTCAAGGCAGATGGGTGTGCTTTGGGAGAGGTGCGATTTCATTGCGTTTTTTTAATTCGTTGTTAATTCAACTAGTCTAATTTATGTATGTGCGTAGTAAACATAATTGTTATCCATTTTTCACGTAAATTATATTTACATCTATTTCCGAGTACATATCACCTTCTTTCGCTTGTCAGCCTCCGACCAGACTCCACACATATATATATATATATATATATATATATATATATATATATATATATATATATATATATATATATATTATATATATAGTCACGCTCTAGACATAAGCTCGCTTCATTGATTTATCACACTCCGAGGCAGACGGATGTGTTTTGGGGGAGCTCCTTGTGCAATTTCACTATGTGTTTAGTCATTTTCATGAACCTGTGTTTGTTAGGTATTTTGTATTTTAATTAAAATCTCCGAGTTTTTCATCTCAGTCTATAATCAAACATAGGTTATAAGTAAATGTAAGTCCTATATCCAAGCCAGTGCTGCAGCAACCTCCCGAGGGATTGGACGTATATGAAACTTTTTCTTTTTTATGCGTATTAATAAATTTATTTATTTTTACACGTGGATTCCGTTTCAGCAGTTGCTCACCAGTCTCACAGGCAGATGGACGTGTTTTAAAATATTGTCAGGTATGTGCGAGCGGCGTCAAGTAGTGTTACATATATCTTGTGTTTAGGAAGACTGTCGTTTAATTTATAGCAACATTTTTGTTTCGTTGTAGATCATTAATGAATCCATTTTATACTGGAGATTCATGTAATTGTGATCGTTTACCACTTGATATTCCCATAGTTGTGTTCGTTCTTTATACTTCTCTCGTGCAAATTATATTTCTAACATACAGCGCGGGGTAATAAAATCACGCTGTAAACATATTCATCGCTTTACGTTTAATTGATTTTCATTATGTAATAATTTCATAATGGATACTCGTGTAGTTGTGATCGTTTGAAATATACGATTCGATGCATGTAATATATTCATAGGTAGAACTCTGAAATTATTTTTCTCTCGTGCAACGGTGTTATTCATTTGGGATAATACTATCTTTCAAAGTCGCGTATCTACCAACACTGTTTACGTTCATCACTACCAAACAAAAAAAAGTTACACTTAGGCCACTCTTACACCAAACTCACCACATATATACCCTGTCCCTAACATGCCAGACCTCATCGAGTGCCAGAACTCAGAGGGTGAGGACTTACCGCCGCTGCTCCCCACAAAAGGAAAGAAAGAAGACCGTTAGTATACTCTTGTACCAAACACGAAAAAAATTTATCCGATTAAAAGTGAACTCTATCAATCCATTTAACCCTTTCAATAAATTTAGCACTTTCAACTTGATTAACGTTTTCCAATTTTGGTTAACCCTTTCAATCAATTTAATTAACCGTTTTATATCAAATTTATATCTAATTAATTAGGTCAATAAAAAGGCGGCTTCCCTTTGTGTCTACGATCCCCCGCCCCTACTACTACTGTTTTTCCAGAGTGCGGCAAAAATTCCATACATCCAAGGTTGTGGGTGGGAATCTGCCTTAACCATACAAGCGGCTCGTCACGTGTTACGGCCGCGCAGCGACTCGACCAGCCGGCCGCACTTCGTATTCTGACAGGAACTTCGCCCAGGTCCTCCACGTAATTCCTCGTCGTCGTGTGAACGTCGCCAAGTTGATAGCAGTTGCAATCCTCCACGTTGCCATGTTCGCCAAAACCCCAAATTAACTTCCTGTCCTGCCACCATCATCTATAACTCCGGGCACACACAACTAATTACTTCACTAGAGCCGTTAAAGTAACCACCTCAGTCATCGGGTGTTAAGAGTATAGCACTCCGTCCATTGGCGTGAAGAGAGATTTTATAGGGTAAGCAATAAAATAGCCCCACATATTTCAGTGTTTTAGAAAACATTTGCTAGTGCCGGGCTATGGTTCCATTTTCAATTTCTTCTAACAAACGCAAGTTCCAACTTTGCTTACCCTCCACGTGTATTTGCCGTTTCACAATACCTAGCATTAGTTATAAAAACGGAAACGAAGTGAATGAAATAATAATTAAACTGAATATTACTTTGAGAGCATATTACAAATTATGAGAAAACTCCCGTTTTCCCGACTACTTCCATCCACTTTCCAAGGAAATACGTGGACTGGAGGACGCAAACAGAACGACTGCTTACCCTGCCGAAGGAACGCGGAAGGGTAATTCGCTTGCGAGATAGATTCATCGCTAGTCGCTCCCGTTTGTGGAAATAAATACTAGATAGCAGCACTATAGGTGTACAGTACGGGTGTTACGAAATCTCTTGGAAACGCGAAACTCAGATTTTAATGTGTTTAAAATAAAATTAAGGCGAAAACTACAAAGCGTCAAACATTTCCAGTATCTACAGGGTTTACCGTGCGTCTATGGAATAAACGCCACTGACTCCGTCAGTTAAAGCAAATGACTTGCACCCCAGCATTAAGAAGAGTGTGGATTGAAACATTTTTTGTGAAACTGTTGTTTGCGCGTATTCACGTATCTCGGTAAGTATATGTTCCGTAAATACGAATTTTTGCTAGAAAAGGTAAAAAATAATTATCTACGCCACTGTGTTTTTACTCTAAACATATTAAGTATAATCATGGAGAAAATAATTCGTGAATAAGTTCAAATATCGGATTTTTAAATCTTGCCTAGGCAGTTCCGCGTAGTATATTCTGTGGGCTTTCATCGCGTTTAATAAAGTCCCACTGTTACATATGTCATTTACACAGTACAGCGTTACGACGGAAACACTGCACGGCTTGTGCGTAGGAGCGACGAAGCGCTAGGCGTGCGTGTTAGTGTCGCCCGTATTGCTCCCTCGCTTCTTGACCTTCAACGGGCAACTAAATACTCCCCTTGACGTTTAAGTTCGCGGCACGCACACACGCATTCAACCACGATGGAACAACTACCGCGGCCGACCGCCCGGTATAGAATGTTCGTGGTTTTCTTAACATTTCTTGAACTTAAGTTCAGAAAAATCACCGCATTTATGGCATGCTAGGTTATTTCCCACCATTTTTCATGTATCACAAGCGTTTTATGCTTGTGTTAGCATAAAAGTATTTTATTTTTTATTAAATTGAACTTTTATTAATTTTTTTTACTTATAAATAACAATTATTCCTTTTATGCGAAATAACAGGGAGAAAATAGGTGTGTTGGTAATGCCTAGAAGGAATAATTCTTCGGCAATATACAGTACTTTTGTTCACGGTAAAATGAGCTCTTTTGAAAGCCCTGCTTAAGATCTACTTGTATACACGTTGTCTATTCTTCCGCCTTATGTAAGATTAGCATTGTCATGGGCCTCATCACTTTATTAACGCGTCGGTCAAGTGAAACTGTAAAATTATTAGAAAAGTTAATATTTTATAAATGTTTATTTTTACTTTTTCGACTAGTTAGATAAACAGAAAGCGAAATAAATAATATCAATTATCAGAAATGGTTCCCTAACACTTTTTATTCAACGTTAAGATACGGAACTATTTCCCATCCACCGTCTCCAACTTTACTGGGCGCATGTCATACTCACCTCGATCACCCTCATCGGTGACCCACCTCGCTTTAAGAGCAGCCCAACTCTCTCTACTTGCTCACTCGCTGTGTGTTGTTTCATAACATTCAATACGAAATCGAAAATGTAAGTTTTGCGAAAATTCTAAAAATACAAGATGGAAGGGAATGATCCCCCTTAAGTACTATGCGATCGGAAAGCGGTTCAAACCTGGCCTGCACCCCTGCTGCCTCCATGGCAGACGACGGACTGCGACAAGTAAAATTTTATTATTTGTATCCCACCCATTCTTTTTTACCTCTTGCACCCTAACCGTACCCACCTCCTTCGCAATTCTTTGGTGGCACAATGCAGGCCCTCCGCTGCGCAACGGGCCCACACGAGGCGCCCCTCTCCTCAGTCGAAGCCAGGGAGAGAGAGAGAGAGCGAAAGAGGTAGTGAGCGAGACGAAGAGAGAGAGAGAGAGTTTCCTTACCTCCGGAGCCTTTGAGGTTGCGTTATAAATTACAAAGCCGTGGGAAGAGAAGGCGAAGCTTCGCCTTTTCCGCAGTCTACGTACGTATTACGGCTCTACGAGTCTTTTTGTAATCTCTTAGAAGTTTTCTTCTATTTGTTTGTCCCTCGCTTTTCTTCACCACCCCTTCTCCTGTTCCCACCCTTACCCCTTTTCAACAAAACCCCTTTTTCCACCTGCAGAACTCTGCGCTCGCTTTACATTCAATCAAAGCCACGGGGCTCGTCTGCGCTACGGTCCGTTCGCCAAACATCAACCTCCTAGGCTGGCTGGTCCTCTTGAAGAAATACAACTTTAAATCACCATCCGTGATAGTACACATATAGATTGATTGTTTCTTAGTAACGTACACTGATCGGAAAGGATTTGTCGATCGATTTCTGATCGAGACTTGTGTGAAGCAGTCGGTCAGCCTAGTTATCGAGCAGATGTTACACCGTGCAAGGACAGGAAAGACAATTTATCGACATTTAGCGGGCGAGAGTCCGGGTGACAGGGTGCCGACGTTTTTGGAACAGACGCACGCGAGTTAATTTTTTTTTTTCGCAAGGGTTATGCGTGCAGGCTTTTTATCTTTGTGTTTTCGAGAACTCGGTCCGAGGGGAAAGGTTACCGCTCTGCACTCCCCTGACAGCGGGTGGGGGGGAGGGGCAAAAAAAAAGGAGTACTTACCCCTTCTTCCCGCGGGCCAGGGTTGCTCTCCGCACCCCAAAAAACCGCCACCTCACGTAGCCGTCGCCGTCAAAGCAGGACGTCCCCTTAAATTCTCTTTGAGCCGCGCTATCTTCTTGGCTGGCTCCCGCGAGGACCCAGCCTCCGAGGAGCAGGGCGCTTTGATGTGGCTGCCGCGCCGCGCCGCGCCGTGCGCAAGAAAATTAAAAGAAAAGAAACATCTGGGTTTTTAGAGAACGACGGAGGGGGAAAAAATAGTGTAGGGGATGAAGTGGTGGGGGTTGCGGGTGCGCTACGCTACCGGGAAGGGGGTGGCGCCGCGCTAATTGGACGCGCGCTGCGCCCGTAATTTCATCTGCCACTCGCTTTGACGCGGCGCCGGGACGCCTGGTGGACGCGTGGCGTCTCTACCAGCCCGACCGTTCTCCCACGTAGGGGCCGCGGTGGTTGAGCGGATAGCCTGCTCACCTTCCACCAAGGCGATCCGGGCTCTGTTCCCAGCAGAGCCGCTCCCCTAATTTTCGAATGTGGGAATCGTGCCTGATGATGCCGCTGGTCGGAGGGTTTTCTGGATGATCTTCCGTTTCCCTCACCCCTTGCATTCTGGCGGTGTTCCATACTTCACTTCTCTTCACCCCCACCGGCTCTCAAGACCCTATATGTTAAGAGATGGCAAAATAAACTATTTTCATGTTAACACAAGTATAAAACACTTGTGATAAGTGATCATTTAGAAAAAATCAAACACATCATACATGGGGTGATTTTTCAAATATCCGATTCAAAGATCTCTTCACTCTCTCACTCGCGATTTTTGAGTATATTCTACTGTATTTAATTTTAATTTGTTTTTTTGAAGTCCTGCTAAAATTCTATTTGCACCGAATTCGTTCGCATCCAGTATAATAATATTTTCCATTTTAACTATTTCTTACTAGGCATTACCAAGCCTATTTCCCGTTGAATGCCTATTTCTGCTACTAGGGAAACGGAAGATCATCGAGAAAACCCGCCGACCAGCGGCACGATTCCCACATTCGAAAATTTAATATTTGAAAAATCACCTCACGTATGATGTGTGTGATTTTTTCTAAATGCATCACTTATCACAAGTGTTTTATGCTTGTGTTAACATGAAAATAGTTTATTGGCTAAACTAAATTTGTATTTATATTTATACATAAATTATAATATTTAATTTACAATTGCCATGACTAATAACATTCGTTACATCGTGGGAGACATAGTTCGTTCTTCAGACTACACTCTGTAGCCACATAAACATCTACTGCCAATTTCACGGAACACACAGTGAGGCAAAAGTCCAGTCCAACTAACAAAACATTTGTTTGCAGGGGGTCGAAGCTCTATAGGGATTTCGTGCGCCACCAAATTATAGGGAAGAATGGCTTCGCCAACTGCTGAAAAATGAAAATAATACTCATTAATAAAGATAGCTGTATATTTTATCAACAATATAATTTTATTTTTAAATGTACCTAAATTATAAGTAAATTAAGTTTAATTATAATTATCACCATTCATAAAATATATAGTTTTTATGTAGGCATGCACTGTCAGCGCCT
Organism: Dryococelus australis; assembly: GCA_029891345.1. Classification (NCBI taxonomy): domain Eukaryota; kingdom Metazoa; phylum Arthropoda; class Insecta; order Phasmatodea; family Phasmatidae; genus Dryococelus; species Dryococelus australis. The sequence goes on from CM056996.1 coordinate 45,977,695, forward strand.
GAGCGTTCATTTGTTTTGTTTCCGTTGTTATGTCCGCTGCTGGAGAACCAGTGGTTCATGTTTGCAATCAATTGCAGGTATTTAGCTTTATTGAATTTTCAAATGCTGATTGCCTAAGAATAGACGACACAATAGTTATTGATATCAGCGACAATGCCTTTTTAAAAGAAAAAAATATGCACGATTAGCATTTTGATAAACGATTGTGCAGTTAACATCGTAGCCAACCCATGTATTTTCTACCAGTAATCGATGATGGCACATTTAGTTCCATGTTACAGTTCATAAATACAGCATTTAATTATAAAATTTTTATCAAATTGTTACTACCATTAACTAAAACGTCTGTCTGAAAACTGAAATAATTATGTTTAAGTAAGAGTTGTATGGTTGGCACCAAATTCTACCTAATAGCCCAAACATAGAGGAAAATAAGGGCCCACCAAAATAACATTGAGCTTCGTCTCTTTATCTTACTTGCTTTGTGCTTGTTTGCATAGGGTCACAAATTAAATTAGTGGTCCAAATAAAAAATTTTACTGAGTGAAAAAAAATTTGAAAAGTAACATAATTAATTTTGTTCATCTAACGTTCTACGAGAATATGCGGTTGTATTAGAAAAAACCTTTTGTCAAGCCAAAATAAGTTATGCTGTCAACACAATATTTAATGGAGTCAATAGCATATATTTGTTTGGCAACTCATTTGAATGCCATCGTTTGAAAATAACAGATAGAGGTTTTTTTTTTTTTTTTTTTTTTGTGACACGGTATAAACATCATAATAAAGCAAGTCCAACAGGAAACTAAACAGTAAAGCTGTTAAAACTTGAAATATCTGTGCTCTCAGTTTGTCCGGTTGTTGAAATGCATATATTTAGAAACGTTCCGCTTCCTTCAGGATAGTCTATTCGCGGCTTCTTCACACTTTTTGAATCAAACCTTTGAACAATCGCCCCGTGCATGACGTGATTAGTTATTTATTAAATATGCCATCCATCATAACATTTCTATACCTCTGTAAAAATTAGTATCTTATTATTTTTTTTATTAAATTAAGGTTTTCCTGTATTTTATTTGTAAATTGTAATATTTTATTTATAATAAACAAATATGAATAAAGCAGTGAGAATACGTGCGTGTTGGTAGCGGGTAGTAAGAAATTGTTCTCGTGTAAAATATGAGTACAAATGAGTGAGTACAAATGCAGTGTGTTATCCGTTGGTGTCATTTTCTATAAGCTGTTCATGGTATAATGAGCACTTTTGAAAGCCCTGCTTAAGATATACTTGTATACACGTTGTGTATTCCTCCGCCTTATATAAGATTAACATTGCTATGGGTTCCATCACTTTAATTATGCATTGATCAAGTGAAACTGTGAAATTATTAAGAAAGTACATACTTTACAAATCTACTCATTTTTACGCTTCGATGCATTAAAAAAAAAAAGCAAACGAAGGGAATAATTAAAGTTATGACAAATGTATGCCTAACACTTTGAATTCGATGCTAAGACATGGAACTACTTTTCTATTCATCGGTACCAACTTTACTGGGTGAATGTCACTTAGTACGCCCATTAAAATATATGGATGCAGGGCAGTTCATGTCTAAAGTGCTCACTTTATCGTGAACAGCCTTTATCAGTTGTTACTGCGCAGGAGAGCGCTTCACTCTGTTGGCGAGGATTTGAAACAGTTCGGAGGGAAGCCATCAGTGTTCAGAGAGAATCTGAGCTAGCTGTCTTACAAGTTATTGGTTTTATTAAAGTTCTTGTAGCTCTGGCTCATTCCTGATCATACGAACTATTCTTAGAGTGTGGCGAGTGTAGGGGAGGGGGTGAGGTGAGTGAAAATAAATTGAGATAACTTTGAAATATGTTTGAAGCAGGGTATGCGATAATTTTACAATTTACATTCATCGTAGTTATTTACATTACACAATATACTTATCACGAAAAAAAACAGCACTATATGTTTCAAGGAGGCCTATAAAATGCCAAAATTGTATTAAAATGCTTCGAAATTATTTCCACTTAAGTAAAAAATGAAAAACTTTTTTACAAAATTCGCAATAAACTTTAGGAAAATGAAATACAAACATACAACATAACATCATGTACATGCGTCATCACAGAAATACTCTGCTGTCCTGTTCGAATAACAAATTTAAAACATACAATTTTTAAAAGGCTATAAAACTGACTTTCTATTTGATGTCCTTAATATAAATTATAGAGTTTTGCAGTGATTTTATAGTGGATGTATAACAATAAGTGTGTACGTCATTTTTGTGACAAAGTACTTCGCGACTAATTCTTTACACATCTTAAAGAACTAAATTATATTTAAGCAGAGGTCAAAGATGCAGGAACAGTGAGAAGCAATAAAATCAGACGAACAACTTCATCCACTATCGTTAATGTAGTTATAGGCTGATTTCTGAAATAAACTGCTATTGAACATGCCAAAATGTCTTCACCAAAGCTTCATGTTACTGTTGGTAACCTAACAATTTGGGCAGATAATTTCAATGCATTAAAATATTATATAAGTTCGTGTTATTGAAAGATTGCTGACAGTTCATTTTATGTATTAGGCTTGCCTTTAACAGCACTGATCAAAATATTTTATAGTCGTGCAACTGAAGTACTAGGTCCAAAGTATGTTTACTGCAATGTACGAAAATTGACATAGCTTGATAGTCACTAATTTGTTTCTGAACTCCAGAGAAATGACCAGCCATATTTGCTGCACCATTAATGCAGTGCCCTCGAACTTTGTTAAAACTTAATCCAAGTCTTGTCAGCATGTCTTTTATAAACATTAAAATGTCTCCGATTTTATGTCAGGAAGATGATGCATTCCTAAAAGTTTTCTGTTACTAGAAGCGATATCGAATTGCTATGTCTCATGCAAAGACTGAATTGCTCTGTGGCAACAGTTGCTTGCTTTCTAACGCCTTCTACGTATTTCTAAGTTTTATTTGATATGGTAAAATTTCGATTAAGGCGGAATTTTTTAACAACTTAATTTTTACTTGCGAGGCTTTTTTCAGTCTACGAAATAACTTAAATACATGGAAAGGCATTTATTGTGATGCAGTAATTTAAGTTGCACAATAAATCTTGCAGTAACTTAGCTTTGTGGTAAGTAGAAGTACCATACCGGTAACCAAATTATCTGTTAAACTAACAAATTAATACCGTCTGCTCGAGAAAATTGTTGCTAATCAATTCTCTCTAATCTATAACTTTATTATTTCTCCCCTATATTGACGAATGTATAATTTATCTTTTGACTACCTGAAATATCAAGCTGATATTAGCAAAAGAAATTTTTCTGCAGATATCTGTAATCACACGATATTTATTTCTCACAGGTGTCACGGAGGAAATGTTTATTCTTCGTATTTTATTCGCAGTGTTACATTTGGTTCAGGCACAGGACAGTTTGGCGGTAATCAAAGAGGAAGGGGGAGAAAGTTCAAAAGAAAAAGTGCAGCTTGTTTCTAAACAGTTGTCTCTTATCACAATTCAGAAAAATAAAAACAAGTTCAGAAGCTGCTTTTTAATATTCTGTTCACTGTTTTTTTTTTCAATCTCTTCACATGCATATAGATTTATAAAAAATAGTGGGCTCTTAACTTTGCCATATAAAGTAACTTTGCGAAGAATTTGTAGTGCGTACAATATGAATCCAAACTTGGACATATTTGGCAATAATTTTTTAATGTGTGTGAAACAGAAATTTTCACATTTACGGGCAAGTGACAAACATGGTGTGCTTATGATGGATGAAATTCGCTTGAAGTATTCTTAGTGCATCGTTTAACTGTGAGCAAGCAGCGACACCAACATATGTATTTATGATTCAGAGTATTGCATCTAGATACAAAGATGTAGTTCACATCCTACCAGTAAAAAAAATTGTGGCGGAAATTCTGTTCGAAATCTTGTCGAAGATTATTAAAGGGTTGGAAAACATTGGTTTCTCTGTCATTTATGTATCAACCGCCGAGCTATGTCTTTTTTTTTTCTAGCAACAGAGAGCTCAATAGTGTGTACCCTCATCAGTCAGATCCAAGGCGGCCTTTGTTTTTCTCAATAGATTCAGTTCACGTATTCAAAAGTGGGAGAAATAATTGGTTAAACCAAAAAAATGAAGGCAAATGTATCATTTACCCGCCTTTCAGTTCAGAAGAACTGCAGAAATTTTCTCACTAATGTCGCTTATTTTGAAACACTGCGAAAAATCTTCAACTTGGAATTTGGTAATCTGATTAAATATGCATGTACTTTGACTGAGAAAGCGCTGTTTCCAACATCGGTAGAAAAGAAAAATGTAAAACTCCTAGTCCAGATATTTAACAGTACATTGGCAGAAGAACTAGAAATATATGGAACAAAGTATTTCTTACGTTATGTATCCTCTACTGCTGAATTTATTAGAATTGTGTGTAGATGGTTTTATATAATTAATGTAAAGCAGTTATTTAAGAGAAAGCAAAAATTAAATTCGTATCAAGAACCTCTTACATCAAGTGATAGTGACATGGAAGCAGCTTTCCTGAACAACTTCATAGATTGGCTGGAGAACAGGATTCTTTTCCAAGAAAACATTGTTGGCTCTCGAACACACCTCTTACGCTACCCTTGAGATTGCAAGATATTGTTGTCAAGAGCTAGGGATGAAATATACATTGACACCAAAATTGCAGACAGATGCCTTAGAGAATTTTTAGGGGCTCCTTCTCCTTCTGACCATTCACGTAAGAATTGCCACTTGGATCTGGATTCTATAAAATAGTTACCAGATGTGTCACTTTGCTGTAGCATCTCTGATCCAGCCTGCATTTTCCAATAGCTCAAAACTGAAAACATTTACAACTTCAAACATTATGTTAGGAGCAATAAGAACAATAATTAACTAATGGTGGTGGGATAGGAGATGAGCTGTGAAGAATGTGAGAATACTATGAAAACCCACATACTACGACATTGTATGGGAAACCTCATCAGAAAAATTTATGCTCTATGTGCAATTGGAGGAGAATTAAACCAAACACTTTCGATGTGGGAAAATATCTGCACAATCTTCCCGCCTTTAGGCGGGGTCATAGTCAACATGAATACGATAGGGTAGTCGTGAGGAATATTAAATTGCCCAAGAAGTTTTTATACATGCAGAATTATTTCTAACCCGGCTTTTACGAATTAATAGAAAGATACAGAACACTATAACATTAGTAAAACAATATTAACATATTGTTTTATGTTTTAACTTACATCTAGAAAATTACGAAAAGTTGAAAAATATAATTTTGCTATAGACACAGCCGTGAAACGGAAAGGTTTGAAAAAGGACAGATCGACACATTTGGTATTCTTTGGCTAGATATAAAATGCCACGGCACAAGAGCCTGTACCTGTGTAAATTAATACAAAATAAATATAAAACCTTTTACATCAATAATTCTTATAGCGCTTTTAATTAGCATATTGACATGATGCTTCAACTAAAAGTCCGTTTATTAAAAATTTTCAAGCACATAAATTTATAATTATTGAGTACTAAACCATTTGCTCAATGGGGTCTATGTTTTCACTTTAACATATTTTTTTTCAAGAAACAGAACATATTATAATATTGAATTTACTATTAAATTATTATTACAAACAAAACAGACAAATATTTGTGAAGACAGCAGTGATGAGGTGCAAAGCTGAATCTGCAACGTTACACTATTTATGAATGTAGCTAAAATGCCCATTGGCATCTACACTACAAACGTCATGTCATTCCAATTACAGGATACGGAAAGAAATATTTTTATGCAGTGCATATGGCAGGGTTAACAACGCTTTATTGTTAGGCAATCGACAGGCAAGCCTAGCGTCACACGGACAGGCCTTCAATAAAAAAATAATAAATTTAATATTGATATTGAGTTTTATTGCAGATGCAGATATCATAATTCAGACTGCTTGATTGCTTCTGACTTCCAACCACAGGCAAAGGCATCACGTTTCTTTGAGGACTAAATATAATCAGAAATCTTGCTTTCCCGTTCCTGTACTGTGCGGTCTGCGAAGCGTAGAAGGGAACGTGGATCGAAAGGGGATGGTAGGGGAGGGGGTTGGGAGAGGGGGGAGGGGAGGAGCGTACGTTGACGTTGGCGCACATGGGACAGACTAGTTCCAGGAAGACACGCACTGTTTACTATTCGCGACCCGCCACATCATTTTGAAGACGCGCGCACTAAAATCGGTGGCGAGTCGCGGTCATGTACTCAACGTTTAATTCCTTATAACCAACAAAGTTTCTTGTGGGAAAATGTTTATTAAATATACATGTAAATGCATGGAGTGAAGCCTGTGCCAAACGCAAGGCAAGTGCAGAGTGGCCGGCCACTTAGTTTGAACTAAGGGGTTGAGACATTCGCCACTTGAGAGGGCAATGGTCTCCTTTAAATGCCCTGTCGCAATAGGCGAGTGGTGATGATTGCAGTTGATGTTGGTGGTTGTCGGTTGGTGTGCGATAAATTCCATGCCACAATAGTCAGCGTTGATATTGGTGTAAATTGTTCCGCGGTCGTGCCTACAGGTAGCAGTAAAATCTTAAGAATGGCGAACCAATTGTTTTAATTGTCTATTCCTGGAATATGAATTTTTATAACTAAGCGAACGAGACTTTAAATGCTAATATGTTAACTTTTGTAAATAAAGTACGCTGAAATAAGCCGTTTAGAAACATTGCTATTTATTTCTTAATACTAAATGTTAAGGGCACTGCATCTTATAAAAAAAAAAGCCTGCAAATAAAAATTTCTGAATGGTTTGCTTTTAACTTCTATATTCTTACACAAAAGAGTTTTAATAATAAATTATTAACATCATATACTATTAGCTAGGGATAAATATTTATTTTTTTAACGATTATTTACCGCCATTTGAAAACTTTTCCACTGACACTTGTTCAGGAACTAGAGAAGACTTTCTGATTCGTTGGTTGGTGGAAAAAGTTCAATATATTCCAACTCGCTACAATACCAACCACCAACCGCAAGTTGAACTTATTTAAGGATCAACTACCAACCATCAACACAAACCACCAACCACCTATTGTGCCATCTCACACATATCGTCCTGTACTTCAACTGCTACCAACACCAACCACCAACAACAACTCCCCCCCCCCCCCCCAAACACCAACCGCCTAATCTTTGATGTAGTTTCGAACTAAATAATATCGCACATGTGTTTAAATGTACCGAAATCATCTTTCTCTCTTTATGTTGAAAAGTTTCAAGACTCTTTCTACCAAGGACATTTTTGCTGCATCCATTTGCTTCAACATGAGCACTTACAACCCGCCAGAACAATTTCCGTGACACTGATGAGTACAACACATGCACACAAGACTTCTCTGTGGAAACTTCGCTAATGTTTAGTTAAATGTCCTTTGTGTAGTGTTTAAAAACTAACTCAGGCCCACGCAAACAAACTAGAGGATTTACCGCTGGAACTTTTTAGTTAAATACATATTACTGCGGCCACCTACAGCTAGAGCTGGCAAGAAGCATGCAGTCGCGCAGGGCTGCGCGACCTCGGCAAGCCAGCTCAGCTGTTATGGTGATATCTCCCGGGGGAAGGGCAACGAGTCCGGGACTGCGACCATATAAGCTTGGAACAATGGTTCAGCCGATCAGAGCGACATCCTGAAGGAGGACCGCCAGGCCAGTGGTCCAAGATCGACGCCGTAGTCGCCTTCGATATTTCTAGGGTAAATATAACTCCCATTAGGGCGCGTATGGTTGCTGAGACGAAAGGATAGATGAAGGCACATTTCAGACGCCTTAAGATTCTGAGCACTAGAATCGATATAATAAGATAGTCACGCTAGTTCTTTGCTGCCATATTGTCTTGCTATTCACTGAATAGTTGCTTTAAGCCGCGCTTTTGAGCGGCGAATGTATAATTGTCCAGACGTGAATAAAGTAGTGTTTTATGTAACAGAGCATTTACCTCTGACTACTACCATCCCCCTATTAAGTGCGTGACCAGCTACCTTCAGGAGAGGCCACAGCAATATCAAAACAGCTATCACGAATGACACACTTTTGCGGTTGGCTAAAAAAAAAAACCCCTTCGTGTGCAAACATGTTTGACCAAAGTTAAAGGAATTACTTCAATATGTATCTTAATTGTTTTTAAGAAATAATGTAACTGTTTTTATGAAGTAATCTACTACATGGACTTCTAAAAGACTGGATCGTTTGTCGACGTTAAACGCTCAACACATTTAAAAAAACGCAGCTAAACGGCCTTTACATATTAATCATAATAATATTAAGCACTGATATGTACATATTAAATGAGTACACTTGTTTGCAGTTCTAATAATTTGCAGTGGAGTTCTGATTTGAGCAAAAAAAAAAAAAAACCATTTCTTTTATATTTTAATTCTGTCCATACTAGTAATTCACGTGCTCAATTTTCTGATCGGTAAGTCACTGTTCTCTTACAACTGGTGGTCCGAAGACTTCTCCGGGTTTTTTTAGAAGGCTGGTGCTTCGTCGAGAGCACGCACTCGTCTTAAAAGCTCTGTTTACTGCTGCTCTTAAGGTTCCAAGGTTACAGCCGAGCGCTGGCAGGAGGCCAAACGCGCGCCACGTTTGGAAGCTTTCGGCAGTCCGCCTTTGAAGACCTCGTAGGGCGGGGTCACTCAGATTTCGCCAAGAAAATTAATATACATTTTTAACCTAACCATTTAAATAATTGAACGATTTTCTTAGTCCACGCGGAACCAAAGGATTTAAACTACGCGGTACATAAATTAAAGTAACCTTAATTGGAGTGTGTGTGTGTGTGTATATATATATATATATATATTAGGAAGCAACCCAAGAAGCCAATAAAGTGTAATACTGAACAACTGTTTTGGCCAGTCTGTTAGCAAATGTTTTTCATAAGTGATGCACTTCTACCAGGTAATTTCATGGGTCGTAAATCTGTATGGATAATTAAGGCGCAAGACGAAAGGGTAAAGAAATGTGTAGTAGCAAATATATATTGAGTGTTGAAACAAAAGTAAGTACAAAAGTATTTTCCGACTTAACTCTTGCTAAAACAAGGTAATGACTTTGTGTAGGCAACAGTTAAGAAGACTGCGCCAGCTGCGATGAAACCATAGAGTACTTAAAAATACAGAGGTGGAAGAGCTAGGCCTACTTATACCACAAACTCTAGCTGCACTCGCCAACAAAATGACGTCACTGGCTAGCAATATTAGAATATTGTTGGCCAATCAGCGTCTGGTAGCCTACTTGCCAGTCGTCGGCAGTCCAGCCAATAGGGAACCTTCCGTAGTGTTATGATCTCAACTTAGATCATAAACGAGAAGGAAAGAAGGATGGGAATTAGAAGTAGGTGAAGTTAAAAGAGAAAATTAATTAATTAAGGTTTGGCTGGAGCCTTTTACTAGAGTCTTGAACACATTATAAGTCACTGTCTGAATAAGTAAAGAAGGGATGAATGGAAAATAGGAAGTTTAGATCATTTAAGTTAGTTCATCTTTGAAAGGACGCACCAGGTCTGGCACTCTGGACACATTGCCGCCGCTGCCGTCTGGACCCTTGGTCCCGCCGCACCATCCTATGTCAAGTCGCTGACTGCGTGGGTGTTCTCTAGACCTCGTGGCCTGATCCACACTTCTCGCCCGACCACGTGTGTGTGTTTTGGCGTAATTCGGAGTTTGCCAGAAGTTTGTTTTGCTTACTCTGAAAAGCACCTAGGTTTGCCGGACCCACATACTCCGTCGTCCTCGGCGCATTTGTTTTGATAGTTTACATATTGTAGTTTTGGTTCTGTGTTATGATTTCGTGTTTGGTTAACTCTTCTGTGGTCTCGATGCCAGCTCGTTGTTCAGAAAACTGCACGACGGGGCCTTTCGTACCATCAGCATAGAGTGGTCAATCAGATACAAGGCTTTCCGAGAGCCTCGCGCAGCCAATCTGAGAACGGTAACTGCCAAATCAAAGAAACCACCACGCCATCTTGTCTCCATGTACCTCACTTAGTTTAAAATGAAACATACCTCGTAGCTAGGACCAAGGAAGATTCGTGGGTCTAGAGATCTTTAGACTGGACTCCAGCATCCTGAGCATCATCGAGCCTCAATATTATTTCTTCACTGGCCGCTGTCCCAAGTGAGTAACCTATATAACACCTAACCAGGCACTACGTAATTTCGTCTTTTGTAACCTACTTCCCGAAAGAAAGACTTATCAGATTGTTTCCTGCCTGTGCTTTGCGTGTGTGCGCGCGCGCGTGTGTGTGTGTGTTCCTCTAAAATCTTCACAACCTGCGGACCGAGTTTCACCAAACTCGACACACGAATAGTACTTAGTAAGGACATCTGACTTTTAATTTAAAAATTTAGTGCATTGTGTTATATCTCGGCCACAATTTAACCAATCTAAATCAAATTTCGTATGATGACAATGCGTCATGTAAGCATTGTAATTAGATATGGATATTAGTGAGAAGTTGCCACTTTGAAATCTACCTTAACATGAAAAAATAAAGCTTTTGCCATATGTCGAAAAATTCTTCACCGATTCCCACCAAATTTGGCACGCAATCAATACTATGGCAGGTCCAGTGTGTGCGTGTGTGTATATATATATATATATATATATATATATATATATAGCCATACCTGCCACACAGCTTGAAAAATTTCGATCAAATTTGGTATGCTGTGTGTATTACCGACATAAAATATGGTACCATAACACATAATATTATTTTGTCAGCCATTTCGAAAGATAGTGCTACATGAAAAAATAAAGTTCTTAAGGCCATATCGGGAACAATTCAAACGACTACTGCCAAATTTGGTAGACAAGTACGGCCTAGTACTACGACAGGCCATAAAATTGGCATTCTTTAAGTAGGCCTAACTCAGTCACTTATTTTTAAAATGGCGGTTGTATTTACATTTTTGCTTAGTATGATAAATCTACGAATTAATACTACCAGTTTCAACCTAATTTTGTATGTTGGCAGAATGTATTACAAAAATTAATTCTCTCTCCAGATATCATTTTATCCGCCATTTTGTAACAATGAGTCACATGAAAAAATAAAATTTTTATGTCGTATCTCAGAATAATATCCACTGATTCATACCAATTTTAGCAACCAAGTAATAATATGGTAGGCCATTAAAGTTAATATATTTAAGTAGGTCGTCAGATACTTACTTTCAAAATGGCAGCTATACAAACATTTTAGCTTAGTAAGCTATATCTACGAAACTATATAGCAAATTTCCACTTATGCTGGAACTCAGGCAGTATCTATTACAACCATTCAATAGCTAGTGTCACATGAAAGTAATGAAGTTTTTATGCATATCTCCGGAAACAAACAACCGATCACCACCATAATCAGGAGACAAGTGGTATGTCTGCAGTCATTATAAATTTCTGACTTATGGGTTTAGCCACATATTTTCAACAAATTAGTCGCGTGAGTATTTTAGGTTAGTATGCCATGTATCAACTAATGTCAAAGTAATGCGTTTAAAATAACGAAGGGGTATGAGCGGGAAGTGGTCAGTTTGGACAAAGTTTTATGTTATTCTTTATATAATGTGGCACGGTCTAATATTCTCGGTTACACACCTGGCTCTCGTGCTTTTTCTTATATATTCCAGGAACCATCAGTGACGTCTTCCTTCCCTATGACGTTGCTCAAGCACTCAGATATCTGGCATATTGTATACAATATATTTATAAAGAATGAGCTTCAGTAGCTTCTGAAGAGGAGAAATGTTAGGCTTTATTTCACTCCCACAAGAAAAAGTTCTATGAGGTAAATTTCAAAAGTGTATTTACTTTTTACTAGCGATTACTTCTACTGTAACCACGATTCTGTTACTATTCCTCTCTTAAAAATTTAGTGGGCTAAACCAAATACGTTAAGGGATGGAAGTCTTGATTAAATGAATGTGTTAATTATAAATTCCTAATTTTATTTACAATAACTACAAACAAAATTCTCTCGACTCAACATCTCACAACAAATTGATTTCACTTAATATTTACAATTAATGACTTCAATTAATAAAATTTATAATTACCTCGAAGAAATCAATGGAAATAATTAATTAAAAATCAGTCCCAATAGACAGTGTATCAAAATATATTAAATTATTCTATAAATTATGTATCCATATTCTACAGTTCCAATATTTACAATAAAATCTTTATTACATGTCCACTCAGCCCTACTACAGTTTCGTCCATGTCCCGCCAGTCTGCAATGTTCTAAACTTCTCCGAGCACATTTACGCACAGTAGGCCTCACTCGTCGGGTCTTACGTCCTTCCATCTATTCACATCACAAACACCTCGTCCACCGGCGTCGTCGCGAAGCTCGTACTTCGCTCCCGCACTCGGCCAGATAGCCTTCGCCAAGTCTGCTGGCTGCTGGACCACGGCGGTATTTATACAGTCGTACACAGTCATCCAGAAATTTCGCGAATTCCCGAGTTGCGCATACTGTCCTAGTTCCCAGAATATTCTTTCGCCTTCACTACATTTGTCGGCATCTTCAGCAGGGGGGGGGAGCAGGGGCTGTGACACCAGCCAGGAGCCGAGCGATGCGACAGCTTAACCACCTCTGTCAATCATCCACTGGCTTCCCAGAAGAAGCAAGGGAAGCAACAAGGCAGCGAGAGTGTCGGTCCAGGGAGGAGGGGAGGGAAGAGGTGGATCAATCCCCACAGCGTCGGACAGCAACCGGTGCCAGCTGGAGCGCGTTTCAATACAAACGAATTTGGCCACTTGTCCAGCGCTGTTATCTCATGATATACTAGGTGTGTGATTAACTGTTGTAAGGAGTTCCCTTACAGTTGGTTCTCACTTATCATTTCGCTTAGTATTCATTTTATCATAAAATATTTCACATGTTAAACTAAATCATTATTGAGCGTATTAGTAAAGTTTCTATATAAAGTATTTTGTTAAATGGTTATAAAATTACTGTTAATCTGTGCTATTAATATTACATGGAGAACCTTATTTATTTTTGAAGAAGTGCAGCTATGGTGAAGGTAACCAGGCAGAGGTTTTTGTTTGCTTGGAATGTTTTCGGGGAACAATTTTTGTAAAGCCACGAAATGGAAATTGTTCTTCTGTAATAAGGCTTGATGAAAAAGTTATGCAATTTCTATTAATGCAATGCCGAGCCAAATGATTTGAGGATGAAGAGGATGTACTGCAGTCCTGGAGGATACTGTTCACTCCTGGTGACGGCTACATCTACGATGGCGACTAGTTGGACCGATGTTGCTGTCCAATTTTCATAAATTATAGTTTGGTGAGCCTTTGATTTCGATGGCAGCCAGATCTTCATGGCTTCGTGTCTACGTTACGTCAAGTAAGGCGTATATTACCATTAAAGTTAAACATGGACCGAAATCACGTAATGAAATGGTTTTCAAACTTCTCCAGAAAGTGATTTATCAAAGTAGCTAAGGTTCGGAGGAATTGATCATCATTTTAATGTTAAATTTAAAAACACAAGAGTTTTGTTGCTTTACAAGACTGTTACTAGCTGAAATCATATCGGAACAATTTAACTTCGTGGAACATTTCATTGATCTACATTTTCTCTACATATTTCGTTCTTATGATATCATATGTTATTTGGGGAACATCCTTAATTCGTTTTCTAGACAGTCATCATATTCATATTATCATCTTTTCATATGTTGACAACATACAGTATTTCGTTCTTATTTTGCATTTTAATTGTAAGATTGAAGGCTAGTTGTAACGTTGTCATGTGTAGTGTTAGAATTGTCTATTAATTAAAAATATAAACTTGATTTTACATGTGATTTCTGTAGGTAAAGCATATCTTAAAGTTGCACTATTAAATAATTACTAGTAGAAGTTACTGCTATTATGATCCTAGTAAGCATAATGGATTCAAGTTGATAATTCTGAAGAGATCAGTTTTTCATATTTTTTCTTGAATATAACTACCAAGTAGATGTTCTCAAATATACATTTGAAAAGGCGCCTATAGCTCTACATCCATGAACTACACTCTTAAAAATAATTCTGTACGAAACTCTACACTGTATCACAGAGAAAAGAAAGCTAATTATAAAGGTGTTATTCGGAAATATAATACGAAACAAATAATTCTTTAGGTTAATTTAAGATGTGAAACAAGACACTTAGTAATGCAGAAGAAATATAATTGAGCAAGTATAGGCCTATTGTTAATTTCAGAACAGAACTCGCAGCGTTTGCTAATCTACGTGCTGTTACGAAGACATCAATAAAGCTATGACTTGTAGAATACAACGTAAAATCAGGTACGTCGCTTTAGCTGTCGTTACCTTCAAGACGCCTATGGCGAGAATATTTAAGAAAGCTTAATTTTCAGAATAAGGTTCCAAGGAGCATGAAACTCACTCGATGGTTACTCCCACTTATATTTAAATGCAAGCGTTGAAGTGCAGAAAGCACACGAGGATCCTGTAGGCCCAGAGAAGCTGTATTTGATGCATCACCTGATCTTTCTGAAGTCATGGTACAGATTTTGATACTATGGTATGACAATACCGTGACACTTCAAGCATGTTGATGAATATCTCTCTGTTAAAAGAGAATCTGTAAGTCTTTCCATCGAGGAAATTATACTCCGTCTCGCCGAAAGCCCTGTATCATGAGGCCCACACAGCAGCGCATGTACCCTGTTGGACTAGCATAGGTATGAGTACAGAATACGCTCAGCCCCAGCGGATACCATCAACTATCACGACAGGTTTTACGGCCCGAAGGCCGGAATTCCCTCCATCCTCCCGCAATGTAATTGTACTCTGATGAGTAAGACAGTGCTCAGCACTTTTTCCTCTTCTCTTCTGGGGTCATTTACCGTGCTTTATGCATTTACACGGTATTCTACGGTTTTCTCTGTAAAAACTGCCGTCGCCAATCTGAGATACTCCGACTTCGTATTATTAAAGCCTTTACCCGAGTATTCCATCGTGGGTCATCGGAAATTTACTCTTCTTGCCACTCGTCGAAGTCCTCCAGTCTTCCACCAATCTTAGAAACTATCACGACAGCTGACAAGACACGATCCCCAGATTGGTACGATCGCATGGCTTCGGAGATCTCCCACCTTGCTTCTGAGACCCTCGTACTCAGACGCCGAGGTGCTATCTCTTTTGTCTCTTACAGCCTGCACGGTTCCCTGCTCTAACAACAATTTTTTTTTTTGGATGCATATTAAGAGGTTTAGGAGATGCAATCAGACGTAGAGAAAATCGAGTCTGTCCTGAGCTGGCGGCTATTGACGTCATCCAGAGAATGTAGGGAATATTTTAAATTGTTAGTCGCTGACAAAGAGCTCTATCGCATGCACAGAGATTGGAGTTTCGACCAAATTTACAGACGAATATTTTGAGTGCGTTTATCAGTTCCTACCTTTACGTTTGATACCTTATTAATAACGTGTATTGTTCAGTGTAAGTATTTAAAGTTGTATATTCAGCGCACTATCATTTCGAGACCTTACCGTATCGGCAATGTTCGGGTTTGAAGATCATCCCACTTCAATACTTCCCCCACTCTTTCTGGAGTAGTCAGATAGACAATTTAACTACAATACACTTATTCCGCTCTTAGGTCCTATTTTAATTTCCATCTGGATTATATTCTCCTGTGGTTGCGAAACTTTCGTACCGTGTCTGAACACATGAGAAAGAAGTTCGCATTTAATTAACTTCGTGTGTAAACTGTTGAACATAATTCCACTATAAATATTTTAATTTTTCCGAATATATACCCCTATTTATTACAAAACATAACGTGCGTTTTAATTGCGATTTTTTTTTCCTACATCCCTCTTAAAAAATTTTTACAGCGGTTAGCTGTGACAGGCTCTTGCGCCGAACGCAAACTGTCTGTTCCCACGGTTCTCGTTCTGGTATGTGAACAACCGCACCAAGTCGCGGTAAAAATTACGTGTTGAGGACGTGAGCAGCGTGTTTATAGCGACACGTTCAGGGATGGCGGTTGAAAAGTGTCCGGAAAATATTTCTTTTAAATGTTTGTAATTACTTTTCTCAGCAGCATACACGTCGCCTTTGAACTAAGAAGCTGTAGCAGCAGCTGAAATGCCTGACGCGTCTTGTGCTAGCATTTGGAGTGAGTGGAAGAAAAATCGTCGCAATACCACTTAAGTACGTGATGTGCATGTGTTATTCCAGTCAACAGTATGCGGGATAGCCACCAGTAAATACTACTCACGATAAGGTGAGCACTATGGCCGCACTGAGTGACATTCACCCAGTAAAGTTGGTAACGATGGCTGTATAGTAGTTCCATATTTTAAAAGTCGAATAAAAAGTGTTACGTAACCATTTGTGATAACTTTGAATTATTGATTTCGCTTTCTGTTCTTTTTTTTTAATGCACCGAAGAGTAAAAATAAGCAGACTTGTAAAGTATTTACTTTCTTAATCATTTCACAGTTTCATTTGACCGACGCATGAATAAAGTGATGAGT
This sequence comes from Dryococelus australis, assembly GCA_029891345.1. Lineage (NCBI taxonomy): Eukaryota > Metazoa > Arthropoda > Insecta > Phasmatodea > Phasmatidae > Dryococelus > Dryococelus australis. The sequence goes on from CM056996.1 coordinate 45,994,297, forward strand.
CCTATGGCAATGATAACTTCACATAAGGCGGAGGAATACACAACATCCATACAAGTAGACCATACGCAGGGCTTTCAAAAGTGATCATTTTACCGCGAACAGCCTATACCCTGACAGGCATGTCCCCAGTAAAGTTGGTTACGTCAGAGGGAAAGTAGTTCTTTGCCTTTACGTTGAATGAAAAGTTTTACGTTAACACTTGTGAATACCGATGTGATTTTTTTTAAAGACTGTTCACGATAAAGTGAGCACTTTTGATATCAACCGAATAAAAAAGTCACTGCTCCTACCTGCATATATTTTAACGGGTGCACTGAGTGAGATGCGCCCAGTAATGCTGGTCACGATGGAGGGAAAGTAGTCTCATATAACTACATCGAATAAAAAGTGTTAGGTAACCATTTGTGACTACTTAAATTATTTACTCCGCTTTTTGCGTTTTTTAATATATCGAAGCGCAAAAGCGAGCAGATTTGAAAAATAGTTACTTTTCTAATAATTCTACAATTTCACTGGACTGTAACTGCCTGATTTTCACGTCAGTTCTGTACATATTTTATTAATATTTTTAATCTTTATTATTTATTATTTCACATTATAATGTATGTTTCTTTCCACAGCTAGATACTGGTTACTACATGTGACACATATGCGTAATATATTTATTTTTAAGTAATTGGGATAGCTGTATCTATCTGAAGGATTTTTCTTATTTTTCTTTTCAATCATTATTATGTTTTCTTTCGCATACTAGGAAATTGTACATAGAATGTATCGTGGCCATTTAAAATTGTTTAAGGTTAGGATCTTAATTAGTTAGAGCTTATTCATTTTATTTTTATAATTATAACTTCGTTTTATTTCTTTTGGTCTCATAATGTGAGTAATTCTGTTTCTTCAATATTTATAGTTTCCAGCCAGGAGAGCGCCCTCTAAATAGTCACTGATCATTGTAGATATAGTTTACATTTCTAGGAGATAGGAGCCAACGTCCACATTACGTATGTATGTATGTTGTCTATGGTGAAAATAACAAGTAACTGTTTTGATTTTTTACTGCTTACTGCAGAAATTAATGAAATTGTGTGTTTTTCGTTTTGAGAGGTACCTATACATTTGCAAGAACGTCTGGATCTTCGCTCCTCCTTATATCAGATTAGCACTATCCAAGTATGGTATACGCGGACAAAGTGAGATGTCTCACTTATTTATTCTGGAATATGAAGACTTCATGTGTGACTTCATGATGAATGCAGTATTAACCAGTATTTCAATTTAAGTTATGCCTGCGGCAAACCCGAGAGATGGTCTCGCATCCACCGAGCTAGGCACACATAGAATTTTAATTCTTTTAGCTTAAAGGTTAGGTACTGCCGCTTTCTCATCTAAGGTTGTTGTTTAGGTCATCTGTAGTTTTTTCCACTAGGGTTTGAATATTATTAGTTCAGAAAGTAATTACGTTGTTGATATAATTGAATAAACTGGACGTGAAAAGAAACTTGCTGTGTAGTGGCATGCCTTATTCTAGTATGATCCTATTGTTCTCTAGGTGTACTTGTTTGCTAATAGTTTTTCCTGTCCAGCCAGTCCCCAGACCGGGCACTAATATTTAAAAAGTAAACATACGGGTATTACCTGTTTCCTATGACTAAGCTGAAATTATTCCTAATTTAACAGAAGTGACACTCTTGGAATAGTTAAATTTAGATGGGGCTTAACGATTTATGAGGCCGAGATTTTATAACAGAATGGCGATCATTCGTGGGGAAATTACCTAGAGGTTTCAGCCATATATATTATATAACGGGACCGATGAACGACTAAAGTGATGAAGCCCATGGCAATGTTATTTTGACATAAACCGTACGACTACACAACGTGCATACAAGTAGATCTTAAACAGGGCTTTCAAAAGTGCTCATTTTACCGTGAGCAGCCGATACTATAGGGTTTTAATGAATGCAAGAGTAAGAATGATCAAATTGGTAAAATATCTACCTGTAGGGCCTACATATATAAATACTGGCGCGCCGCGTTTTGCGGCGCACTTCTTCGCGGCGCCGTCTACATGCTACACCTCAACTGATTTGATGTCTGCTCGTCGTTAAGCCGCGCAGCAAGTGCCGAGGTATAGTCCATTCATGGTTCACACTTTTCTGAAGCCCTGCTGAGGTTCTACTTTCAGGATGTTACTCCGCTTCGCGCAAAACTAAGCTTAACTAACGAGTATGTAAAATTACACCAGAGGACAATACTCTGCCTTCGTGCGCACTCAGTTGTAATAATATTTTGCATGAGAACTATGAGAACCGACACACATGTTCTCTCACTGTATAAATTCATATTAATTAATAATGAGATATAATTTATAGAGAGAATAAAAATAACATTTAAATTTAACCAAAATAAATGTTACTTTTATGAACAAAGTACAAAACGATGATGAAACATGGCATATTAAGGAAATAACTAAATACGTCATACACGGGGTGATTTTCCAAAGTTTTGATTCAAAAATGTTTGAAGAAACCGCGGATAGACTATATGCATAGTAACAGTGATTATTTAATGGGCATTTTAAGATCCATACTCAGTAATTAAACCGCGCGTTATTTGGTCATTTCTGCTGGTATTTCGGGATTTTAGAATGAGTACTATTGAGCCATTTGTTATACAGTGCCGGGCGCCGTTCTGGTACTTCCTCGTAGACTATAATGTTTTGGGGTTTAATTTTTCCTTCTACACAATTCCTGTTTGATTTTATGGTTTTGTGCCGCCACGGAATCACGCCCGTATGGATTCTGGCCGTCAGTACTTGCGGTATGGATAGTTCTATTTGTGGTGAGATTTATTGTATTTTTATTGGTTCGCCCAATTTATCTACTGCCTTGACTCGTGCGGCATGGTTGGTGTTTGCGTGATGATACAAGGTCCCCGCCTCTTTTTCATACATACTATTTTTTTTAAATAAACATATATATATATATATATATATATATATATATATATATATATATATATATATATATATATATATATATAATATATATATATATATATATATATATATATATATATATATATATATATATATATATATGGCTATCAACACACTTCGGTTTTCCTCGTAATGTCAAGAACTACTCAATAAATGTCGTTATTTCTCTATAGTTATTTGAATGCCTTTCATATGGCATTGTATGATATCTTTTCGATTGTTCCTATTACGCATGTTGCGACCTGTAAGAATTCTTTAATCTTCCCATTACATATATCTGGACACTTATTTGCGCAGTTTCAGTTGTATTTCATGTTTGTCAGTAAACTGCATTTACATTGGTTTCATATTTCTTTCACACGTACTTTTGAGCACCCATGCGGAGTGTATGGGTGCTCAAAAGTATTCCTATTCCCCTGTGTGGCCAGATTGAGTTTCACAACACTCCTTAAGAAATCGTGTAAGTTCACTATTCAGCTTATTTTCTCTATACGCATGTCACTTTTATATATTTGATTATATATGTAATATAAGCTACTTTCTAATTTTATAGTAGACATTAAGTTCTGTTTCACTCTTTATTCATTTTCATTAAAAAAAAAAATGGGTGTTATGTTTTATTATGTAAAGTGGTTAAGTGGAAGGTGATAGCGAATTAACTTTGCCACAAACATAAAGATATTTAAATAATAATAATAATTTTACATGCGGTGGAAGAGTACACAAGAAGCGTGGAAATAGATCTTAGGCAGGGCTTTCGAAAGCACTCTTTTTACCGTGAACGGCGTACTACTCGACCAAGCCAAGTGTATAGCCGGGAGAAAAAAAGGGGTGAAGGGCGGGGAAAGGGGAGACTCGAGTGCTAGTGCAGCTGTCTAGAGGCAAAGAACAACTAACAGCGAGCACAGGGAATGCAATGCAATTAGCGTTCTGCGCAAGTGCGTCTGTACTTGTCCACAAATATTTTAAGCAACTTCTACAGATACCAGCCTACATGCCTGCACTGAAACTAAAACGCGAATTAGTCAGTACTCTACAACTGCAGCTGGATTTATAATAGCCCGACAGTCCGACAAAACAGCCCCGACACCGTCGAAAAGTTCTCATCGGCCAATCAGGAGCAAGGCCACCCCGACAAAATCGTAGCACCGACAGTCCGACGGAAGAAGAATCTATTTCTTCGTTGGGCGTTGGACCTGTCGGACTCGCTTGGCGGCAGGAAAAAAAAATCATAAACATAACCTTACAAAACAAAATTTCGAGCGTATTTCACAACTGTGGTAAATGCTGTTGAATTGACGACAATAGATATTCGTGGAAAAATATTTGCTCTAAATTCCAAAAAATACTCCGTTTACAAAGTTCTCAAAATAAAATTATGTACAATGATTTGCGATTTCTTTGGATTCCAAAGAGAATGTATAGCAGGTTACTGGCCATTGCCGAAAACCACTCAACACTTGTATGGAAACTGCCGTGGCGGTGGCGGAAATGGTCGGACTGAGATGTGTCGGACTGTAGGGACGAGCTCGTCGTGGCCACGGCACCTCACACCCGCAGCCAAGCGCTATATCTTATGCTGTAGGAGAGGAAGGGCTGAGTAAGATAGGAGAGGGAGAGAACGGTATGTCATTGTGTAGTTCACATATTTCCAGGATACACACTTGACTTGGTCGAGTAGTGCATAACGCACGCGAAGCCGGAAGGAAATATCATTTGGAAAAACTGGACGTAGTTATGCGTAGAATTATCACAAACCCGGCGAAAATTTCGACAGAAAAGGAAGAAGCGTTGCCAGCGTGGGTGTCGAGGCTCCATAGAAAAACGAGAATAAGTAAACAATATTGGCATAGCAGTCGTGTTGATTGTTTGAAGTCCATATTTATTAGATATCCGTAGCAACGCGTCAGTATAGTTCCGGCAGCTACCAATCATTGTAGTTCGCGGCGAAATTATCTAGCTCTGTTTACATTGCAACTTAAAGTAAGTTTGAAGAAGTTTAATTTAAGTACATCTTGTGTCTACGAAATTGTAAAATGTATTTAAAGCTATTTCTAAAAATGTTACTTTTTAGTATGTAGTCAATTATTATAGCGATGTTCTTCTATATTATGTATTTTTTATTTATATATAATGAGCATGTTATGACAATCACTGCTCCGTCTTCTGGTGAGCAATGGGGGATTTTGAGAATAAAATTTCTCGACATATGTACCACGTACAACAATATCCCTGGGTGTGGTTATTGACCGTAGACAATGGCGATTCACTGAATGGTGAATGTTTATCACACACACACACACATGCTAGCAGCTAAAAGAGTTATTAGACTCCATGCAAAAGAATGTTTCATGTTTAAAAATGTAAAGCGAGTTAATTATATATTTACTTAGCATTTTCATCCACCAGTACAGTTCAACAATCACCACTGTGATGCTCTCAAAATAAGTGATTCTGAGGCCCTACCAACTAGTCTGAGCCAGCTATGTCTTAGGAAGATACGTCTGTTATGATAAAATATCTCGAAACATGGCGACTGTGATATGATCCAGAAATGTACCCAAAAACAGTATTCTAAGTTTTTTGGTGATAATTACGATATTAGCGGTTTCACTGTTTGCAATTCCGATATATGCATTTCCGATTGTCTGCTATTATTAAGCGCTGTATCACCATCGATTTCGATAGTTTAACTTTTTGAGGCTTGATAGTTGCACAAGAAACGGTTTAAATGATATACACTATACAAAGCAGAAAACATCCAATAAGGGAAGTTTCCTGTATTCCATTCACGAATACTTCCAATTTTTGAAGCTCCTGTAAGCTATACATACCAGACCATGCCTTCGCTTCATGTAAACAAAGCTTAACTAAGTGTAGAAAATTACATCAACGGGACACAGTACCGCATTAATGCGCACTCATTTTAATAACATTTTTACGTAATTACTATTCATTACGAGGCAATACCAACACACCTATTTTCTCACTGTTTTTTATATTCATTGTAAATGAAATATAATAATTTATGGATAAAAGATAAGTATAAAATGCCGGTGATAAATCACATATTTATCTAAGAAGCAAACACGTCATACGTGGGGTGACTTTTTCAAAGGCTTGATTAAAAAAAGTGTGTAGAAACCGCGAAAAGACGATACATGACGGATGACATTTGTTGTCAAGACGATATTCCGTGATCGTAACAACAGCTGCAGTCATTTACATCATCATCATCTTTGGTTGGAAGCTTGAACTCGAATGGTGCAACCAAAGATGTTAGAAGAGGGTGCAACAGTTTTATGTGAAAATCTTACATCTGATCTAGGATGCAATATGCCTGAAAGATTTAAGGAAGTGAGCGATACATCACATCGATATCGATATGTGAAGAATGTATCGAAACGATATGAAGGGCGCAGGGGCAAAAAAATGAATGTCGGTAATTGCTAGTTTTGAGTAAAATGAAATTGAAGGTATAAACTCCTCACCTGGAAGTGTTACTTCCGAGGCCTGTTATTTCGGACTCTCATTTCTTTAACCGTTATGCGTTGCCATGCTAACAATACTGACAATTCTCTATCAGATGACAACATAACCTCATTTTCTGTAAAAATGTACGGTCATCCTTTTTTCCCCTGTGCCATTCATATCGAAATGTGGATATGACAGTTTAACATCGGTTACTTACCTAGCCGCAGGAAGTGCGGCAAATATTCGTAACTTTCCTGCGCCCTCGACTGCTGCCTTCGCACACGACGTGATAATTATCCGCGCGTGTTTTTTTTTTTCCCTCCCTCGCGGCCGCCACACCTCTCGCACACGACCAACCTAACAACTTTGCCTCCGCCCGCGCAACTCGTCCATTAGCCGGAGTGAATCCGCCGGCTTGCTTTCTCGGTAATTAATATCACCCGCCGCTTTATCATCATCCCTTATTCCAGCTCCGGGTTTGTTTCTTTCTTATATTTTTTTTAATCCCCGATGACAGCAGCGGGCAAAAACTCGTTCCGAACCCCCCGAGCGACTCGGCAAGCCTGCTTCGCTGGCGCGGGAGAAAAAGAAAAGACCGCCTCACGTTGCCAACATGATCATTTCTAAACAGTTGTGATGTGTCGTGCGAGAGCACCCCGTAGGCTGTTTCGTAGAGCGCGCATGCTACCCGCGCAGTAACCACTCTCCGTGTCACGACATCGGAAGTTCTTCGTAACAAAAGTGGATACGATTTAAATTTACAATACTGTATATGCAAGCACTAAGTGCTTTGGAACATTTTTTACACTTCCTCTGACCTTAAGTATTTTTAAAACAACTAAAATAAACTCAAGTTATTCAGAGTATTTTATTAGTATAAAACGGTTGGTCTGATGAGAAATGTAAAGAATCACTTTCTTCAATGTTCACCTTGTGACTTTTGGCAGTTCTGTTGGCGGTGGATGAGTTAATGTTGGCGACACGCGTAAAAAACGAAAGTCGGTCTATCTATCTAAATTCGGTGCACTCCAAATCTGATACAATGATAGTTGAGCCAAATCAGTGAAAACCAGCGCGGACTGAGCTACTGATAATCAATCAGGTGCCAGGTAACTAGGCCTAAGCTATAGGTTGGCTGAATTTCACTGATTTATTTGTGGTCCCCACTGAATGTCGAAAATCCCACTGACATAAGTCACTAATTCGCAGTTCATTTACTTGATTTACCCATAGACTAGATATGGGGTAGACCACTTATTCGTCTTCTTTACGTGTACCCAATATTGACCTACCCCAGAGGAACACAACTGTCAGTCACAAGATCAAAAGTGGTGAAAGTGTTTGTTTATATCTTAATTTTTAAATTACAATAACTATTATATGAATAGAATACTTTTTACCAAATCGAATTTAATCAAACTACATTAAAAATTGGTTACATGAAGTATAAAAAACATCTGTTCACAAATCAGTTTTCTAACTTAAAATCCAAACCACGCCGTTTTCGCAAGATGCGTTGGCAGAAAAGCAGTTCAATGTTGGGACATGGAGAGTAGCTGTGAGCAGTCAGCGAGATCGGTTTACCTCATCTTTGCTCTATGGGTTTCCCAGTCAACAGTGGCATATCAACTGACTTTCAGTGAAATATATTTCACTGCTTAATATCACTGAATTGGTGTTATAGTGTAGGTTGTTCGCGATCAACTTGTATACGCCGTTCACTTTAAAGTGAGCACACATAATAACCAATAAATATATTTCATTGTGGCCATGGACTTTTGGTTTTGGGTATGGTGAATGTATACACTGTGTTTATTACTCGTATGGAAGGGTTTACATTAACAAGTGGTGGAAGGATATAAATTTGTTGGAAGAAAAAAGTTATTAGGGTTTCAAAAGTGCTCACTTTACCGTGAACGGCCTATAACATAGTAGATTTTCGGGGTTATGTTTACCGTTGGTCATAAGCATTTTCATTATATATAATTAAAGAGTACTTGCTTATGTTGTCACTTCATTTAATATAATTCCAAATTACGCTTTATTATATGAGTTAACAGTATACTCTTTGGTTATTTTAATAGTTTATTGACATAGAGATCACGTGTAAGAATTTTCCATTTGTTTCTAGACAGCATTCAGTTTGTAATTTTTCATTTCTTTCCTAGATGGTAGTCGGCATTAAATGTATATTAAACATGAGTGTTAAATAAAATTATCCTGGTTTTCTCTCGTCTCACCTTTTCTGATTGGCGGAGAGATGTGTCATGGTCAGACGACAGCCAATCGGAGGACAGGCGATAACATAAGTAAGGCAAATATAAAATAGAACAAATTGTTTTTAGAAGAATCCTCACCAACTACGAAAGATGTGCGTCGTATAATAAGAACGGTTTAGTGATATAATTAATAATATATATGGGTAATTTAAATAAGAACTGCAAGATTTCTTGAAGATTCATAATGCATAATTGAAATTGTGTGATATTTGTATACTTGTCTTGGAGAATATAAAAGGAAATATGTTGTTGAATTTATGTGAGATGGAAAAGAGGTAATTAAAAAACATCTGAGAAGCTGTGAATTACAGCCTATTGTATTTGTATAAAATGTAACGAACTGTTCTAAATGACCTGCTTTGGATCTACTTTTCTTCTCATTTTGTATCTATCCGCCACGTAGAAATTAACACTACCGAAGGCCCGATCACTTTATTCATGCTCCGATAAAGTGTAACTATAATAATACCAGGTTTTAAATAAGTTAATAATATGTCGGTTCTTATTGCTATGTGCTATGAGTAAAAAAAGAAACCTAACGCAATTGAAATTAATTCAGTGTCCACAAATTTGAATGGCACGCGTTCAATACGACGTTAAATCGGGATGCTATCCTCTTACATCGCTACAAACTTGACTAGGATATTACCATTCAATGCATTCGTTAAAGTAGGCCTACAAGTAGGTATACGCCGTTCACGATAAAGTGAGCACTTTTGAAGCCCTAGTTCCTTTTTCTCTACAACCAATTTATATCCTTCCCCTACTTGTTTATGTAAACCCAGCCATGTGATTAATAAACACAGTGTATACATTCACTATACCCAAAACCAAAAGTCCGAGGCCACAATGAAATGTATTTATTGGTTAATATGTCTGATGAAACAGCTTCAAAAAATGCTCACTTTACCGTGAATGGCCCATAGGGGCAGAGACTTTTTTCAAAGGTTGTTCTCAGATACGCTGAGATCCTCCAACCCGCTATTGTGTATATTTAATCAAGTTCTGCAAATATTGTAACAATTTGTCATTTGAGTGTTCTAGTTTACATCCACCTTAATTTATTTAACTTCAGTTAATTTTTTTACACGCTCTAACGGAATATATTATAATTATAAACCACATATAACGTGCTCTTTGAGCGATAAATGCAGTTTTATTGAACCTTTGGTTGCACGTCTATTTCGGTTTCTGTATATTCGCCGTTTATTTTGTTGTTTACAGTAAACTGCGCGACAGTCTCTCTGATAATAATTTTCATAGCAAATCAAATCGCCTAATTTACTTTGAGGCCAGCTTAGCGCTGAAACTAATGAAAACATTACGCCTCAACATTATCCCTGAAGGAGTATGCTTTATTGCGCCGTGTCAAATATTGTTAAACGAATTTTAGTTTTGGTATACGTCATTCCCTTTGTTCTTACTTCCTACACTCGTCACTATTAAAAATAATTTAAATTGTTTTAAATTACGTAACAAAAGTGCAAGAACATCAAAATTTAATCAAAGAAAATACCATGGCAAATTAATTTGATAGATTCGAGTAAATTAATCTCTTAAAATAAACAGCCGTTTAGAGTACTAGGCAAACAAAATTTTCACTTTAGCAAAATACTGCACAGTGACAGTTATGTATTTTTATTTGCAGCAATTTATAGATACTAGGATAGATCGTACACACTCTAACAAAATGTGTGCAAATCTAAACTTTTACAATTGTGTACATTCTTGCTGATTAATGCACGGAGGACACAGGCAGTGCTACCTTTCTCCCAGGCAGCCAGCAAGAGATTAATCTACAATATGAACGACGCTGCTGTGATAAGATAGTTCTACACTGTGAGGTGGGATTATGTTAGTTGCACTGAATTACCAAGTGTGATTACTGGCTCGTCAGCTAGTCTAAACTGGTTTATCCTAATACCGAGCGAATCAGCACACCTGTTTAACACTGTGACGGCACATCGATCGTAAGCTCAACCCACGGAACCCAATTGAAGTTGAAAAATGTGTTGGCCGTTGGGACGGCTTACCTTCGTTGCGTTTGACGAGCTCCACGCCTCACGTCCATCAGCCGTGCCTGCTGGTCTCAAAGTGTGAGCGACGCGGGGCTGTTGTAACCCGCGAAACTCGAACTCTCCCCCTCCCCTCCTTTTATGCACCACCTTTACCACGTAACGGCCAGCTAGTCAGTCACGTACCACCACAGTGCCAGTCCGGGACTTCCGGATATCTACGGAGTGTAGATCATTTTGTAATGTTCTCGATGATTTTATGTTATATATATATATATATATATATATATATATATAGGTGTCTCGCCCAGGTTCGGGGAGACAGGGCAAGTTATTTACTTAGGCAGGAAATGCTGTTCCGTCAACATAAAAAAAAGGGGGGGGGGGTCTTGCTGCCATTTTAAGTTACGTATCATGTAAATAATTGGTACAGCCATTTTTTTTTTAATATTTCATGTAAATATTTGGGGAAAAGTAAATTATTTTTATACCAAATGTAATTTTGGGGATATATATTTTTATACCAAGCTATATATTGTAATATTGGGGGAAATGTAATTGTAAGACGAATTTAAATTTTGTATAAACAAGGAAATCAGAATTTTAAACCTTTTCACTGTAACCAGCCCAAATCCTTTTTTGGCGACATTGGGTGGCTCTCAGCTGTTTTCATACTTTAACGCCTACATTAAGGGAGCACTGAGACAAAGACCTCGTCCTGTGTGTGTTGGTAAACACGGTCACATACAGGATAGAGAAAACTGCACCACTCTGCTTCCTCAATGCAGAGAAGTATAAAGGGAAACTAAAATGAGGAATTTTGTAAAGTTGTGAAATCATACAAACTCCCATGGATTTGCTCCAGTGGCCGTGAGAGTGACTTTTAGTATTAGTGGTGCATCAACTTATTCACAAATGACTTCTACAGGTATCCGAACATCCTGGATCCAGAGATTGACGAAAGACGCCCATCAGAAAAGTCTAACCGACACCGGAGTGTCGTTCAAGCTGGACGACAGCATTGGTACTCTAAGACAGCAAATGCGGGACTTGGTGCGAAAAGGTGACGTAGCTGTTCAACAAGAGAGTGAGTCTGACGCAATTAGCGTCTTTAAGTCAGAAAGTATCTACCTTCTCACTTAGGGGATACTTTTGAGGTCGTGCGCAGCCTTAACTTAAAGTCAATCTTTTGGTGCAAATGGCTAGAATCGCGTCATTAAATATTTGTGAAATCGTGTTTTTGTGTGCTGCTATAGTGTTCAAAGTGCCATAGCCTTTGCAAAATGTAGTGGGGCAGACGATACATGAACGTATGCCATTTAGTGAGTTTAGTCAGGCAATGTTGAGACAGACAGATTCATCAGTAGCTATAGTACACCAACATATGAAAAATTTCGAAAGATTTCAAAGTGCCAATGAGTCAATGCAGCAGTTTGTCAGCGAGACTATTAGATGGGTAGAACTGTTAGGTTTGCCGTGTGCGAAAGCGGATTTCGTGGAAATACTGTTTTTTAATCTGTTGCCGGAAAATAGTAAATATTTTACATTTGCTTCAAAGCCAAACACGTTAAATAAATTATTAGGTTTTGTAATTCAAGTGGAATTAACGTTTGGTGATTTTAAGCAAAGAGAGTCTAAAGTAGTAACATCTAAACGGCAATGCCAAATCTGTTCTAGTACTCATCATCCGACGGCTAAATGCTTTTATAAGGCGCAAAAAGGAGAAGGAAATTCTGTGCAGGAAAAGTTAAAGCAAAATTGTCAAATTTGTTTTAGAAACAATCATCCGATGGAAAAACATTTCTATAAGAAATCGGACAGTGACGGGGGGAAAAAACCGCTTAAAAACGGGGGCCAGTCAGACGTAAAAGCAAATTCAGAAAGTGTTACAAAGTCTGTAGGTCGAAAAACCGTAAAAGAAATTACTTGTTTTAGATGCGGCAATTCTGGACACGTAAAATTTAATTGTCCGTTGAAGGGAAAGCCTGCAGGAATAGGCGCCGTGTAACAGAAATGGTCTACGGTATGTGCAGCTTGTGACTGCAAACTTAACGATGCCAAGTGTGGTTCATTCGGGTGCTTCAGCGACGCTTATAAGGCAAGAGACCTTGAATAAAATTATGCGGGAACTGTGTAGTTAAAACTGGGCGAGGCGGTGGTATTTTCCTTAGCCGGCGGAGGTTTGATAAAGTCAAACATATTAGCTGTAATCAAAGTGAAATTAGAAAAATTTTCATGGAAAGTAGCGTTCCGTGTTTTTAAACATCTGTCACTTGACGTGATTTTAGGTATCGATTTTTTAAGTTATACACGCGCATGCGTTGGCGTAGCAAAGAAGGAATTACGGTTTAGCTTTTCCCCCGAAACAGTAGTACATTTGCAAGTAAAACCTTCTCATTTCCGTTTCAAATTCAATGTGTAACAGATTCGCGGGGTCGATAATTCGGTAGCAGACGCGCTGTCTCGCATGTATTGCGCCGAAGAGTCTGGGCAAGGCGACAAGCAGGTGAAGAATGGGGCACCAGTAGCGAGTGAGGCGAGATTAGATAGTCAGCTGTCAAGGCCAGCCTTAGGAAACACAGACGTTTCAGAATTGAATACGTTACAAAAATTCCCAAGGGTGTTTACTGACACTAAACAATACCAAAATACTGACCAGGAATCTAAGCAGATTTTGTCTGAGATTAAGAATGGGACGTCACTATATGTTATCCACAAAGGTTTTCTAGAGTTTTTGTACCTGATAATGAGGGCAATGGAGTTTAAATATTACCACGAATCTTATTACGGATGACACGTAGGGCGTTATAAAACTATCTGTAGCATGTTAGACATTTTTAGATGACCGGGAGTACGCACAGACCTAGAAAACTGGGTAAAAGGTTGTGACGCGTGTTCATACGCTAAACCGAAAAATCAGAAAACAGAAGGTCTGCATGCGGGTACGGTAGCAACGTATCCTTGAGAACGTGCGTATTTAGTCGTCGTGGGTCCGTTGCTCCGGAGTACATCGGGTTATGTCTATGTCCTAGTAATAATATACAGTTTCTGCAATTTTTTTTTTCACCGTTACGCTCCATAAAAGCAGTTGAAATCTGCAAAGTTGAAATTCAACGGTGATATAGTGTTTTTTGGCGCACTCGTATATGTAGTAACAAATAACGCAGCGTATTTTTTGCCGCAAGAATTCAGAGATCTAAATTTTATATGGGGGCGGGGGGAAAATGGTTCAAACTGCCCCGTACCACTCACAGGCAAATTTAGTAGAACCTGTGAATCGTAACATTAAGATTGCCATACACAGTTTTCAGTCAGATATGCAACGTCACTGGGCTGACGTATTATACCTACTGTTTTTGTGTTTTAATAATTTGATTCATAGTGTACACAAGTATGCACCAGCTGAAGTGTTTTTCAGGAGAGATTGATGCACCCTTTAATAAATGTGTGGTCACTCAACGGTATTTGTTTGGAAAATGTGAATAATAAAAAAACTGGAAGAAATATGGGTGGATGTGACAGGTAATTTAATTATGTATCACCAGAAAATGGAGCAAAAAGTAACATAGCTTACACATATGTAACCTTGAAACCTGGTGATTTAATTTTAGTCGAGGCTCACCACCTCAGTTCAAAAATTGATTATTTTAGTGCTAAGTTGGCTGTAAAATGGCGAGGGCCGTTTAAGATAGTGAGGTTCCTTTCGCCCATGACAGTATTGATTGAAGATCCTCATTCTCCGAACAAAGATGAAAAGATTCAGATCTCCCAATGTAAACGATATCATGTACCCACAACATAAAGGGCTGTTCCCTGCCTTTCTTTTTTGGAGAATTCCATACTGTCTTCATTAGAGGATGTAAAACTTTTTTTTTTCAGCATCCTAAGATTTTAAGGTTATTAGTTTTCCAGTGTGTATTGGAGAATAAATGTGACGACACATCGATCGTAAGCTCAACCCACGGAACCCAATTGAAGTTGAAAAATGTGTTGGCCGTTGGGACGGCTTACCTTCGTTGCGTTTGACGAGCTCCACGCCTCACGTCCATCAGCCGTGCCTGCTGGTCTTAAACTGTGGGCGCCGCGGCGCTGTTGTTGCAGACCTCGAAAGCTTGGACTGCGCCCCCCCCCTTTTTTTTGTGCGTCACCATGACCCCGTGACGCCAGCTAGCCAGTCAAGTACCACCGGAGCGTCAGTCCGGGACTTCCGGATATCGACGGAGTGAAGATCATTTTGTAATGTGTTCAACGATTTTGAATAAAGTATATATCGAGGTGTCTCGCCCAGGTTCGGGGAGACAGGGCAGGGTATTCACTTAGTCAGGAACTGCTGTTCCGTCAACATTTTAAGGGAAAAAAAAGGGGGGCGCTTGCTACCATTACACATACTGTACCCACATGGTTGAAAACCCAGCTTCGATTCCTGGTCCAGCTACCCTGATTTCTGTTTCCAATGTTTTTCCATAGTCACTCCAGGTGAACGCTTGTATGGCCATGGCAGCTTCCATTCCCGATACTGATAGCCCGTGTCAGTGATAGAAAGACCAATTGCACAGAACTTGCTGTTGACAAGTTATACAGAAATGAAATACGTAAAGCTCACCCTTCGTTGCTTATCGTAGCCTTTAGCTTATTTGGCTTTCAGGCTAAATACGCCTAACCTACGGGCGGCGTGCCTGAAAGGCGTTTAACTTACAATAATTCGACCTAAGAGGTATTTAGTCATAGAGGCGTTTTTCTCAATAACCGCTTAACTCACACGCACACAAGCCATTTAATTTTTCTCAAAGCGGTTAACTTAAAATCATTTTGCCTGCTGGCTATTCTATTTTAGGCCGGACGACTTTTTTCCTTTTTTTCCAATTAGAGCAGTCCCTTTTACAAGTAAACTGTGTATTTAAATCCAGTGGCGAGTTCAGGGTAGAGCTAACATAAACCTTCTCAAACTCTTTGGATCATCAAAGGAATATATCAGAACCACAAAAATCAATGCAACTACTGATGTTACTCAGTTGCACATTGATATTTTTGTTCTTCTTAGTTCAACTCTCAAACTATCATTCTAAAATTGTTTATCTAGAGCGTTCACTGTTCAAAGCGCCTAGAGAGTGAACATTGCAGCGAGTTTATTTGAAATTACTTTGTGAAGTTTAATTACTAGCAATGCTGTGGTACTAATGTAGTGCAGCAGGGGCGAATATTCCATGGAACCAAGGGAACCATTGGTTCCCTACTCTAATAGACCAAACAAATATTGTGAGTCTTTTAGTAAATAATGGTACTATTAAATGTATATTACGATAGTACTTATATTAATTTTCTCTCTGCGGCTTCGCTGCTTGGCGTTAGCTTATATCCCTTCCCTCTTGCTCTGTGCCGTTTCCTGCCACTGCTCCCCCCCCCCCCGGGAACAAGCAATCCATTCAGGCAGATGGTGCCTCCTCTCCCCTTCCGTCTTATGAAGCTCGCAACAAATTTTGGGCTGCCCATTATCTCTGCCTTCGGGTATTTCCGAGCGCACTCGGGTCAACGAAGCTAGGGAACCAAGCCAGTCGTGCCATTCCCTTGAGAGTACGGGAATAAATGTTTGTGTGGGTTTTCACGTGAAATTAACAGTCGGTTTTATAAAGTTAGTTTAGCGAAGTGATTATTTTTATCCGGTATTTAGCCCCGTTTCAAGTCTTTTGTTGACAGAGGACAAAGGTTAATTATTGTAAAGTGTAGACGGGCGAGCTGTATATTGTTGGCTGGCCAAGGGAACCAAGAGAGACTTCTGCGGGCGCTGTGGGCATACGCGATTGTGGTACCTCAGGAGAGGCGCGGGAAGAAGAGGTTGGCAGCGAGACGCTCGGTGGGGAGAGGAGAAATGCTACCAGACAAAGACGGAGAATCGTACATGTGTAACTACGCGGTAGAATAATTACTCACGTCTTCTTTCAGTGGTAAGACTTTCAAGCAAAAACGAGATTTAATCTTGCATGGTAGACCGACTCCAGACATGTGTATTGCGACAAACGCGAAATCAAGTAGTGTTCAGTGTAAAAGATATTTTAAATCGAATTTTTACAGCTTCCACAAATGACTGTGAACAAAAATTCAAATTATTTTGTTGGCCAGGTTTAATGTTTACATCAGAGAAAGGGGCGTAGAAAAAAGTGGTTTTAGTGACATGAATAATTTTCATAAAGCTACTTACAGACACTAACTCTCTCAAACGCATTTGTCAGCTGTATGTAAACTTAAGATGATTGGGTTCAGACGGGTTGATTTGGACTTAAACGAGCAGCTTCGTGCAGATGTTCAAAAACAACGAAACTGTAGACAGAAATCGAGAAGTTTTGGAACGTCATATAGATGTGACAGGTTTTCTTGGGCGACAAGAACTTGCGTTTCGGAGCCACGATGAAAGAGAGGGAGGGGTCATCCAACCGGGGTAATTATGTGGAATTAGTGATTCTGTTGAGTAGCTACGATTCAGTGCTGTCCTCTCATTTGGAAACCTCCAAAGTTTTTACAGGTTTGTCCAGTAATATACAAATTGACATTATAGAAAGTATTGACGAGTTGACCGTGATAGAAATTTAAGCGCAATTTAGGTTGACTACTTTCGTGGCGTTAGTTATAGATGAAACGACAGATATTGCGAATATGTCACAACTTTCTTTTGTGCTGCGAGAATTAGGTTCGGAAAGGTGGGAAAAGGGGGGGGGGGCGAGTTTCAGGCCACCTGGGATTAATTGGTATTAATTGATGGATTATAGATTTGATTGAAATGGTTAACCCTTAATCCGATTATTATCCGATCAAAAAATTAAAGGGTTAAATTTAATTTAAAGGGTTAATCAAGAATTTTTCCCTTGACTGTCTTCCTTTCTTTCTTTTTGGGAGGGGGTAGCAGGAGCTCTGTACGGTGTTGAAATTGTGGTTTTCAAGAGGCGACTGACCATGCTGGTAGGTTGGTGTAGAGTTTAGTGCAAGAGTGGCCTAAGTGTAAAATTTATGTTTTTTTGGTGGATACTGCTCATAGACGGTGGTGGGAGATAAGCGACTTTTAAAGATGGTATTTATGTATTAGTAATGACAAACGATCTGTTTTGCGAATGCAATTAGATGTTAGAGAATTTCAGAGTGGTCTACGTATGAATAAATAACGCACATCGAATCGCAAATCTCAAACGACTACGTGAATAATAATTGCAATTACGTGAGTCTTAAATATAACATGAGTCTCGAGCTTAGAAATATAATTTATAAAAGAGAGAAGTTTAACTAGATGAATAACATCTGATGTCGACAAATGCAAACTCGCTAAACGAAATCCAGCTAGTCGGTATGAATAAATAACACATTAACACGTACAAATTACACGATTCAGTCTGGTGAATAATATCTTAGGCAAAAAACTCCGAATACGATTTAAATCAGACACAATAGCATATGTCTATTCTGATAAGTAAAATATATAACGATCTACAAGAAAGTAATTGACGATAGAAAATCTTTATCCCGATATTAAAATAAGTCGTATGAATGAGTAGCACTTACGTGGAGCTGTGAGTAGATACGTCTAGTGCGGCCGATAGACAGCTGTGTTTAAAGTATGGTAAAAACTCGTAAATATTTATAAAATTCACTGCACTTGTTAACACAAACGATATTTTCGTAGCTTGAGCTCAGAAATTGAAAACCTGATCGCAAAATTGACTTAACCCATGCAAATTTATGTTTTCCGATGAATAAAAACATTATTTCACACTATAGTTTGCGAATACTGTGAACGAGGTGTGAACTCCAGAGCAAATAATATCGCTTAACGAAAATCGCGCTATTACAAGAGATGTTCGCTTGTCCATAGTTGAGGTAGTCCTCGATAATAGCCTCATTGTCCGCCAAGTTATAGAGGTGCTGTAAATATGAGAGAGAGCTGTATACGTCTGTTTTCTCCAAGTGTTCATAAGCAACTGAAGTTGGTGACGACTAGGTAGGTGAATCACTTCGCTCCATAGCTCCCTACACCCCCTCCCAATCCCCTCGGCAGAGTGCGACCCCGGGCTGCCTGCGATTGTCAATTTTTCGGCACTAAGGCAAGATGGCGTCAACCGCCTAGTTGCATTCCGATCGGGAGGACCCTGCCTCCCACCTCCTCCCACCCCAATCTCCAACCCCTACCCTGCACCCCTCACAAGAGCGACGTGTCCTGGGGTCATTCACCTGCCTGCCCTCGATTGTCAATTTCTCACACTAAAGCAAGATGGTGACAACCACCTACTTGTGCTCATATTGGGGGATAATCCACTCCTCCCACCCCTACCCACCACCCCTTGTCCAGAGGGATGTGACCCTATTGGTTTCCTTGATTCTACTCACTGGCTCTTCGCCTCCAAAGCGCTGCCTAGGCTATAAACGAAGCTTGTTTCAAGATCAAAGCAATGGTTTCCCTAGAGAGGCAGCAGTAGATTTTGAACTGAACTGGACTATTTCCCCTCTCCCCTACCAGATGTTATTTTTGCGAGGACACTGAAGCTTTCTGTTATATTTCGGAAGGCAAGAGCCTAGCGCATTCTCAGGGAATTAAATAATTTCACATCTCCCACAGATAAAGCTTTATTTTTCCTCATCATTAAGATATACATTCCAAATGTTTTTAATTCACAATAGATTCAATTTAAAATATAAACCATTTTCCACCGAACTATTTTGTCCCCCATTTTTCCAGCAATCTTTATTCCTGTTTCCAACAATCTGACATTACATTTTAAAGTTTATTCCCATTTTCCAACAACTCTTAACTAATCTCTGATTAATTTTCACACCAAAACTACTATAAGAAATAATTTTAACTCTCTAAGATTTTAAACATTGACAGAATACCATTTTTCAAACACACATTTTTATTAAAGTTTTAATTATTACAAAGTAAGGAACTACTTGTTAAACTTTATTTTTAACCATTGAAAAAGTGCATTAAACAAGCATGTTGGAAAAGTTGTTTTATTTTCAATCCAAAGTATATTTATTCGTATAGCAGATAAAAAATACATATTTCACATATAGACTCCTATGCAACACTAAAATATTGACTATAGTATCGTATAGGAAAATATTATATAATATTGCTAAAGTTTATTTTGGAAATGTAGTTGAGTAAAGCAATGTGTTTTTACAAAAGATATGGGGACGAGTCATTCTAAAACGTTGTGTACAATACCAGCTAGCAGATAGCCAAGAATTGAGTGTATGCGGGAGCGGGCAAAATTTAGGTCTCGAAAGCTGATGAGGGAAAACGAGGTGAGTATGGAGCAGCATTGGGTCGGACACAGTGCATAGTTGGAGCAGTGTAAGACATGGGCGGATCAGACTGGTTTGTGTGCAGGTGGGAGATATGCATTGTGGGAAGCAGGTTAGGGCATGAGAGATTGCTTTACTAAACTGATACTGCCCATGTCACGTGCCACTATCGATACCTGCCCGCTTCCATCTGCCCGATAACCTTCCCTTCATGCACAGAGCCTGATGCATGCCACTGGCACCTAAGACTAGCAGAAAGAACTTCCCCCGTCCCTTCGCTGCACCCACAAACTTCACTCCGCGACACGGGTTCCTGGCCTACACTATACACAACGATTTTCCTTGGCCAGGGTCGTCTCGTCCTTTCTCAGCTAAACGTTTGGAGTGCGCGGACTTTGACTAGCAAAAACGATTTTTTTACTTAGACAATATTGCATATAAATTTTAAGCCTACTATTAAAAAAACTGTAAATTATAAATACACATTAAAAATACCATGAGCTACTCAACATTGTCAAAAACACATTCAATGTTACACAGTCAAAAATTGGGTCCTAAGGCACACAGTCAAAAAAATTTTTAGTGAGAGGACTAGTTTTTTGCTCTCCTAAACTAACCAATTTCCACGAACTGTATCATTGCAAGCAAATAAATATAACCTACCACAAATAATTATGAAACCCAGAAAATTATTCTGATAAACTAACAATGAATTACGTCACAATTAAATAAAAAAAAACAAAATAGCATAGAAATGTAATCCAAGAAACGATTTCCGGAAGCATCATCCAAGTGTTAAGAAATATAGCATGTTACAAATACATTCTAAATAACATTAAAACGGAATCGCATCCCAAATGCTTTTATGTTGAAAGAAAATCAATCTCAGGAAATTACAACAATGAATTAAACAAATCACACCTTAAATGTCTTTAAGCTGTAAAGTTCCACGACATTTTATCCCGATTCCAAGAAATGTAACATAAAAAAAAATCAATTGCATTTCATTCAAAAGGAATCTAATCCAATAGAATACCACCCAAACTCAATAGTTTACAACTCGTACCAAATACACCCAATTAACACCTAAATGCGAATTTCCAATCTATCACAGATACCAATTGAATTATATATCAAATGTAATGGATTATTACCTAAATGTGAATGACATCACAATTAAAAGGATTTCATCACACTGGACTATCATTCCAATGTTAACTCAATGAAATGATAATCCAATCAACAATGGGATTGATTACACAAGAAATTGTACATTCACTCCCCATCCAGAGGTTTATTAAATCAAATAACACATAAATATGATTAGAGATCTTTTATTTACTATTATAAAATTTACAAACATTGTATTACAATATTTTAAGATCTTGATTCTTAACCCAGGAGTCGTGTGCTTTTGAGAATCCTCTCCATCAAACCAAGGACATATCTTTCTTCCTTTTAATGATTTTATCAACCAAATATTCATTTGGAGAACTGACTTATTCAAATTCATGTTCGTATAATCCACCTTTTGTCGGTTGTCTGCCATATGATTCTAGGTAATATATTCTGGGATGTTTGTCTAATTGAAATAATTTTAAATATTTCAGAAGACCGATTCAGCAAAAATTTCTTCTCAAAGATTCCTTTCTGCTTTGGGATACATATAAATTCCCCAACACTGAACTTTGGTTTTCTTTTGTCGATGACTTTAACTTTATTATTAATAGTTTCCATTAAACTATTATCTGTAACTTCTTTGGGAGCCATCTTAATAGTTCAATGATATCTAAAATTATAAAATTTAACAATTTCAGGCAAAACACCAACCCATTTCTAATGTCCCCTCGATGTGAAATGTTTATATATTAATTGCTTAATCGATTTCTTGTAATGTTCCACAACACTCACTTTAAGCTCTGAATACGTTGCATGGTGATTGATACCATATTCGGTCATTATTTTCTGGAACAGTGCAGAAAAAATCAGATCCTCTCTTGGTTTGGAGAAAATTAGTGGTTCTCTCTTTCAAAACGATCTTCGTTGCATCGGTAACCTGTTTCCCAGTTTCGTTTTTCAAAGTTATATCCCAACCATATTTCGAATAAATGTCTATTCCTGTTAAAATATACTTGTATCCCTTATTGTATTTTAAAAGCAATATCATTTCATGCAAATTGGCTTGAAAAAGATCATTTACACCATGAGTTATAACTCTTCTTCTAGGATATCTTATCCTTGCAGGAGTGTGAAGCTCTTGAGCAATCTTACTAAACTTCATTTGTAATATAACCATCTTCCATTAACTCATCAGTAATAGAAACCATTACATTCATATGTGAATTATTCCCAGACTCTCTCGAAGCAATGAGAAGTTTTAATCTAACAACCAATTCATTATGATTGTTCCAACATACAGGTGAGAAGCGGTTGTCAATTTTATCTTTATATATTCCACATCCTACTCTATTGCCTTTTAAATTTATTTTCGAGTAGTTTTCATCTCCTGAACGAATATTATTATTCGTTCGACGAATAAGTTCTTTATATTTCTGTAAATCGGTATCAGCATATCTATTTGGAAAGATTTTAAAATATCAACATCAGACGGGTTTCGGCAATTAGTAGAGCAGTTAAATCAAAACAAAAAGGAATACATCTGAAACCATTTAAAGTTGGACAAGGACAAACATATCCAAACATGGAAACAAGTGCAGAAAGTCTTAGATAGTCTTCCAAAAGATGCATTAACAAAAAAAAGTTTTAATATATTTGTAAAGAAACTGGATATTCCCTATTTCCGAGGTGTGTATATGAAAAACGATTTACCAAAGAAACCAAATCGTCGTGAATGTATGATTGTTAATCTAGATTCGAAACAAAATGAAGGAACACATTGGGTTGCATTAAATAAAAATGTAAATCAATCAATGTAATAATATTACAATTTACGTGATTTACGCCCTCCAATTGAAAGACGTAATTATTTAAAACACACACTATTAAGATATAAATACAAAACATATCAAGTACCAAATGTAATCAATTGGGGACAATTATGTTCACGTTTTTTGGCTATGAATAGGCTATATAAGAAATTGTAATTGTAAAATATATAAGTAATATGTCAATTATGTTGACATTATGTGGTAATTCGTTGCAATCGCATGCAGTATATTTCCCTGTGTTGGAGTTAGATGGAGAATGACAAATTAGTCTGATTGGATTCGTTACTTAGAGCAGCATGCCAAATATTTAAATATCCATAACCAATTTTTTATTGCTAATATATTGGTGAAAAAAAAACATACAAGATTGTGATACAGGTAGGATCTGATGAGTTGGAAGACTTAGAAACATTCATTAAAGCGGCATTACTTGAAGATGCACATTCCTGATTACGTGGAAATCCAAATATGTTAACTAATGCAATGTATAGTAACATCGATATCGATTTCTCAGAAGACAATTTAATTGCAAATATGTTGGGTTATGAACTAAGAGTATATCCAGGTAATTAATTACACGAATCATCAAAACTGGTTAATATATTATCAGTAAATGTATGTTGTATTTATGTTAATATTGTAGGCGGTTCATATTTGAATAGAAAACCGACAAATACATTACACGAATTCACGTGTGCTGTAGCTCCAGGATATAAAATAATTGATAAACCTAATACAGTAATACATCTTCCAGTAATAGTGAATCGCGTTGATGAAATACTTGTTACAATTTTCGATTAAGATGGTAAACTTTTTTATTTTAGAAATGAAGAAATTACTGTTGCTTTACATTTAAAAAAAGGTATATAAACACCTGCATTCCATTGCAAATTACAATCATAATGGGTATTGGGTATAATAGTAAATGCGTATGTAAAGCAGGCAGTTCTTTTAAGAAGTATGTCTCTAAGGAACGTATTTCGACGAAAGAAAGTATAAAAAGACGTAAACCCAAGCACAAAATGCTCACTTCAAATAAGATAGGCATGAAGATAACATGAGGCAACAAATTGTATTTGAAATAATTAGGATATACTGTTAATAGAAATGAAAGACATAATTAATGTTGAAGAACCTATCAGCTATGAAAATCCAATCACCAATTGGAAATACATGTGTATGAAGCACTCTGAGCAGGTCCATATACGTTTCCTTCGGAAATAAGGATTACAATACAAAATCATGATATTTACACATTACCATCGAAATCAAATTTAAGGTTTAGAGAAACAATTAAATAGACAGTTGATGCAAGTATTCCAGCCACTAAAAAATTGTAAGAAATGGAATACTTCATTTAATCGACAGAATTGTATATCAGCTAAATGGAGTGGAAATCGATCAAACACGAGATGTTGGAATTACTTCCACATTAAAGAACTATCTTTCAGGAACTGTAAACGATATTTATACAGGGCTTATGGCTGGGTGGAACAATGATAGTGATTACTCACTACAAATAAACCCAGGTGGAAAATATGAAGTTTTTATTCTGTTAAGTATGGTTTTGGGCTTTGCAGAAGACTACAAACATGTAATATTAAATGCTAAACAAAATATTGTTATTCTATTCAGCAATACACATTTGAATGCTATATACGATACAGCTAATAAAGAGGAAGGTGTAACATTTGAATTAAGCAGTGTGGAATGGTATGGTTGATGCCACATATTTAACTTAACACCCATGCACGTGTAAAGTTTTTAAAATTTAGTGTTTTTTCCAACATCACAAAAAGTCATTTGAAATGTGAAATAAAGTTTTTCGTCGGAAAAACCAAGATATGTTGTTATTTGGTTTCGAACAAATCGACAAATCAAATTAAAAGCTGACAAATCAATATTCGATAATTGTGATATGCAAAATATTAAACTATATCTAAACAGTCAAGTCTACCCTTATGTGAATTTAAATATTAACTTTCGCAATGGGCAATTCCTTATTTTGTATGATATGTACACTAAGTTTCAGGAAAAGTGTTATAACAAAATGAGTTCACCGATCCTAGAACCCGAAACATTTAGAACCAGAGGAATGTTATTTGTGTTTGATGTAAGCAAACAGGACAACAGAATTTCAAATGGTGTGATTGATTCTCGAATTGAAATTATTGCAAACACACCGATTCCAGCAAATACGCAAGCTTATGCTCTTATAATTCATGGCAGATTAGCAAGTTACAATGTAAGAGATAGGCTGGTGAAAATAATGAATTGAGTCAGTGGATGCCGAGCCATGGCCACGACGAGATCTTTTGCAATATACAAGGATTTCAGTATGCAGAAAAAATGATTAAAGAATTAGCTATTACTGATATGGAAGAACATATAACTGTATTCAGCTTCAAATCACAGTTTGACTGGAAATATTTAACTCCCAAATACAAGAAAACAAACAAATGGTTTACTAACCATCAACATGTATACAGTATGAGAATGTTGAAGATATTTGCAAACATTACCTAAATAATTGTGAAATATATGTAGGTGGAGTTGAGCAAAAACATATTTGCGAAAATATGTAATAACAGAAAAGTAATAGATATTCAAAAAGAATTCAATTACCTCTCTTTCAAACAATTGCATAAAACATATGGATCTAATTCAATGTTTTTCTCTCTGCAAACGAAAACTCAAAATTAATGTTAAGTTGTGCAATAATGACTGACTGGGGTGAAAGAGATTATGGCGATTCTCCTCCCGAATCACCTGTGGATATTAGTAAGTCATATGTTATTATTTGGGGTGAGAGCAGTAATGACTGCAATTTACTATACATAGTATTTGCTTGTATGTAATTCACTACTTCGTAAAGATGGATCATCAAGATAACGAAATCACATGCTCATGTATACAAGAATCAAAATGTAATTTGAATGTCAGCAAGTTATTAGCAAGTTGGAGTAAAATATTTCGATTTTGCTTCGGAAATATATAGTTTTAGCATTTTTTAAAAATAGCTTGTGTTTGTTTAGCATGCTAATGTTCGGAGAAAATTCTACTTGGTAGTGCTAAAATGTTTTGTGTCATCCTATACTTGATATTGTTGAAATGATTGAAACAAGTGTTTAAATTGTTTATGTTTAGGAGCAAGGTATAATTGTTGTACATAAAATTTTTGAGCTTCCTGTATTTGTGTATATTTTTGTAAATAAATATGATGTAAAATGAATTCCTTTCTTAAAATTTAATTTACCCATCCTTAATAAAAGTGAACTTGTTTTAGTAAGGAAAATATTTTTTCGACAGAGACATTTGAGAAAAAAATTCTGGAAGCAAGCTCTCTAATCACTCTTCCATAACTTACAATATAATATACCATTCCACATAAGGCTTGGTTTGATGTAGACTGGGTTCGAGTCTCTGTTAGGCATGATTGTAACCATGTAAACATAAAAGGAATAAAGAACAAATAACTTAATTAAACAAATATAACTTTGTTCATGTATGTGGAAAAGCTATACATATGCTTAATTTTATAGATGTTTAAACTTAAATGAATTGTGTGGAATTTTTCCGATTAAACATTATTTACTTTGTAATTTATACTAGCTTCGAAATCTTATACTTGTAACGTTTCCAAAAATTTCTCAAGAGACAAAAAACCGTTACATTTAGAGATCTGCGGTCTTAGCAGTGTGCCCATTCCTTCAAGGTTAAATTTCAATTTTTTTTACAATACTTCCACCTACAGAAACCAAGATTTCAGAGTTTGGCAGCCTGAGTCCAACAAACCCCCGCATTTTGGTTTTTATTACACCCTGGAGACAACCCAGGCACCTAGCTTTTCACGAAGGAAGTGACGAAGGACATCCTCATTCCTGGAAGGGAGTTCAGGTCAACGATTTTAACCATCAAGGATAGCAAGGTCAAAATATTTTACTAGCTATTTGAAATCTCTCGAGCAGAAATATTTTGTCTTCTACTTGATAACAACTAATATTCACTTTGCAAGCACCATTACACAGGGGGAAAAAATATAATACACAAGATGTACATTAAATGAACAAATATTTATGAAACAAATTTTTACTTCCTCTCACATGCTAACTGCTGCCAAAAAAAAAATCTTATAAAATAGAATTGTAACCAAATTGGAAACATGTTTGGAGACATTAACGGGAAAACATATCTGTATATTCTTCGCGTAAATATGATTAACAATATACGAATTAAGAAAACTGCTAAATATAATAAAATTAATTCATATCATGTCTCTTGATTTAGATAAGATATATAGTGAATAACGAAAATATTTCCTTTAAAAGATTGCAGTAATCCTAGAGAAGATTAAAATGGGATTATAGCTCTGTTTTTATGGATGGTATAATTTTTATCTATAAATTATATTTTGTTTTATTAAATATGTTGATCTCTAATACATTGCTAATCGTTTTAATGGATTATTCATTAAATGCTATTTATTTGTTATGATTCAGAAGTTATTTTACTGATAAATAAATGTTATTCATTTCTTCGAGCAAGAAACTTAGCTGAGAGGTTTATCTCCGAGGTTGGGGGGAGCGGGCTTGAAGATATTTGAAAGTCGAGGGTGCAGGAAGAGAGGGGAGCGTGTCTCTGAACTTCTGACTTCTGGTTAAAGGGGAGAAATCAGGCTTCTCATTTCACCCAGAAATTTGAAAATTTTATAAATAGGGCTTCAGCCTTTATGCTCCTTCCGCTTTTTCCAGTTGTTTGTCAGTTCGGTTCGCTTTTCGACGTCGCACTCGTATGAAGATTACTTTCTTGGCTTATCTACGCAAGATTTTAACAAAGAGCTTGATGATTTTGTTTGGGAGTGTTTCAGTAAACTAATTAATGGTTCAGATGACTTAATAAGTGGTTTCTTAACTTCTTTAGAGGAAAAGGAGTTTACCTTCACATTGCAACCAGTGATGGAGTCATTATCCCCATCTGAAAGAGTGTCCACAGCATCGTCAGCCATTGCGTCCACATCTTCTAAGTTTGTAGCACCGTCTGCCACGTTGCCCATGTCTAAGAGAGTGTCCACAGTGCCATCAGCCACTACATCCACATCTTCCAAGTGTACAGCACTGTCCGCCACGGTGCTCCCCCCTACAGAGTTTGGAGCTTTACACTTAAGAAGAAAAAAAAATGTGAGCAATGACTGCCAACACCCAAGATCTGCTCCTGTTGTAAAAACCGTTAGAGTTAACATCTCCCTCTCTAAACGTCTCTCTGAAAGTTGTATTTATCAATGATAACTTGTAGGAATTAGACGAATTTTAAAATTTTAATTTTGTTGTATTACCTGCTCCAAGTCAGACATCTATTGAAATATTGTCACCTGAAACACAGTGAGATAAATTGATTTCTCCACCTCCGCCTATATCCAATCCATCGCCACAAGAAATAATTTATAGCCCAATCACCTTACCTCCATCACCTCCTTCACCACTAGTTGTTATTCCAGTTAAGAAATGCAAATTAAGCTTATGTCTTAACCCTGGACGTAAACTGTATTGAAATTTCACAATTTCAGTGATGAATGATTCCTTCTGTTGCATAATTTATAAAACTTTTCAAGGATTGTTTTAATATTATAAAATTTGTAATAGTTTTTTACTATAATACGGTGAAGTTTTTACAGGTTAATGATTGAAAATACAAAGTTATAACCATTTTAAAAAAAAAACCATTTTGTTCTAACGATTTTTAAAGAAAAATTCAGTTTTAATGATTTTTAAAGAAATGTCATTCAGGTGTAATGATTTTTAAAGAAATCTCATTCATTTATAACAATATTTAAAGAAATCTCATTCATTTATAACAATTTTTAAAGAAAAATCATTCCATTTTAATGATTTTTAAAGAAAAATCATTCAGGATTTTTATAGAAATTTCATTCTCTTTTAACGATTTTTATAGAAAAATTATTCGGGTGTAATGATGTTTAAAAAAATTTCATTCACTTCTAACAATTTTTCAAAGAAAATTCATTCATGTTGAAAAGTTTCTTAATAAACTTAATTTTTATTTCAACCATATAATGATGTAATTTCTTTTCTCTCCAAACATATTTTGACATTGTAATGTTGAACAAGGGATTTTTTAATGGTTAAAAAGTCTGTTTGGCTTGTACATGTAAATGAAGGAGTATTTGAATATTTTTGAAGTTGCATCAGGATATGTTGCTATTATTTTTAACAATTTTAATGGCATAAGATGGAGTTTCTGGTTTAAAGTCTGTTTGGATTGTAGATGTAAATGTTGACATAATGAACAAAAAACAAAAAAAAAAAAATAAAGTATTTATTTCTTCATAATTTGTATTGCAATATACATTAATGATTTTGGTATGTAACATTTTTCAGAAGTCAGTGGTAAACAATGTTTGTATTTCATTAAGGGCGTGATGTAACATGAAGTATTGTTTTGAAGTTGTGTTGTTTTTCAGAAGGTAATGGAAAAAAAATGATTGTGTTTCATTTAAAGTTTGTGATGTAATATGTTTAATGGTAAGATGTATAATTTATTCAGTCTTGAAAGTGATTATAAATTTTTTAATAACATTTTCTTTAAAATTAAAAACAAATGGTATAACATGTAATTTTTTTTATTTCTCCATGTCACTAACTTTTCTCAATAATATATTATGTATAATGAGTGATGGTTCAATAGTAATGAAGAGACTTGGGTAGTTGATGACATGTATTTAAATTCAGGATAACTTTTTGCTTGCTTTCATGAAGAAGATGTTATTTTCTTGACTTAAAAAGCTTACAATCATCTAAATTCCAATTTACTTTGAAGGCTGAGGGGAAATTACAACAAAATGTGGAGAACATCAAATATAGATGAATATAAATGAAGATTTCAAAGAAACGAGGCAGCAGGTTAAAAGTCTTCGTCCACTCCAGCTATTCAAGTTGAATTGGAGTAGGATGCAACGCTCTGCTGACCAACTTTGGTGACACCTCAGGGGAACATATTGAAAGTGAGTCCCGAATACCTTTACAGAGGCAGGTAGCAAAGACCTCTGTCCTTCCTTGCCTACAAGAAAGTTTCTTCAGCTAAAACTTTTATGTCTGCACCAAACACAGTCCAGCAAAAATAAAAAAATAAATATTTCATCTTACATACAAGCACACAAATTACAGCTCTTCAAGATACAACACAATGATGTCTGGAGAAGAAGACAAATATAATATATATTTAAACTAATTTTTAAATAAATAAAATTCAACTCAAGTTATGTAAAAGTAGCAGTATATTTTCCCATGAATTTACAAGAATTTGGACCTTTTTGTAAAAAAGTAAGAATAACGTTGAAAATCGCTATATTCCAACTTCGAAAACATGATTTCCACCTGTACTCATACTGTTTTGTTAAACTTACTTCGGACACTGTTAAAATATTAAATTAATTCAAATATATACATTTTATGTCATATGGAATAAATTCTGCAGTTGGAAAGTTTTAAAGAAAGGGAACACGTTGGTTAAGTGGTTAGCATGCTCGCCTCCTCAGCTGGTAACAATTTTTTTTCGCAATGTGTGGATGTCGTGTTAGATGTTGCCACTAATAAAAATGTTTTATTGGAGATCTCTCATGCTTCTCCTAGTATCACGTGTGCGACCCAGTCCGGCTTGGTGCTGCTCTAACTCCGAACATTTTCCCCTCATCGGCTCTCAAGACCTCGTTATAAGAGATGGGAAAATCTCTCCCAATATTTTTTCTCTCCTATATGTCGAATTGATAGTAAACACATTTCTTAAAGAGTGAATAAAATATGTCTTGTTTGAATACTTGTATATAATATTCCTATTTTAACAAGTGAATAAAATAAGTTTGTTTTTCCATGTGATTTTACAAATCATAGTTTGCTTGATTCAAATATACACATATTGCTGGAATGTTAAATCTGGGAATTGTCTCGGGGATTATATTGGGAACTTGATTTCAGGAACTTGTAAAAAAAATTTTCACTGCTCATATAGTCAACCTGTTGCTTAAGGTTGAAACGATATCGAGTCAGGCGAAATCTCTGGGAGCACACATTCATAGGGACATGGGCCGGGGAGGTGAAGCAGGGGAGCCAACACTAGAAAAAACATGTTCTAAATACTAAAGCAGGGGAACGTGCGCTGTCACGAAACAGATACTGCAGGAGCACCAACTCACAAAAAAATATGGAACACCATTCTCAGGGCTAATGCTGGGGTGCGTAAAAGAGGTTTTTGCTAACACCAGGCTGGATCATCGATAACAGAGCACTTCAGAAAAGTCACCTTCGCGATTAGGGATGGGAGGGTTGCTTAGACAGGGGGCAAGTTCCTCTAGACTCGGGCCAGTTCTGAGGGGTGTAGGGAAGGGGATATCTACAGCCGAGGGGGACTCGATCTGAGCACAAGTAGGCAGTTGTCGCCATCTTGACTCAGTTGCGAAAAATGACAATCACAGGCATATGGTTGAATGACCCCCCCCCCCGGGACCTCGCAGACACGTCTTGAATGGGAGGGAGGTTTAGGGGGTGGTTGGCATCCTGGACACAGGCCTGTTCTGAGGGGCGGAAGGTAGAGGTTGTCTACAGCCAAGCAGGACCCAATCTGAGTGCAAGTATGCAGTTGTCGCCATCTTGCCTTATTGCTGAAAAATTGACAATCGATGGCAGGCAGGTGAGTGACCCCAGGACATGTTGCTCTGGCGAGGGGTGCAGGGTAGGGGTCGGAGGTTGGAGTGTATGGGTGGTAAACAGGGTCCTACCGATCGGAACACAACTAGGCAGTTGACGCCATCTTGCCTTAGTGCCGAAAAATTGACAATCGCAGGCAGCCCGGGGTCGCACTCTGCCGAGGAGAGTGGGAGGTGGTGTAGGGAGCTCTGGAGCGAAGTGACCTCACCTACCCAGTAGCCACCATATTAATTTGCTCACGAATGCTTGGAGGAGACAGACATGTACAGCTCTCTCTCTCTCTCTCTCTCTCTCTCTCTCTCTCTCTCGCTCTCTCTCGCTCTCTCTCTCTCTCTCTCTCTCTCTCTCTCATCTTCACTGTACCTCTAGAACTTGGCGGACAACGAGGCTACAATCGAAGGTTACCTCAACTACGAACCAGCGACCATCTCTATGGATAGCCATGATTTTCGTTAAGCGATATTATTTGCTCTGGGTTTCACACATCGCTCACAGTACTCGTAAACTATAGTGTGAAATATTTTTTTAATTCATCAGAAAATATAAATTTTTATGTGTTAAGTCAATATTGCCATAAGATGTTTAATTTCTGTGCTCAGTCTATGAAAATACAGTTTGTGTCAACAAGTGCAGTGAATTTCATTAAAATTTACAAGGTTTTACCATAATTTAAACACAGTTGTCTATCAGCCATGCTAGACATATCTACTCACAGCTCCACATAAGTGCTACTCATTCGAACATCGAACAGACTTATTTTAATATCATTTGGGGTAAGATTTTCTATCGTTAATTTCTTTCTTGTAGAACATTATATATTTTACTTATCAGAATAGATATACACTATTGTGTCTGGTTTAAATCATATTCAGAGTTTTGTGCCATAAGATATTATTCACCAGACTGAATTGTGTAATTTGTACGTGTTAATGTGTTATTTATTCGTACTGACTAACTGGATTTCATTTAGTGAGTTTGCATTTGTCGACATCAGAGTTTATTCACCTAGTTAAAATTCTCTCTTGTGTAAATTATATTTCTAAGCTCTAGACTCGCATTATGTTTAAGACTCACGTAATTGCACTAATTATTCACATAGTCATTTGAGATTTGCAATTAGATGCGTGTTATTTATTCATACATAAAATACTCTGAAATTCTCCATTTAATTGCAATCGGAAAACAGATCGTTTGTCATAACTGACACGTAAATCCCATCTTTCAAACTCGTCTGCCTCCCACCACCGTCTACGAGCTATATCCACAAAAAAACAATTTACACATTTACACAAAAACAGACCTTGCAACCTACCACTCTGGTCAGTCGCCTCTAGGACACCACACCGTCAACGTAGTACAGAGCGCCTGCTACCTCCTCCCAAAAGAAAGAAAGGAAGAAAATCAAGGGAAAAAAATTTAATCCGATTAAAATTAATAATTTTTAACTAACCCTTTTCTGATTAACCCTTTCAATTATATATAACCCTCTAAATTTTTGATCGTATTAAAATCGGATTAAGGATTAACCATTTCAATCAAATCGATAATCCATCAATTGATCCTAATTAATCCCATGAGGCCTGAAACCCCCTTGGCCCTACTACTGCTGCAGTATGTGGCAAGTGAAGGAAGCATAGAAGAAAGATTTCTCAGTTTTACTGACATAAACACCGACAGATCGTCAGAGTCATTGGCAGATCATGTTTTCAAATTAGTAGGCGAGTACGCTTGCGACGACAAACTGGTGTCCCAAACATATGATGGAGCTTCTGTTATGTCCGGTCATCTAAATAGGCCACACAGAAGAGAGTAGGAGAAAAGTAGAGCAGTGCTATATTCATACACTGCTGCGCGCATAGACTCAATATTGTACTTTCGCAGCCACTCAACAATATTAGAGATTGAAAGATACTTTTTAAAACATTAAGTGGATTTGCCTCATTTTTTCCCCACTCTACGAAGCACACTCATGCGTTAGACAAATTTGTGAGTAAACGTTTTCCTAAAGTATGGCCAACAAGGTGGAATTACAGTTCCCGTTTGGTCCATACTGTTTTCGAAAACAGAAAAGCTCTATTCGATATTTTTGGCAGCATAACAGAAAATCCTGACGAATGGGACAATGAAACATTCACTACAGCACGTGATTTCCTAGCAGCACTGAAAGATTTCAATTTTAATTTCCTGTTTTACATATTTGTCCGATATATTTTCAATTACACATTTATTATTTCAGATCATTCAAACAAAGACTTTCGACATTAGCTATTGAATCCAAAAACCGAAGAAGGCAGAAGATATTGCAAATAAGAGAAACTAGTTTTATATAATTTGGTCTGTATTTTAGGAAGAACCTCCCACTAAAAAACAAAGAAAATCAGAGGAAATTAATCCAGAATGTAGCTACAGAAAGTTGTATTTTGAAACAATTGACGAAATTTTGATGCAACTCCGTACTAGATTCAGTTCACTGTAAAACTTAGTTTCTCGCTCTCATGGACCCAAACAAAAACGAAGAAAATGTTAAAACTTTTCCAGAGGAGGTTTTTGCATCATGAAAATCTTCTTACTGCAATTATTTTGATGTACCTCGTCTTAGGAGCGAACTAGTTGGAAAATTTAATTTGTCAGAGTTCAGGTTGAAATCAGTATTCGAAATAATGGAATTGTTGAAACAATCAGATTTGAATGTAGATGGCTTTCCTGAGTTATAAAAGTTGTGTTATTTAATAGCTACCGTCCCGGCAACAAGTGCATCTGTTGGGCGCTCTTTTTATTCACTGAAGAGAATTAAGACTTACATTAGAAACTCCCAGGAACAAGACACACTATCAAATATTGTACTACTTTCAGTCGAAAAAAAAAAAACTTTCTTTGAAACAAAATAATTCCTTTTACAGTGATGTAATTGACATTTTTGTACGTAAGACAAGGAGATTAGAATTGACTTACAAGTAATCATGTCAACAAACTGAAGAAGGCTGGTGAGTCATTGTTTATTTACTTTGATTGAAAATTTATTTTATTGTCTATTGTTAAGATTTTTACCGTGTGTCTAGTAAGACTTATTCTCACTTTGTATCTTCTAAATTAAATAACCAAGGATACATAAGAATTCTGTATAATTACTTAGTGTTACTATTTTTTTTTTTTTTGTTAAATTTTAAATTTTATGCATTATGAACGGATACGAAAATTTTCTGATAAATTAGTAACATCGTGGCATCCATGTAAGGCGTTGAATATGCTTATGCTTCAGTCGACTCTATCTATTTGCAAATAATATATAACTGAAGTGTCCGTAAACCCAGTGATAACATTTTTGATGCACGAAACCTGCCAATCATTTTTGGCAGTGCCGCCATTTTTAACTATGCGGCTATCATATTTGGTAATTTTATACCACTTAGGTTAGTATTATTATAATGCAAAGAATACCGAAATAAATTTGTAATTAAGAAATTAAATTTGTTTTTGCGTGTGATACAAATAATATTAAAGCCAAGATAAAATAGCATATCTGCCAAAAAAAAAAAAAAACAATGAATTAACAAGTTGAGATTTTGGATGATGTTAACTCACAGTTTTTTCTTTTACCAACTTGGTTCCCCTACTTTGGAGTCCACCCCTTTGCCACTGTAGTGCAGGTGATTTGGTTTGTGGTTGGCCGTAGCTCATAACTGACTGTGCCACCCAATCACTGTCTCGAACATTTAGTGTCTTTTACACGCATCTCTCGTCTCACAAGTTGGCAGTTTATGAAACGTGCTGCTGTGAGCTGTCTGACACTTCCTTTTGTTGGTAATAGTTTTCCATATAAGTTACATAATATATATATTTTTTACAATCCATTTAGTTTGTTGATGTTGTATAGTTACGCAGATGTTGGTAAAACTGCTAGACTCGACAAGAGGGACTTGGAGTTATTAGATTTAATTTGGATATTGTAGTGTCGTGGTCGATGTTACATTTTTATTCGCCCTGATTTTGTGTACTTTAAAGGCCTACCTTGGCAATGATGAAAGTTCAATTTAATTTTTCTTGTTTCTATCTTTGTTTTGTTATTTTTATTGCAATTTGTTCATTCCCAATTTTTGATTATCACTCATTCCCAGGTAATTTTTTTAAACTGAAAAACTCATATATGATATTTTTTTTAGTAAATATTTTATATATTTTGCGTGTTTAAATTAGTTTTTGATACAGTTTGTACCAAAATAAAAAATTGATTTGGTTTGTTTATTACAAGGTATTTGTGACACCAATAACTGTAATATATTCACATACAGTATTTAGCGTGCGGGTATGCTTGCACTAGCTCGAATAGTGTGGAACCCAAGCAACGGCGCATGGATGGTAACAACCCGAAGTGATTAAGACAGGGCGACTACAGTGATTCGCGTGTGGCCTTCTGTGGAATAGAGTAAGCCAGGCCCACCTACCACCTAAGAAATTCCAAAGGTCGGTGTCGGGAGCCGAAACCGAATCTCTAGATTGGAGACGGCAACAGTAACTACGCAAAGGAAGTAAGACAAGCGTACAGATTGCAGATTATTTATGAACAGTTTCAGTGGGTATCTACATACCATTCACGCCCATGTAAATATCGTCCTCAAAGACAGCACTTGTCCACGCTTTACTCGGGTAGGCAGTATCATTCATGATCCCCCAAGAAACAAATCAGGAGGTTTGAGATATGGCGACCTCAGAATGTTCCCGTTCTGGGTCATTATACGACCTAGGAACATCTTTTGAATCAGTGCCATGATTTCCTTCGCATTATGAGAGCGTGCTCCATCGTACTGGAACCACGTATCATTATTTACTTTCCACATTAGGAATGGCCACTGAAACGTGAACAAGGTGTGAAGATTATGTCCACCATTTACAGTATCAGCCAGTCCGTCATATCTATTCTAAAAAAGACAAGGAGAAACACACGATGTGCCATGTAATAGATAAGGAGTTTAAAACATGGACATTTGAACTTTGTGATAAAAGTGACCTATTTGGTGCAGGTATTTTAGACCCTCTTGAATGATTTTAAAAGCTGTGCCACTAGATACCACTATGCCATTGAGATGTTTTAATTATAATATAACTATACAATAAACACGAAATGCCAATTTGGGATGACAGTTGCGCTTATTAACTGAATTTACAATCCCCCACCATATGCTAACTTGTTGCCCATGACGAGATATTTGTATGCATTTCATGGGCTTCTCCAGGATGTTCCTTGTCATTATGGCACGGTTAAGTGTGTCAACAAATCCTGAGCCGTGGAAGTTAAATTCGTCATTCTTTCATAAATTTCTTGAGAAAATATGGTTGTCCTGCCAGCATAGGTACTCATCTGCAAATTTAAGTGTTTTGCGCAGGTCGATAGACATTATTTTTGGGCAGTTCAATTCTGTTGGAATATATGCATAAGTCAGTCATTAAGATCTCTGTAAGGAAGAATAGGGTATTTCAAGCGCTTGATAACAACGGCAAGGATATATCTTTAGATTGTTTGTCACTGATGTACGCGCAGTTTTTCAGTAAGTTTAACTATGGCATGAAACTGTGTTTGTAGGCGGGAATGCGATTTTTGAATAGTTGTCTGCGTGCTCGCTGGGCTTGCGCAATACTGTGCCCGTGTTTGAAGTATGATTCATAACATTAGAAAAACAGTCTTGATTACTCCATTTGGACCACTTTCTGCACAAAGGAACCAATACACGAAACACTGAAACTGAGAAAATATTTTCAAAGTTGAAATTCTATAAAAAAAAAATATATGTTAGAGTTATTTTTCAATATTGACTACTATCATTCTTATAAAATCTATACATTTTAATATACAAATCTCGGTGATAATAATAATAAATTATTTTTATGAATAAATTCTGTGTATTGGTTCCTTTATGCAGAATAGACTCTAGTTAGTGTGTAATGTGTTCTATTTGGAGGTAGAAGCCTCATTATTAGTGAAGTGGTTCATCTAATAGAATATATTATATTGTCGAATAAGAGAAATAAGTAATTATAAAAATGTATTTTATTTAAAAAGGAGTGGGAAACACTTTTCTGCATTTTTATGCAGTTAGACATACAACTACTAAAACAATAAAATGAAACATATTAATTGTATCTTAGTATAAAATAATACTGATGTGCTACACAATCCCACATCAGAATTTGGAACCCCTGAGATGACATCCATACCATTCTTCATGTGTACAGCTTCGAAGTAAAACCGTATTCAACATAAAATAACCAAAACTTGTGTTCCGTTTTGCAGACTGCAACTATGCCAAATAACTTTCAGCATTTTTATGGCAATGCACAAATGGTAGCAAAATGTGGTTTTAAGTTTCTTTTGAGTATAAATATGAATGGGGTATGAAAAAAAATTACATGGTTGACTTAGAGTGGGTTATGTTGTTAACAGCATTATCTGATGTTGAGTTGCCTTTAGAGTTCATGTTGTACTTATTTGTTACGGAAAATATATTGAAATTTAATTGAGCTCTCTTAAAATTAACTGTGAAAATTGTTACTGTCCTTAGCTGCGTACATTTTAATCGGTGAGCGCACTGTGAAGTTGGTAATGGTGGAGGGAAAGTAGTTCCATGTTTTAATATTCGATTATAGTGTTAAGTAATCATTTGCCATTACTGAGATTGTTTTAACGTGTTTCCGTTTTTATGCTATTAGTGTAAGAATTAGTACATTTTTAATAAATTCACAATTTAACTTAAAGGCTGCGTAAATAATGTGGCCAGGTCCATGGCAATGTTAATTTCACATATTGCTGGAAAATGCAGTATGTGAATACAACTAGATCTTAAGTGCGGCTTTGAAATATGCTCTGTTTACCTCGAACATTTTATAATTTCTCAAATCATTTTCAGTAAGTTTCGTGTCACTTGTGTGCTTGCATATTTCTGTCAGATGACTTTGGTATATCGGATCCTATTTAGTAGTTGGTTTTCATTGAAAATGTTTGTATATATATATACACACACTTAAAATTCATTTTTATACCTCTCAGTGGCATATGTATAAATCCCTCAGGTTCCACCGTAACCTTCCAACTCCTCCCTCTCCTCAACACCCCCTTACACACACAAATCCCATCCTAGGACTCTGGTACAGGAAGGTATGGAAGGCATGTAATTCAGAGAATTATCAATAAATATAACAAAATAAAATAATATTTAACCCCCTTTGTTTCAGATTTGACTAGGAAAGAAATGTCATATTTTAGTGACCAACATAACTAGTACATTTTTATATGTAATTGTGGCCCAAATCTTGATGTTTTCATATTATACCTATTATTACAATTAAATTCATAGGCTAAATAATGCAACAAAACATTATGATTTGATAATTGGAAATGTATGAATATCTTCCATAGATACTCGTAAACAAATATCTGCCCCAGACACCCATTAAAAAAAATCTTCTATAATTAATCATAACAAATTCAATCTAAGAATAAAATCTTGGACCAGTCCACTATTTTTTAACCATTCTGAAAAAGGAAAAAGCAACAATGTAGGCTCTAGATGAGAACATCTTCAGAATCATTCGTCCCACTCCTTGGTTTCATTTTCCACTCGCATACACTACAGTAAACACAGCATCCCGCCAGTCCAGAACTGAGGGTACTCACTTTACCATACACCCTGAAATGCAGGCTATGCTCACTGATAAACCACACCTTCAACCAGTCCAGATTAGAGGGCACTCCGTCTTTATAGAACCTGAAATGTAGGTAGTGCTCACTGGTCCACCATATATTCAACCAGTCCGGAGCCGAGGGTACTTTTCTGACCATCCACCCTGAGGTGCAGGTTGTGCTTAGTCGTCCACCACACCTTTAACGAATACAGTGCCGAGGATATCTACCTCTCCATACACCCTGAGATGCAGGTTGTGCTTAGTCGTCCACCACACCTTTAACGAATACAGTGCCGAGGATATCTACCTCTCCATACACCCTGAGATGCAGGTAGTGCTCACTGGTCCATCACATCTTCAACCAGCACAGTGTCGAGGATACTGCCCTCACCCTGCACTTTGAGATGCAGGTAGTGCTCACTGGTCCACCACATATTCAACCGTTACAGTGCCGAGGATACTAGCCCCACCATACACCCTGATATGTAGGTAGTGCTCACTGGTCCACAATATCTTCAACCAGTACAGTGCCGAGATGCAGGTAAAACTCATTGGACCACCATATATTCAACCAGTACAGTGCCGAGGATATTCCCCTCGACATACACCCTTAGATGCAGTTAGTGCTCATTGGACGACCACATATTCAACCAGTTCAGTGCCGTGGATACTGCCCTCACCATACACCATGAGGGGCAGGTTGTGCTCAATGATTCACCCCTTACTCATAATATAATTCTTCTTATAGAAAAGTTTAAAGGTCGCCCGATCTAGAATGCCTACTTGACCACATAGTGCCTTATTATCCGAGATCCTCCTTAAAGTCTTTATTACAATGTATCTGCTCAGAAAGATAACATTGCAAGTTTTACCCTGATGTTACAAAGTTCCCTTTGTTTCACAGAAGGCGTACATTTCCCTCAAACTTATGAGTTCTGTAGCCTTACCTTTACTGAAATACTCTGTCAACTTCCCACGAGTATATCTCAATTCTAAATCTTGAAGTCCCTTCTATTTTATTTAATATATCGGGCAAGCAGCACTCTCGTAAACACATCTTTTTCAGTGCAGCAGCTGTATGGCGTTATCTTGGGTTGCAGGAGCATTAAGATCGTTTCGCCAAAGCGCGGTCTTGCAGTGCGGTCGTCGGACTAGTTCAGACTGACCATCACTAACTGATTCTGAGCTCACTGCGATATAAATACATTCCTTCCTCCCCTTCAACCTGCATCAATATATGCATATAACAAGGAACCAGGGTGACCAAGGCAGTATTAGCAACACTCCCAGCCAATCAAATATGTGCTTCAAAGTCGATTTGTTTGGCGTAAAACATTATGCACTCATTAGAAAAAATGATCACCATGAACGAATTGAGCTAGTACAACGAAGGTTTCCACACAGCATCGTTATAGCCATGTGTTCCATTTGTATTTAATGTGGCTTGCTAGTGCGGATATGACATTAGGGGGCATACATATTACTCCATTTGTAGCTGCAAGACACCGATTAAGGCCTTAGTAGTAGTGTGCGCTGCATATACAAGTTCAGTGAACACTCAACATGCTCCGACGGTGCATTGGACAAGCCTTTGCCCAGCTGGATGAGTTTGAGAGAGTCTGCATCACCTGCTTGTAAGAAGCAAGTTGGACATTTCGATGCACTGCTCGTCACTTGCACTGCTGTAACACAATATGAACAGGTTTTGGATGCAGTGGGCACAGTAGGATGCACACACCCATCACACCCATCGAGAAAGCAACACTGGAAAACCACTAGCAGGAAGCATTTTTTCATTGTGCCATAGACTGTAATCACTCCAAGGGTGTCGCTGTGCACCATTCAGGGACTTGTCTTGGCAGCTCAGGATAGTACTGTATTCACCCGTACCATATCCAGGTGGCAAGCACAGCAGAATATGTCGTCACGATGTCTCTTATGACGTATACCATTATGACCTGATGAGTATCGCCAATACGTGTGACCTTCTGCCGCGAATGAGCAGTATGGCAGCTTGTGGATTGGCGAAAAGTGGTGTTCAGCGACGAATGGCGATTCTTTCTGGATACAGAAGACTGCTGAAATCGAGTCTGGAGTCGTCTGGCCAGCGCCGTGATCCATGCTTCATTGAAAAGCGGCACACAACTCCAACAAGAGGTGTCAAAGGTGTGGAGTGTCATTTCCTACGATTCCCGTTTGCCAGTGGTAGTGATTGAAGGGCGAAGGGACTGTGAAGCGATACATCTAGGAAATTCGGCGACCATGTGTACTTCAGGGCTGTTCGAAATATCTCATATATCGATAATTATCGATATGAAAAATAACTGATCAAACAATATGTAACTTTGAAAAATATCGGTACGTCGATGTCTCGATATTGTCTAAGTTTTCGGTACTATCGATAATTTCGGTATTAGCACTAATTTCGGTATTATACATAATTTCGGAATTACCAATAATTTCAGCATTACCGA
Organism: Dryococelus australis; assembly: GCA_029891345.1. NCBI lineage: Eukaryota > Metazoa > Arthropoda > Insecta > Phasmatodea > Phasmatidae > Dryococelus > Dryococelus australis. The sequence goes on from CM056996.1 coordinate 46,036,164, forward strand.
TAATTTCGGTATTACCAATCATTTCGGTAATATCGATATATCGAAAATACCGAGTAACTATTCGGGAAAATATCGGTATTAAATTATTATGATATCGAACAGCCTTAGTGTACTCCGTTTCCTGATGCAACTTGACAACCACATTTTCCAGTTGGATAATGTCCAGCCTCACACAAAACGCGTATCTCTGGCCTGCTTTCGTGATGTCAACATGCTTCCCTGCTGAGCAAGGTCCCGCGACATCTCGCCCATCGAGGAAGTTTGGGAACATATTTCAGCCAGCGGCAACTACGGAGGAGTTGGAGGGTCAATTGTGTCAGCTGTGGCAGGATATACCTCAAGAGAACGTCCGATGTCTGTATGCATACATGCTCGAGAGTAATACCACCTGCCTACATGCTGCGGGTGATTCAACACTATACTACGTGCATCCTGCAAGTGTTGGTCCCCTGCAATATATGCTTGGTGTGATAAATATTTCGATGAGTTCTATATCCATACTACCATGACCGGTGCCTGTACCCACGTGCGTGTCCCCGCGATGGCATCTTCAGCGTAATATTATATATATATATATATATATTATATATATATATTATAGAGAGAGAGAGAGAGTAAATGAGTGTAAAAATACGAAGTTTCAGTCATCTTGTGTTCTTGAGTGCAGCAATCCGCAAATCACACCTTATTTGACGCTATAGGCGAAACCAGGAGATGCATCTTCGTGATTCTCTTTCACTAAACAGCTGACTGGTGCAGGATTCCCTATTGCCTCTCGCAAATATTTTGTCACACTTGCTGCAATTTGAAAAATAGGACACTGCAGATGACAGAAAACAATACATCATCATCTTGATGAAAACTGATAGTCAGATGGAAAATAAATCAAAAGTAACGAACTTTTCGTCACAATCTGTAGGTTTTCCTTAATAAACTCATTAGCCACAAGTAAAAATAACAATTGCAAAGGACCAACCATAACTAAGGCGAATCCAGATTAATTTAAACATTACAGCATTCTCTGCCAAAATATTACTTGGGTACATTATTCTTCGCCAATCACATACAATTAGCAAGGACACTTCTTGGTGCGCAACACAATCTCCTAAGCCCTTGCAATCGGCAACTCGCAATTCAGTAGTGTTGCGCAGGTTCAAGGACTCCAAGACGTACAGCATCTTTCGGTGATTCCTTCCATGCGTCAGCTGCGGGTACAAGATCTTTCCGTCAATCACCGAAGTCTTGACACTGGCTCCGAATCGAAGAAAACAATATGGAATCGAAATGGGATATGAGTAGAAAAAATATGAAGAGAACACTCCCTTCACTTGTTTAAAATACATTATCAGCTAAATGACCTCCGAGACTAATTTTTTCTCTGATATGAGTAGTAAGGAATTGTACGTTCGGGTGCAGGTATGAAGGAATCAGAAATCTGAGTAATTGCTCGCCATGACGTCACAGGCCATGTTGTCGATAAAATATCCAGCTTTACCCCTCCAAAAAAAACTCCAGAAATGAATTATTTTACAAAAAAAAAATTATTTTCACTTTAAAAAAAAAAAAAAAAAAATTGAGGAAAGTGGATTCGAAGCTCTGCAACTCAAGAGCCGAAAAGTCCTCAGAGGAGGAAGAGGATTCAAGGCTCTTAGCGGAATGGGCCACATACTCCTTAGAGCAGTAAAAGAGGAATCGAGGTTCCAAGATAGGTTCGGCGAATCGGCAAGAATCAGTGGACATGTCCTCCTCTCCCTTACCAACCTGCACCTTCCACGTCCTCACCTCCTACATCCACCTTTCTTCCTCACCTCACCCATCGTCACACATCAAACCCTCTCCTTCCCCAACCCCTCGTTATTATAAAAACCGAGAACTATAGAAAAAAATTATAATAACATACACCCCTCCCAGACCTCCTAATAATAAAAATCAAGGAAATCACAATAAACCCCAAAAAAAATTAATATTCGAGGAATATATAACGTTACCTCACCCTCCCTTGGTCGCTCCTCCACCAACACCCCTCACTCCGCTGTTTTTGCCAAATAAACCCCCAACACACCAGGTGCCACGGTGGCTAGGCGATTAGCACGCTCGCCTCCCACCATGGCGAACCAGGTTCAATCCCTGGCCGGGTCACCAGATTTTCGCAAGTGGGAATCGTGCCGGACGATGCCGTTGGTAGGCGGGTTTTCTTGGGGATCTCCCGTTTCCCCCACCCCCTCATTCAGGCGCCGCTCCATATTCACTTCAATCACCCTCATCGGCTGTCAAGACCTCGCTGTTAAGACACGCCCAAATCTCCCCCCCCCTCTCTCTCTCTCTCTGTCCAACCCACCATCAACATGTCGGCTTTTTCAGCATTAGTAAATTCCAACACATCCTACATATAGGTAGTATGAACTATCGCAAAGTACTTACAAGGTGGTCCCAATTAAATCAAAGTACAGAAAGCAGACTCTACACCGACATACGAACATTATAGCCTAGTAACTAAGCTGTTAAATGGAACAGACGACAGTAGGTATTTAAAATTGTCACATTTTGGTAGCACGTAAACTACTTGCAGATAAATTCAGAAGAAAATACTAAAGTCATTCTATTGTAAATTTAGTTTTATTTCCTTAATATGAATAGCCATTGATCCAATTTTTAAAAAATGCAACTTTGTTTAAAAAAAACCTCATAATAGAGACAAACTCTTTGGGCTGCAATTACGATCCCTTGTATAAACTTCACCTTTGTGAAACCGGCACATGGATAGCATCTTCCATTTCAGAAATATTTGCAGTGCAAGTTTTAGGTGGTTTGAATAAAATAAGGGTGAATAAAATGAGGTATTATAGGAAATGTGTGTTAATTAAATCTGAAAATTGCTCCTTGGCAGTGCCCACTCTTTAAATTTTAAATTCAGCTCTTTTGTGTAGTAGATAGATAATTTTCCTTCCAGGATAAGGGCTGGTGTCTGTGGCACTGTCTGCAATATTGGATGCCACCATCTTGTGTCCTTGACCTTCACCTTTTTAGGCTGTCTTAATTTTAGTCGCCATATTATTTCCATCCGCCATATTATTTCCATCCGTCGTATTGTTTTTATCTGCCATATTGTTTTAGTCTACCATCTTATTTGTCTGCCATCTTGTTTTCGTCTATCATCTTGTTTCCAGCTGCTATCTTATTTGTGGCCACCATTTTGTTCTTGACCAACATCTTATTTACCAAATATTTACCTTCACATCTGTCACATGCCTTCCACCTATCCCTGTAATGTTGTTTATTCCTGCTAGAGTGTGCCACTGTCATGCACCATCTTGTTTCCACTTGTCCTTCGTTCAACTTTCGCCTGCTAGAGGCGCTGGTGTCGCTCTAACTCGGCCGCCATGGTGGTTCTAGATTTGGCTACTAGAAGCGCTTCTTTATTGTTAATTTTCGCAGAACTCAAAATATCGTCTGGAGGAGGGCGGGATCAAATTGCCGAACCTTGGGTCGGCATGCAGATGCCTTAGACCACTCGGCTATTTGGACATAAGATTGGACAAGGGTTTAAAAGAAGTATATATAATAATCATGTGTATGGGGAAAATATTATACTTAAAAGAATGTAAGTTTTTGTTGTCATGGTTATTTCAGAATAAATGTCTAATAATAATATTTTTAGTCATTTTTCTCAAAATACTTTTACTTATGAAACTGTGAAATTATGTACTTAAAAATAAAATATAATTTTCTTATTTAATTTTTATCGGGATTATAGTATCATATTATTTTTACTAAATCATTTAAGGGAAGAACTTCAACCCTCAAATAAAAAAAAAATCATAATGCTGACAAGATCTACACCTATTTCGAGGCCATACTCCTGCCTGTTCAAACCTGCCAGTCTGATCGAAGATATCCAGCACATATTCTTATCAAAAACAAGAAGCTTATAGTTTTCGTTATTATGTTCAAGTCGACCACGACATCATACCTGCTGCCAAAACCACAAGTTTGCCAATGGGGCCGAAAATTTACACTGGGGAAGATGCTGCCAAGAAATTTATCGAGGAAATCGTGGATGTTGAAAATAAAGTGGCGGGAATTTATGAAATAAGCGAACCCATGAAGCCGCTCAGCAACTTGGAACTATTGAATCATGCAGTGACAGATACCTTCTGCTACTGCAAAGAAAACTCACAACTGACAATTGGAAAGTAATGGAACACGACCACTTCACCAGAAACTACATTTGGCCTCCTGCAATAACTGCAACAAACTCCGCCGCCATTTAAGATATTACCTGTTTTATTCCACAACTTGATGTATAACGAGAACTATATCATAAAACATCTGGGCTACGACTAACAAAATATATTCATCATCCCGCATACAGAGGAGAAATTAATCATGGTCTCGAAATCGCTGGGGGAGAGATTCACCTTACGATTTATAGACACTTTCCAGTTCATGTTCGCCAGCTTCGCCACGCTCGCTGAAAACCTGCCAAGAGACCATCTGAAAAATGCAGCAAAGTTCTTCATCCCAGATGAGTTGGAATTAGTAGGGAGGGAGGGTGTATTCCTGTATGATTACATACACAGCGTGCAGAAACTGGAAGAGATGTAGCTGCCCCCTCCCCGCACGATAAATGTTATAACAGATTGATTGACACGGCCATAAGTGAGACGATTATCGTCATGCACTTAAAGTCTGGGAAAATATTTGACTGTAAGACAATAGAAGATTATTCCATTGTTTATTTAAAAACATGTGTTTTGCTGTTACCTGACTTTTGAAAACTTCAGGTAATTGTGCCTGGAAAACTATGGCCTGGACTCCATCCATTACACTAGCACGCCGGGCTTCTAGTACGATGCAATGTTGAAGCACACCAAGGTCGAGCTGGAACTGCTAACAGATTACGACAAGTATTTATTCATCGCAGAAGGCATACGAGGTGGAGTGGTTCAATGTGCGAAGCGCCATGAAAAAGCCAATAACAAGTACATTTCGTCCATGCAAGATGCCAGCAAGCTCCCCGTCTGCCTTCAGTACGTAGATGCGAACAATTTGTAACAATGAGCGAAGTCTCTACCCCTCCCCATACGCGACTTCCAGTGGATGAGCACAGACATCATAGTTGCGATAGTGCCAGGTGAGGGTCTGCTTGGATTTATGCTGGAGATAGATGCAGACTACCCTGCAGAACGTCACGAATCGTACAAAGACCTGCCATTCTTGCCTGTCAACGAATGTCCTCAAAGTGGCAAGCAAAAATGATTGACGATGTTGCAAGTAAAGAAAAACTACATTTGTGCATTACATCAACTTGTAGCAAGCAATTGAACATCGATCTCAACACTGAAAAAAAGGGAAGGCAGCCAGCAATGATTTGAAAAAAAAAAAAAAAAAATTATACTAATGAACAATGCAACATTTGGAAAACTTATGAAGAATAAGAGGAAGAGACAAGTCATGGAATTAGTTTGCAATGAAATAAGACTGAATAAATTGATTTCCAAGCCCACCTTCAAGTGCAGTAGTATTTACTGCGAAAACTTTTCCCTGATAAAAATGGAGAAAGAAACTATATTGTTTGATAAACATATTTATGCCGGCTTTTCAGTGCTCGACTCGTCTTAAAACATTAATGTACAGATACCATCACAATGTCATGAGAAATAAATATGAAGACAACAACAATCTCCTGTACATAGACACAGACTCATTGATTTATGAAATTGAAACACACGATTATTTCTTAGACCGAGGCGCAGACCCGATGCTTATGGACGAGACGCATGACAGCGCCTACCCACCCACTAATCACTACTACTCCCCCACCAACAGGAAAGTGATAGGGAAATTTAAAGATGAATGCGGTGGCGAACTGATTAGCGAGTTCGTGGTGCTGCGTGCCAAAATGTATAGTTATATATGTGGGGTCAAAGTAACAAAGAAGGCAAAATAAGTCCAGAAGACAGGTCTGAAAATAAAAATACATTTCAAGATTTTTATAGAGTTTTGAAACAGCGGAACGTTTTGCATGTAACCATGAATAATATAAGATCTTACCACCACCCAGTGCAAGTTTACACCCAGTGCATGAACGAAGTCGCGGTCATATGGCAGGATGACAGACAGATAATGGATGGTGCAATAATGACGGCGCCATGTGGATATAATGGGTATACATAATAAGAAAAAGGAGAAGTTTCATACATATTGCGTCGAAATTAATTAAGGAAGAAAGAAAGAAGACAAGATAAGCAGAGAAGAACGATTAGTAGTTTTCTATCCAAAATAAGCATATGATGTATGTTGCTTAGTAAAAATTTGATGGTGTGGCTACTGACAGCAAACTAGATGGCATGTAAAATGAATTGTATATCTTGTTAGGTGTGTTACATTTTGTCTGATGAAGGCTCAATTAGCTATTGCAGTTTTACAATTGATAATGATGAACTTATGGTGTTGAGTAAAGCAAGGAGCTAGCTTCTGGAAAGTGGGGGGGGGGGGGGACTAAGTTAAAAAATAAGTGTTTTTCCCTGGGTGTTGGGTGAATGAGGCCGGGATGCAAGGGCAGTCCCTCACCTCGGGGGTGTCAAATCAGAAGCGATTTCACCTCCCCTGCATTCACCAACTACAAAAATCTGATTTGATTTTTTCCATGGGGACATGGGCAGAAGTGCTAAATCTCAAGCAATTTCACCCCTCACCATCTACCCTCAGCGAAAAATTATTATTCACTTTTGGTGAAAATGACTACTATTTTTATAGCACACACATACGTATGGGTTCTGACACACTCCTACAGAGATCATGAGAGAGACTGTGCCACCACCAGCAATTTTGACTGTAGTTTGTTGCAACTAGTATTTCATGTCGACAATTTCGCTTGTGCACTCTTGTACCTGGATTTGGCGCTGCAACTTCTGTTTGGGCCTCCGACCAGGGTTTAAAGCAATCTCCTGGGGGTTCCAACCCTTATCCTTTACTGGGGTTGTGGGAGTGAAATATTTTGGCCCATTGTAACCACTAGAGGTGGTATTGTTCATACTCACCCTATCTATAATTTCTTCCCCTTTATCTGCAATTCTTTCGTTCACTTACATTCGGCTGTTTTCTTTATTCTTATTGTTTCTTCTAACCATTGTGTTTTTTTAAGCCTAGGTTGCATAATTTTCGGCAATGCAACCCACCTATACAGCTCATCCTTGCAGCACCATGGATATTAAAAATATATGTTTTATATCTCTGTAGCATTGTAAGTGTGTAGGCTATACTGTATTACTCCATCTCCTACCAGAGACCCGCATGCATTGTTTATTTAGCAGCCATGCGGGTGGTTAGGTGGGAGGGTGAATTCGAAAATTATACCAGTTCCAGACCTAAGGATTATAAGGAGTTCAAAACCGAAGGATGGATGATCAGTTCCAAACTGAAGGATGGATGACCAGCATACACAACAAGAAATTTCACTGAAGGAAAATTAATATTTTTAATGAAAAAATAATATGAAAATAAAAACCGAATAAAAATGAAATTATAAAACTTATATGTATATATGTATTTTTTCATCTTAAAAAAATACCATAAGAAAATTTATTTTAAGAAAAGTGACTAAAAATATTATTATTACATATTCTTACTCTGGAATAACCATGACAACGAAAACTTACATTCTTTTAAATATTATATTTTCCCCATACACATGATGTTACATATGTATCTTTTAAACCCTTGCCCCAGCATATGTCCCAACCGAGTAATCTATGGCATCTGCATGCCGACCCAAGGTTCGGCAGATCAATCTCGATCTCCTCCAGACAATATTTTGAGCTTTGCGAAAATTAAATAAATGAAGCAACGTCCCCTAGCGGCCAACTATAGAACCAACATGGCAGCCGAACAAGAGCGACACCAGCTTCCATAGCAGGCGAAAGTTGAACGAAGGACCATTTGAAACAAGATGGCAGACAACAGTTGGAACACTAGCAGCAATAAACAACATTACAGGAATTAGTGGTGCATTCTAGCGGACGACGAGAGAACTACAGCATGTGGAGTGCATGCAACAGATGCGAAGGTAAGTAATTGGGAAACAATATAGCGGATGAAAACAAAACGGCGGGCGGAAACAAGATGGTGGAAGGAACCAAGATGGCAGGCGAAAACAATATGGAGGACGAAAACGAAACGGTGGGCGGAAACAAGATGGTGGAAGGAAACAAGGTGGCAGGCGAAAACAAGATGTCAGGTGAAAACAATATGGCGGACGGTAACAATATGGCTGACTAAAAAAGATGAAGAACTAAAACAAAATGGCGACATAACAAGATAGCCATCAAAAGTCAAGGACACAAGATAGTGGAATCCAAGATGGCGGACGGTGCCACTGCCCTCACCCCTTGTCCTGGAAGGAACATTACCTATCTACTACTACGCCACAGACACACGTTTCTCGTACTTTGACTGTAAATGGGAGGCAAGAAGTGGCTATTAGTAGGAGTGAACGTAGTTTTGCACACGCATATCTTGATTACAATTCCACTGTACTTATTTTTTCAATTTAAGTACGGATTTCACCAGATATTAAAATGAGGCTTAGGGAAGAGGTGGTGAATCTGTGGACACCTGGAGTTATCGTCGATAGAATCTTGTACTGCTATGAAATTAGCAAACGAAAGATTTGTCAACAGTGGTAGGTACTTTAGTCCCATAGAGAGTACAGTCATTCATCTTCGTGTAATGACAACCACTCCGTTCTGGAATTACCACAACAGGTAAGTTTAAACTGAAAAGTATTTTTAGACACCTTAACTAAGGAAAGCATTAGTTTCTCCCTTTCTTTAACAAGTAAGTTTTAAAAACTAACAGCATTTGAAAACTTTGTGAAAGGGACTAACTTTGGTGACTAGTTTACAAGCACCTATGTAAGTAACGGTTTGCATGTAATAAACTGTTAGCTATTTCCTACAGATTTTTATTTACTTAGACATTTTATCAAGTACTTTGAAACATCTGGATTCATGCCCCTACCGTAAGTTTTTCGCTGTGTCGCAGAATTTTTGGGTTTTAATAATTTTTTTATAATATTTGGAAAGTCTACACACTGAATGTGTATCAAGTATACCAAAAGTAAACTAAAAAGTTTCATAAATAAGTCCAATGTTCCGAAAACAGAATTTTGAATTTAATTTTATGCAATGTTTTTAACCCAACAGTCAACGGTCAAAATGCTAAAATTCCAAATTAACAACAGAGAAAGGAACACATCTTTGTAACGGGCTTGATATTTTTAAATTTAGGTCTGTCATTCCAGTAAACTTAATATTAATTTCTTCAAACATAACAGAATATTGAGAGTTGAGATTTTTGGGGGGGGCTCTTTAACATCGAGGTATTGAGAGCTGAAACATAACAGAAGACTCTAAACGAGTAGTCATCGGAAATCACTCTATCATGAAAGTTACGTAAGTAATATATATTCGATGGTACAAAAACAGTACACATGAAAAGTGTAAGTTTGATTTTTGATGTGGAAGTCATTCTTCTCATGTAATGTTTTTCAGTGGTCAAAAATTGCAATTTTGTGTAAAACCGTATTGACAACTGAGTTTATCAATGCACCGAAGTAACTCACCTCCGTAATAAATACTAAATATTTTAAGGACGTACAAAAACCTAAAATTATTTCTTCTACATTTTCATTACGACACCCTTTTCTCGTGTTTGTGAAAAAAATATTCTGAAAAAAGTATGGCAGTGGGAGAAATATCACTTTAAAAAACTATATAAAACGACGTATAGAAAATGTCAAATGTTATCTACTTTTCGAATGAATCTCAAAACTAATGCAAGTAATATTTTAAGATACAACTCAAAGTAATTGTTCACATTACTAGAAAGACATGAACATTTCTTGGATATGTGGTTCGCCCTTGTTTCAAATTAAATTTTTTAAAAGAAAATTAATTCTAAATAGTTGGAGTTTAAACCCTTACAGACGCGAACTAAGCGTTGGATTTTGAAGAAATTACAAACTCCGGAGATTTCAATAAACACTTCAGCTTCAACTAAACAATGCGTTGAAAAGACTTTTTAAAAGTACAATTACTTTTTGATAGATAGTGTACTACAAATATGAGTTTTTTTTTTTTGCTTAAAATCCTCACATTTACACTGTAAAAAATTGATTAAAAATTTCCTTAGATGTAAGGGAAGCTAATTACTTCTACATGTAAGGTGAAAATTACCTCTTAAATGTAGCGTGAATTTACATAACAAGTAAAGTACTAGTCCTTAATCGTACGGAAAAATCAGATGACAAGGGGAAGGGGGGATCCTACACTTTCAAGGGAAAGTAAGGAAATATTAACTATATTGTATATTTAAATTATTTTTAAAAATATCCTGGCGTATTAGTACTGTTATTTTTTATTACCTATATCCTCTGACGAATAGTAACCGAAACCTAAACTATAAAATCCTCGACACTTGGTGGGTGGGCGTGAACCATGATCCACTATCGCGATAGGCCGATTAACTATCCATTACATCGCGATGACAGCATGAGTGAATATTAGAGTTTTAAAATATTGTTTCTTCCACCCGTCCTCCCACTAAGCTGTTGAGACATTGCTGAAGAGATGCACGCGTCGTAAGGTAATTTTACCATCCATTTATGGGATTTTTCCCCGCTATGTACGCAAATGTTACTACTCCAGAGTGCGGTAATCAAACCTTACGTATAAAGAGTCTAGTTGGACAGCTTGTATCACTAAACAATAAAAATTAATTTTAAGGTAAAAAATATTTGAAATACAATTATCATATAGTAACAAATGGACGAAGAGATCCACACGTCGTAAGGTAATTTTCCCATCCATCTATGGGATTTTTCACTACCATGCACGTGAATTTTACTCCAGATTGCGGTAATTTCATCTTACCCGCAAGGAAAACTATGTTTCCCACACAAGTTTGCGAATATTACCTTACACTCTTCAGGTAATTTTCCCCTTATTTGTTTACAGTGTACACTAGAAAACATGACCAATGTTATTTTTCAAATAATATTTGTATTTTATTCTATTTATCATAATATAGTGCAACGAATTTATAAAACGTCCAGAATCTAGAAAAAATTTTGACTCAAGAACATTAGAGTTAAATTCTCTACCCCTATTCCACCTGAGGCGTTTATAAATATATGTTATGTTATTGTGACATGATACGGCTGGTACTTTAATGAAAATATCAAATCATTTGGAATATAAAATTCATTATGTTTTATTAAAACAAACATAACATTATTTTTACTTAATATATTGTTCCGTGCAAATTTCAAAATGTTATTTTAATACAAATTTGGGTTTAAACTAAAATGTTCATTGAGGTCACAAAATTGTACCATTGCAATTTTTTTCAATCGGGCAAGTTGGTTCACCTGTAGCAAGGGTTTGAATTCTAGCTATTTTGACTTTAAATTTTATCTCGTACATTTAAGTTGAAATACGACCGAACCGCATAACAAATTTCCAAGAAATATTTTTCACGACGGTATAATAATATGAACAATTATTTCGGTTCGTAGAACAGCGCATTAATTTGGTTCTATTTTGAGATCCGCACGAAGATGACATAGATAAAAGATCCCTATAACTTGTTTCGTTTTTTTTTTTTTCTTGCTTTAAAAATAAATTTCCTACAACGTCGTACTCTTTTCAGACCATTATTTCATGCCACAAAACAAAATGTAATATGCAAAAAAACTTTACTGTATTGGACGTCTTTAATATCTCTCCTCAACAATGATGACTTGTTTTATTTCCTTCTTTGTGTGGCACTGCCCGTCGCTGGTCGGAGGGCAGGCAGTTAGGAGTCACGATCATTTCCGCTGGCAGCCGATATCTATAGCAGGCCAATCGATGTTACCGAGGACCAGAAAAGGGCGTGGCTTCGGTTCCGCCCACAAAGACTCTAGCTTGTCAACGGCAGTCCAAGTCAGCCAGTCCCCCACCCCCTTCCTTCCGCTAACCCACCCTCCCACTACAGGGTCAGCCTTCAGTGCGCGTCCCACATTTATTAATTCAAAATGTCAGCATGTCACGACAACTCGAACAGCTACGAACACTTGAATACGTTAATGCATCTAATTAATAAATAATTTAGATGCAGCGCATTGCTTCAATAGTATTTCCGCCCGCCGCATGCCAGAGTAAACGAACGGGTGGGTGGATGTCGAGAAGGATACGTAGGGTCTGATTAGCATCGCGATCAAAGTAGGTAGCAACATTACGATGAGATCCAGAGTACAGCCATGAAATAAGCAGTCGCGTGTGGCCCACGGTCTAAGAGAGCGATCACTAACAACGAAGTTTAATGCGGGAATCAGACAGCCTCGGCAAACACAAGTAAGATACGACAGAAACCGCAACCACGACACACCATTTATATTTTCAATGTGACTGCTCGAAATTACAGCCCGGTAGTTTACTGACGCGACACTAGAGTAGAATTTTTCGGATCAATTTAGAAAGCGCTGATTAACTACGCTAGTTTCAAAGGCGGTGGGCAGGCGGGAAATTCGAAATACATGATGGTGACAAAGTGTTACCGCTAATGCATACGAAGGCGAAATTATTATTTTTAAGTTAAACACTGCCATTGCAATTTGTTTTGTCTTTTAAGCTGCGTATTTGTCGCTGTAGGGAAAGTTTGCCATACAATTTAATTTTGCAATTTTGTGTGTTGTGCGCACGATACGACAAAATTAGAAATAATTTCTAATCTAAATTGCTGGTCGGACGACAGTATTTGTTGGGCTCACGTCAGATCTATCTTACATTTCATTGGCTGTAAGTACCGTGTCGGGATTGTCGTGTCGTGCTTGTCTGGGCTATGTGACTCCGGCATTAGGCGCCCATCTACTTGAAGCGCGAGCTGGGTTTCAGTATGTTCGTCGTAAACGTTTTTAAAACAAACTGTGTCACGCGTGCTAAACCTGCTTGTACACGAAAAGATATATCACTTCGGACTAGGGCGGAGTACGACTTTTAGTAGATTACGCTTATCGTAAAAGGCATTTACAAGTTCTTAGACTTGGCCATAAGACTTTTTTCAGTCTGTTGCAGCTTAAAATATTCCGGGTACATAGTGGAACTGTATAGATCCCTGCATTGAATATTGCTACAGACTTTCTATCGACGTATAATGATAACGTCGCTGTCCGAAGTCCTGTAGGTACACGCAGCATGACCAGGACACCGCACGCCAGTTCAAAGCCTTGCGCGTAGAGGTGATGGAGCACTTGATGCGCGGGGCAATGTCGCCCTTGTCGCTCCCGCACTTCTCGCCCTTAAATATAATATAAAACAATTCCAGGTATAGGGGACCCTTAATCGATAATTTATTGGCGAGTAATTCTATAGTCTCGTTCGGAACTTAGTGTGAAGGATGAAAAAGAATTCGCCCGGACAATTGTGTTTCTTTTCGAAAAAAAAAAAAAAAAAAAGTGGGAAATATGTATATTAACTGTTTCGTGTTCTAACTCGATTCCTAACGGGGGAACTGCACAATGTATGTGTAATGGATTGTGAAAATCACTATTTTAGAGTTTTTTTTATGTAAAAATTAAAAAAAAATGAATTCACTTACCGAAATGAGATAACTCACGTTGAAATAAAATACCACTAGTTGCCTCACGAAATATTTAAAATCACACTATGAAATGTTTCCACGAATTTTAAAAATAGCTCAGAATAAGGAAGTTTTTGCATATTTTTTATTTCTAACAGTCTATGAAATGTGCTAAAATAAATTAGTCCAAGAACGCCTTAAAATGAACTAAGATATGGATTTTCAATAAAATTTGTGGCGAATACATGGTAGCATGACAGGTTAAAGTGACGCAGATCGGCATCCCTGTTGACAATTCTTCGGGCGGAGTTGCCATTTCATAAAGGGGGAAAAAAACTGCTCAGAGAGATTTACGAACCAGCTCTGTATTCGACCTTCATGATAGCAGCACACAAGCTAAAGTTCTAGAAAGGGATTTTCTCATTCGTTGACGGTAGACTACTTTTTGCGGGAAACAAAAGCGAGCATAGCCTAGAGAGTCGTTATATTGAAAGGCTAAAGTGCTCTAACGAGAAAAAGAAATTGGAAACAACATTTTTGTTAGTATTTATGTTTGCGTTATCGATATTGAAATGACGCCAACAACGTAGATGATTGATGTGACTACAAGTTAACAAAGCGTTGGATGAAGAAAAATGTGGCTTTTAAAGTCCTGTTTCCCCCCTCCCTCAGCATGAGAACAAAAACTTGGAATATTGCTGTATCGGGAGCACGGCCATGTGTTTTAAGTGTACACAGTATTTTTGGGCTATGGTGGGTTTACGATTAAATAATGAAGAATTAAGAACAGTACTTATGACTCATTAAGTACACGGAAAATAAGTTTTGCGGTTTATGATTGATCTAGCAACTCTTAAGCCTAGCAAATCAGAATTGCCGGATACCAAAGCAGCCGACTTAACCTGGAAAAATGGGCAAGAGGGAAGATTTTTACACAAATTAAATTATTTGTAATTACTCCTTGTGTAATCTTGAAAAAAAAAAAAATTGGTATCATATAAAAGGGAATGCCGATGCCAACATTGGGTATTTACGTCAGTAAATTTGCAGAAGGTTAAATAAAACTAATTCAATAACCTCTTCCGAGAAATAAAACATGATCTCGAGCGGGTATTTAAATTAACAGGTTCATAATTCACTACATACGATTTCACGATACTACATAACCTAAACCCAAGATGTAAATACAGTTTACCGTCAATAACCAATGTCACTGGGCTCTGAATGGCTACTTCGTCTTGACTTGTACTTAGAATATAAAATATAAAGTTATGTTAAGTCAAGCCAAGAACGCACACGACCCGAAACGACAATCATAAACCAATACCCTTGAATACAGTGATTCATATCCTAAGCACATGTCACACTTCTGTTAAGTCAATCGTAAACCCACCTTTAGCGTGTAATATTTTCTTTGGTATGTGGGAACGAAAGTGGCCGAATAGATAGGCCTACTTGGCTTTTGTGGCTTAGATCGACAGACGTAGACGAGATATGTTTAGTTTGTCGCCGAAATCTGCGCGTCAGCAACTTGGGGTCGCGAGATGTACTGGCCGGAAATGTTCGCCCGCTCCCAAAATTGACACCAGTCGCCGCGGACCCTCACCCGCACGTCGCGCATGCGCGGCTCCAACACAAGACCACGCGCGCATCGTTATCGCTCAACCTATCGAACGAGACCACATATATTTCAATCGTGTTATTAATCACGAAGATAGCGTGTCGGAGTGGAACGCCCTGCGAACTTGGAATTGGAATTGGAAAGGGCTTGTTAACATCACCCAGTGTTACGTTTGAAGGCTTATCAGGGGAGGGCTGACAACTAACCAATGACCTAACTAAACCGAACACCCGTGCCTCGCCTAGGATTCGAACCCGGAATCTCCCGCGTCCCACGGGAGGACGGGTGACCCGCGAACGTTACACGGCTGTTTCCGTCGCGGTACATCACGTGTCGGTCTGATTACAAATACGTGTTCACGCCGGAATGGAAGGCCGACGGGTTGTGGGATAGCCTCGCCAGGTTCGCACACCAGAACCTGAGAAATGTGGGTAGGTATTCCACACGCGATCTGCCGTGCTCGGCGAAACCCGTCGTGACAAACAAGCCAAGCCAACGGCGAACGTCATCCTCCCTTCCACGATCGGTCCCTGAGAGCTGGCTGGAGGGAGCGAGGTAATATTCCTTGCGCTTACCAGGTGACAAATGCCTCGCGCCGCCAAAGGATTTCACGCTGTTATTGATAAACCGGTTACCTCACCCCCTCCTCCTCCTCCTTTCCGCCTCCAACCATTCCACGTTCATCCCATGACAACGTTTATTGCGTTTCCCGGAAAATTCCGGAGGCAGCGGCCGTGGCTGACGTGATTTGCGGCGGGCGGGGTCATGCATGTTTCATGAGCCGTCTGCGTCGTGGAGGCCAGGAGGGGTGGGGGAAGGGACATCCCTCACCTCGCCGCCATCTTCCCGAGGCGCGCCGAGCGCCGCCCGCCACGCAATTAAGGTCCGCGTCCGAATTCACGCATTTCCGTACTCGCCCTCGCGCCCGTGACGTCACCCGCCATACGCTCACGCCGTCCTAAACTCCTGCCCAGTCCTATACTTTTGCCCAGTTGCATCTTCGTGGTTCGAAATCGATCCTAGATCGGATGTAAGATTTTCACAGAAAACAGTCGCATCCTCTTCTAACATCTTTGGTTGCACCATTCGAGTTCAAACTTCCAACCAAAGATGTTAGAAGAGGGTGCAACAGTTTTCTGTGAAAATTTTACATCCGATCCAGGATCGATTTCGAACCACTAAGGTGCAACTGGGCATTTATCCTATTCCAAGGTGGCAGCAGATATGAAAATTACCACCGGCACAATCAAAGGCAGCGGCTGTCTTGTCGATTCACAGTATCCCTAGTAAAGGCTGTTCAATATAAAGTGAGCGCTTTCGAAATCAACCTTAGAAAAAAGTCACTGCTCTTACCAGCATTATATTTTAACGGGTGCACTGAGTAGCATGCGAACAGTAGAATTGGCAATGAATGATGGGAAGTAGTTCCATGTCTTAACGTCAAATAAAAAGTGTTTGGTAACCGTTTGTAATAGCGTATATTATTTCTTCCGCTTACTGTGTTTATTCTATTAAACGTTTCCTCAGTATGTTTACCTACGAAAAGACATTATACCCCAGAAGAGGTAGGAATGGTACTTTAAAGTTAGCACGCATGCTGCAAATATTGTTTTGGAGCACTCCAATATAGAAAAAAAAAAAAAAAAAAAAGGATTTTTCAGACTGCCGAATCTTAAGACATACTAGTCGGACACGAGCTAAACTGCAATAGTAGCCTGTATGTATGGAACTTTGCTACAGACTTTTCATCAATGAGATGTTCACTACTGAAAGGCCCATAGGTACACGCAGCACTACGAGAACACTGCACTCCAGTTCGGAGCTCTGCGCGTAGCGGCGATGGCGCTGTTGTAGATCGTGCCAGTGTAACCCTTATAGCTCTCGCGCTTCTCGGCAAAAAACGGAGAAAAATTATGCAGACAGGCGGGACCCTTAATCATATACGCTCTCTATCTTCTTTCTCTTCCCGCTGCATCTTTCTTTCTCTCCCTTACTATTCGCTGTATAATCGTGCGTGCGTATTATCACATGTGTGAAATTTATTTTATGTAAGCCAAGGTGTAAAAAAATGCAAATAAAATATTTCTTTTCTCTAGAAACATTGCTGTTTTCGGTTATAAAGATCTATAAACAAGGCATATTTTTTAAAAAAGAATGTGGAAAACAGTCTACAATGAGTTTTAAATGCTCTTATTTTAAACTGAATTAGTGATCAACAACTATGAAGCTAGAGGCCGAATACTCTGCTAATAGAAAAGTGGAGGGGCAATCGCCCCCCTTTTTTTTTACCACCTTTCTAATCAGCACCTACGCGAGGGCTACCTCTGGTCGTACTTGTAGGCGTCGTCACTTTCTCTTGTTGGTTACAACTCTAGCTTTTAAGCTGTTTGAAAACAATGAAAACATATAGAGTGAGTGAAGAGATTCGAGCGGCTCTTAACATCGAGGTTTTGAGAGCCGATGAGGATGCAACGCCTTTGCACACAAGGACTTGGTAAGACGGACAGAAGGTCCGAAAAATCAAACTCCCTAATGAGAAACAAACAACACATTCGCAAAGCAGAGCAAAACTTGTAAAATTTTCTTTGAACATAATACTTATGCTTAAATTAAATGGTGAAATCTTATAACCCGTAAATTCATGAGTGTTTTCAAAAATGCTTTTATTTTGTTCTTTGTTATTCTTTGTTTTCATTAAAGTTTTCAATCAACAGGCATGGACAATTTTGTTATACACTTTTCATAAGCACCCAAGTGCGACTTTAGTATAATATAATAAAATATTAGTTTTATATAGCCACAAGACATACAAAAGTATATGGATTTCAAATGTTTGTTCTAGAATTTAGGATTACTACCACAATATCATATGGGTCTATAAGCATCTAAGCAAATAAATTGGAGTATAGGCCGTTCACGGTAAAGTGAGCACTTTTGAAGCCCTAGTTACTTTTTTCTTTCAACCAATTCATATCCTTCCACCACTTGTTAATGTAAACCCTGCAATGTGAGTAATAAACCCAGTGTATAAATTCACTATACTCAAATCCAAAAGTCAGAGGCCACAACAACTAACCTTTTATTGGCTAATATGTCCGACGAAACAGCTTCCAAAGTGCTCACTTTACCGTGAACGGCCTATAAGAAATTTCAAATATATATATATATATATATATATATATATATATATATATATATATATATATATATATATATATATATATATATATATATAAGCAACCCGCCCAGCATGGTGATTCTCAATTCCTCCAGCAGTTCACAAAAATATCGCAAACTATTTACATTTATGAATAAAGTTTTGATTATACTGCTGTCCTAAACCAAGTTCCTCCAAAATTGAAAGACAGCAATTAAATTCTTTACTACCCATTTACAATATATATTATGAATAAAATTTTCTTTATCGCCAAGGATAAGAGAATATCTAATATATTTTATACTTACAGGTCACCATTATTATGATTGGCCAAAATTTATAAAGTGAAAAATTGTCATTCGTAACTCAGGGAACTAACAAGATTAAATTTTTGGTTGATTTAAAACAACACCAATTTAGGTGAACAAATGGTAAATTTGAGTATCTTCAATTTTGAATAATGAATAATTTCATGGCTTTTACCATTTTTACGAGGCCAACAAACATGATGCCTCCATAAACGGCAGCTGTACAAAATGCCCAGTGTTAATTACCATTTGCTTTGGTTTGGCCTTGAGCTGAATAAAAAAATTCATAAAACTTGTGAGTTTCCCATAATTTTCAAGTTCCCATTTTTTTTTTTTTTAAACTTGCATATGGCTACCCGCCATTTTAAGCAAGATGGAAAATTTGCTGCCAGTTAAAATTCTTAAGAGAACTAATATTCTCAATTGTACATTATCAAAAGTTCTCTCGCCATCTTGGTGCCTATCTACTATCCAGGATACAAATGTGCCTGCTACAAATGCCATAAGGCCTGTGCTGAAAAGTTTTTAATAAAGCATCACTTAACTGGCAGTATAGTGACTCCTTCTGGGGCCGTGGCAGAATCCGACCGCAAGCCAGAGGTGCACCAGCCATTTATACAAAACCCAGGATAAATATCCCCTAGAGGGGTTTACAAATTAAATAACCAATGACGTTAAACATGGCCAAATACGGGAAAAGTACGTTGAAGGAGCATTGCTCCTTATAGGGGTTAAATCAATGTAGTCCAATAGTGTTCGTTTGAGCACCAACATCACCATATATGGGCCGCACACGTGCTCACACGTCACACTATCTCCCGGCGTGCCACCAGGCTGTAGGAAGTGAGGGAAACCTCACGCGCCCGTTTATTGGCCTATTGGACGTGGCGACAGCTCCTAGTTCCTCGGGGCGCTGCACGACTATCTTGCCAGCAACAAGCAAGACGAGCGCCCACCACACATGATGGGGACGAGCAGGTGAAAAGTCACTATGCCAGATTGCTACAAGGATCGATGCCGGTGGTGAATGAGTCGAATAGGCGCAGCTCACCCCAGGCTGTGTCGACACCAGGTACAAACAGCTGTAGTGTAGGAAACCCACGTCTTCTTCACAAACTCGGGCAGGTAGAAAAGTTCTCAATGTTGTCGTGATGAATAATAATTCTTTTAAGCAAACTCCGTGCTCAAAAAGTCGTCAAAATTTTTGCTTGAGGCGTCACAAGGGTGAAGCGAGTTGAGTGGGGAGCAGCTCCGGAATGAAAGGGCGGGGGGAAACGGGAGATCCCCGAGAAACACCGCCGATTAGCGGTATCGTCTGGCACGATTCCCCCATACGAAAATCCGAGGGCGACCCTGCCGAGAATCGAACCCGGTTCTCCTTAGCAAAAAATATATGGAACTTACTTATTTGTGAACTGCACAGCTTCGAAATTTTTGCACCTTGTGTAACGATATTTGCTGGGAAAGTATGTAGGCATTTTACAAAAATACATTCGTAAAGTTTGGCATGGTATTGTGTACAGACAGATGGTATTTTATAGGCTGTTCCCGGTGAAGTCAGCACTTTTTATTTCGTAGTTACTTTTTATTTCAGTCGAGTTTAATCCTTTATCCGCCTTTTTAAATAAATATTAGCATGTAAGTTATAAACAAAGTGTGTATATTCCACTACACTCGGAAGTTAACGTCTAAGGCTAAAATAAAACACATTTATTGGCTATTATTACGAATGAGAGTACGTTCAAATATGCTCACTTCACTCTGAGTAGCCTATAATCCCATACTTTCTCTTGGACCGCAGCAACATAGCAACTCAGAAATCCCGCTGGTGCAAAACTTTTTTTTTGACGTGCATATTTCAGGCCGCGATGTGACGTGTTCTACGTCAGGAGTGTTGAACTGAGAGAGTTGAGAGGTACTCGAGCGACGGTGATGGTGAAACGAGGCGAAGGTGGAGCAGCGGCGAAATGCAAGCGAGAGGGGGGAGAAACGGGAGTTCCTCGAGAAAATCCGCCGACCAGCTGCAACGTCCAACAAGCGAAATTCCGGGTGCAACCCGCTGGGAATAGAACCCTGCTCGCCTTAGTAGGAGGCGAATTGTCTGACCACTGCACCACAACGGCCGGCAACAGAAAGTGTAACCCAACGATTAGGGATAAATTAAAATGTCCTTCCCCAGCTGTTTCTGCGTTTGTGGGCATGTGAACGTTTGAAATAAAAATTATCTCAGACTCGCGCAGCAAATAGGTCTAATACTGGTGATTACTTCAAAAACTCTTTCCTATAAAATTTTGTTAGAATGTGTGCGTATGTGTTATATATACATACACACATGTACATATATACACACACATAATTATACGCACACCATGTTGCAGTGTAGCACCTTTCTATTGGGTAGTTTATCGATGAGTGTGGGATTGGCAACTTTCCTCTGTACGATGTTTTTTTTTGTATATAACAGTTGTCTGTATCAGCTATGTTGTCTGTAGGAGTAAATGTGTTACGCAACTTGGTTGCACTTTCATTCCATGATGACTCTTCTCCTATCCTATTCTGGACTGTGTTGTCATAAGCTCTCTTTGCTATACCTACTTTCCGTTTTCGTCCCAATTATTGACTTCGCCTGCTGCTGTGTAGTGTTATAGAAATTCCTCTACATCTTGTCCGCATGCCACTCAGATCAATTTCAAAAGTTGCGCTATTGTTCGGCATCGGCCGGAAATAGTGCAAACGCTTTGCAGTTACTTTGCAAATTTATACTCGAAACAAGACACGGACGATGCTCTGCTTCCATCGGTTTTAAAGGATTGTGAAAACAAAGTTAGCTGTGACAGCTAGGCGGACATGGAGGCGCTGTGTTTAGATGCGGAAGTTAATACAAGAATACAGCAATTGCCATCAAAAATATCTCCTGGTATTGGCGGTATTCCATACGAATTTTTCAAAACGTATTGGGATATTATTGGTGCCGACTTCTGTGAAGTTGTTCGCAATGTGCTTGAAAGAGGGGAGTTATGCAAGTCTCATAAAGAAGGGATAGTTGTTTTTATACCCAAAATATCCCGTCCACTTAAACCTACGGATTATAGGCCAATTACACTTTTATGTGTCGATTATAAAATAATTGCTCGGGTTTGTGCGACCCGATTAACAAAGGGATTGTCAGATATTATCGGTCCCGGCCAGACATGTACTGTTCCAGGACGTTCCATTTTACAAGGCGTGTTTACCCTAAGGGACACTCAATTACTTTCGTCACTACAACACAGTAAAATGGCCATCTTGAGTATTGATATGGATAAGTCATTCCATAGAGTCGATCATAAATTTTTACTTCATGTTATGCATCATTTCGATTTTCCAGCCAATGTAGTTCAGTGGGTGCGGATGATGTGTACCGGAATTTGGTCACGGCTGTTGGTTAACGGATTCCTTACCCCACCTATTAAGATCGAGAGTTCAGTTCGACAAGGATGCCCGCTATCCATGATTTTATTTACTATCGTCATTGAACCTCTGTGCAGAATGCTCAGTGCCCTATTGCAAGGATTCCCTGTAGCGAACCTGTCCTTTAAATTAAATGCTGATGGCATCACATGTGTCGTTCGTTCAGGGCGGGAAATTAAAGAGACGACAGAATGCCTGGACCTTTTTCGCAGTGTCTTTAATCTGCGAGCGAATGCTAACAAAACTGCCGTACTGGAGCTCAGCGCGTCCAGTGAGCCATTATACGACGGTTTTTTCCCTTTCAGAGGGCCGAAACTGTGATAATATTGGGCATATACTTCCACGCAGACGCCACTCTTATGTTGCATTATAATTGGAACATGACACTAAATAAATTCTGTGCTCGCCAAATAGAAATGAATTATCGTCATACAAATATTATACAGGGGTTTACTTTAATAAATGTATTCTTACTTGCAAAGCTGTGGTATGTGTCACATATATTTCCACTACCACGTCAACAAAGTGCACAAATACTACAGATTGTTGGCCGCATGTAGTAAAAATCTTATATATTTAAATTGTCTAGGCCGCAACTTTATCTTTCCTTGCAAGACGGAGGCCTGAGTCTTATTAATCACGTTTTGAAGTGTGTGGCCTTATATCAGTCTTAAGCAATTGCAACAAAAAAAAACCATGTGGTCTGAAGTTAGACGCATGCCACTTCAATACCGTCAGGCAAAGGAAGCAATCGCAACTCTAGTAGAACACTTACCGGAAGGGACAGTCTCATCGGCGAGATATTTGTACAGTCGGGCTTCCAAAATGTCGGCAGTCATACCATCTGTTGTGAATCGCATCCCAACCATCCGCTGGAGGCGCCCATGGAAAATACTTGCCGATCCTAACCTTTCCTCGGATCTTCGATCTGCAGCATTCGGCTTCTAAAATAATATCGTGACAACTCAGCAGCGTAAATACAGCATTTACCTGACAGCTGACCCTGCATGCCCGCTGTGTGGCAACACCGACACGGCCCTTCATAGGGTAATTTCCTGTGTTTATGCGGCTCCCATCTGGCAGTGGTGTCACGTACGAGTACGAAAAATAATTCGCGATGAACGTGGAGAGGTCAGCGACACGCACATGCTTCATTGCGATTTCTTCACTTTCCCCTCAGTACAACGAAGAGCTGCGGCCTGGTTTGTGCTTCATGCGATCGGTTTTTTTGGTAGACCATTCGACACCGGTGACAGTTCAAGACTTTGTCCAGCTTCTTCGTCAAGATAGGTGGAACATGGCGCGGCGTGGCACATTGCGTCAGTGGTACGGCAATTTTTTATTTTCATTCTGACGTTCACGCGTACAGGAAGTGCGTGTATATTACCGAGGTTGGGTGTACGCCGTGTGCTGCCCACCCCTAGGTACTTACAAGTGTACAATTTAATGTTCTAGTAGTAATCGTCGATAGGTGGTAGTGTTATAAGTCAGTGTCCCGTGTCGGGGGTGTACGCCGCGCACTGCCCCTCACGTTAAATAATTTTTTATGTGTTCATCGACTTTGTCAGTAAAACCAGTTCACCAAATGTTCATATCGTTTTGTGCCCCCATGTAAGAATTGTGTAGATATTTTATTAATTATTTTGTTATTGTTTATATTGTGTGTTGAATGTGTACTGAATAATAGGCTAAGGGTAAACGCCTCTGTATATTGTTTGTGATAGTAAATTTATAAAAAAAAATAATAATGTTTAGAGTCGTGGGCTGGTAATTGTCTGACTTGTGTTCAAACCTCACTTAATTACAAAATATTTCAAATTTTTTAATATAATTTTTTATACACGGTAGAACGCCCACATAACGAAAATTTAAGACATTTTAACTATCTCTTTTTATTTTAAACGGAAAGTAGAGAAAGCTAACTTGGAAATTAACACAGAGGTTCCGTGAATTTCACGGAAAGTCCGTTTCTGAAAATGAATGTGTCCATAATTTTACGGGGAGGTTACAGACACTGCTGGATGAATTTTTACCAGCACTTTTCCGGAAAACGAAGGAAAATTTTGAACAGTGTAGAAGAGGGGAGGAGTGTGAGTGTGTAGAGGTGGGGTGCCGTGCCAGCCAGGCACCCTGACCCCCGGGATGGCTGGTTACGGCGTGATGGATGCTCGCGTGCCGCTCGACACGGCACTGCCCCATTCAACGCCGCCTTGCAGGGGTGAGGGTGTTAATAACAAGGCCCGGCATCCAGGCGGGAAAATGTGGCCTCACGCCGCCGCCGTCTTCAACGACATTGATTCCCGCAGTCCGCGGTAGTGACCTTGACTCCGGGCCGCCAAGCTTACGATGCACGGTCAAATACACCGCTATTGAGTTGGGCTCTTAAGTTTTTCCAAGGCGCTTAAGATACCCGTCTACCTGCCGCTTCAACTGTGTTGCAGTATGTTAGAAATAGGTTTTTTTTTTTTCTACGAAACACTTAAAAGTGCCCTAAAATTTTTATAGGCTGTTCACAATAAAGTGAACACTTTTGAGACCCTAGTTACATTTGACTTCCAGCCATTATTTATCCTTTAACCAAATTTTTAAAATAAATATTTCCATGTAAGTAATAAACCGTGTGTGTATTCCACCGCATTTTGAAGTTAACGTCTAAGGTGTAGCGTCGTCATTTTTCACTCTTTTTAATCGCATGATAAATTTATGCCATTTTTGACATTTCTGTAACATAATGATTTTATGTATGTAATTGTTTCTAATTTGCATAGATTTTCATTTTTATTTTTATTTTCTGATGATAGGATATTTAAATGTAGCAGTACGGTCGGCAATAATTAATGTTTAAATGGGATAGTTAATTAGATTTAAATTTTTGTATGTATATAAATTAATGTTTTTTTTTTATTTTTATTTTTGGTCTCGCCTTTTGTAAACGCTTCAGGGATTTGATTGTATTTTATTTCCGTTTCGAGACCGTGCACTATTTGATATTTTTAAGTTAGGCAATTGGTGTGGGTCGTTTGCATGTAGTTAGAATAGGAAGCCTTTCGGTTGGCTGGCAGGTTTGAAATCTACAATCCCATTGGGTGGAGAGCTTAGCATAGGGTAGCCTGGTCCAGTCAGCTAGTAAGTTCTCTCTCTCCACTTACGATACAAGAAGAGCAAACGTAGGTCAGGACGCTTGTCTGAAGTGGACGATGGGAAGGTTTTTATTTTAGATTGTTAGGGTGATTTTCTATCGCTCCAACTAATATTAAGAATTGAAGAGGTGGATTCCAAAACAGCCTAATTCCTACTTGGCCGGTATTGCGTTTATAAGTGTACTAAGTAAAATACAACTGTCCGCATTGTCTACTCTAGCATCTATTCCAAAAGCTCCTTTGTCCTAGCTGTTATTCTATAGTGAAACCAGTGATTCTTTCCATCACTTCCTAAGTCAGCTGTGTTTTTCCAAACAAGCCTTAGTCAGTTAAACGCTCATTGGTGCATCTGCGGCTGCACCTTCAGCAGCTGTTAAACAGCACTGCCAATGTTTTTTAACTCATTTGAGGTTATGTCTGTTCATCAGTGTTTGATTGTGGTGTTGTCTCGTTTCTTAATAGTAAATGTATAAGTGCTAAAATGAATTTAAGTGAACTAGACGACTGGCCATGTTCTTTAAGAGATATATGTAATACACGAAGTAGAAAAAGAGCGAGAAATGAATTAGTGGGCTAAAAACCGTAAAAAGTTTGCCAGAAACAGTAGTGAAGCCCGCGGTGCTCCTTCAGTTGCATGCAAGCATAAAGAAGAAGGTTGTAACCCTTGTATAGCTGCTTTGTTGTTTCCGGCAGACATAGGTGCATTTTATGACAAAATCTATAAACATAAAACAGCTGCTGACCAGAACAGCTTTAATTTCAAGTATATTCTCACACAAGTGCCTAAACAGCATAGGCCTAGGAACAAAACCAATCCTAGAAGCCGTACGGTTACTAAATATTTCATACGGCAGACAAGCGGTCGTATTCTAAATGTCTGTAACCAAACCTTTTTGTCATTGACAAGATTTTCTCGTAAAAGAGTAAATAACCTAAGCAAATATATGATGGTATCCGGGGAATATCCACCTGAAAGACGTGGTGGGGCTCGGTTAAAACCCAGACATACTGAGATTAAAGACTCAATGATAGAGTATATCAAATCTTTAAGATGCCATGAAAACTACTATGGCAGAGGAAAAATTGTTCGTGGTTACCTTAATCTTGAACTTTCTATCAAAAGGTTTATGGCAAATGTGGAAAAAGTAACAAAAAAAAAAAAACAGAAAACAAACCAGTTGCTTCATATTAGAAATTTTTAAGGTGTTTAAAAACAAGTTTAATCTCCGTTTTGGAAGCCAAAAGACGGATGTGTGCTCCTTTTGTTACCAGACTAAGAACCAAATGAAGACTTCAAGTGACCAAGCTGAGAAGGCTCGATTGATGACTCACTACAGACTTCATAAGCTTAGAGCTAAAAGGTTTTATGAAATCGTGAAGACAGTTACAGCGGACCTCTCGGTCTTGTATTTTGTATTTTAACGGAGTGCTCTTATCCTTATGGCCTAACCGCACTTCGGCCTCCCAATAGGCGGGGGAGAGCAATCACGTCCTCTCAACGCAAGAAGGCCAAGATTAATGTGACCGGTGGCCAGATCCGAAGCCCAAACCTGCCACATCCGATCATCCTCGCCCTCCTCTACCAAAGAGGTTCTGAGATCCTCGTCCTCAGAAACCAAGCGTGTGGTCTGGCCTGGGTTCTATACATACCCCTAGTGCCTTTCCAGGGCACAACCGGAGCAGGTTGCCGCTCACCGCCCGGTCTGTCATCGAGAGTGGGAATCTCTCCAGACCTCCTCCAGCATGCGAAGTCAACCACTACCAGCACGAGTCCAACCCTATGATCGGACACCAGAGGGAACCTCATGGTGAGGCCAACCGATCATCCCATGTTATCACTTAATTTCCATGGCACTTGTGGGTTATTCATGGCCGATATTATCCCCCGAATGGAGTGGCAAGAGAGATTCCCTTCCACAAAGTGGTTGAGGAGACCTCACCGGGCATAGCCTTACACCCAATGAAGGGCCGGTCACACTCCACTCCTTGGGAGCCACATCCTTAGTGGCGGGGAATTACTATGACCCAGAATGGCCATCACCCCAGCGGCCGGGCACAAGAGAGCAATCGGGACTCCTCCTCTGTGTCGCGGTTCACCGGGGATAGCAGCCCTTGCTCTGAAATGGAGAGTTTATATTATATATAGTCATATATTCTCCATAGTTTCATCATGACAACCAAGCCATTGCTCCTTCGACCACCGAGGAATTATATGACCAATTCCCAGTAGGGGGGGAGGTGTCGGTCACACTCCATTCCATGTATTTGTACTTCTTCTTTGAAGTACAGACTTTGGGCCCCAATGGCCTGAGTGCTAAGTGGTCGAGCCTTGGTACCAGCTATCGGTCCAACTATCATGGCAGATACCCCTCGCCAGCCATGAGGACTCTGGCAACCTATAGGGAATGGGCGGCGTTGCCCAATCTGTTAAGCGACTAACCGGGGTGGCCCGGGAAGCCTTGGGTCGCCTTGAGTGAAGAGAGGCTATAAGAGACGCTTCATCCATCCTGTGCAGGTTCTGTGCGGTGCATACCTAGCTCGGCATAGTATAGCATGGTACTGCCACACCACCTATCATGCCCAGGACCTACCTCCTTTCTACTACACCCCAGGGATATCAAATCCCGAAGAATACCTCACCCAAGAGTCACACAACCGTACCTCCAAATCATGAAGACAGAAGAAATTAATGTAATCATGGTTTCATTTGACATGGGACAAAACCAACCACTGCCCAAATTAAGGGGAAGTGAAGTATTTTACGCCAGACAGATCTGGCTGTACAATTTGACGTTTGTTTTGATGGAAAAGAACCAAAACACTTCCAACACATACGTGTACACTTGGACCAAAGTGATTGAGGCTCTAATGAGGTAACATCGGCTTTGAGTCATTTTTTTGGAAAATGTAGAGAAAAGGTTTGGGAATGTGCCAGAAAAACCTTTAACTCTAAGGTTATTTACTGATGCGTGCGGTGGGCAAAATAAAAATATCAATATGATGATGTTTTTTACTCAACTACATTCACAAATCTAGAACCTTTAAACAGTGGAACATTACTTTCCAATCAGGGGTCATAGCTATACGACCCCTGACAGAGTATTTGGGTGATTTGAACAGGAGTTACGAAAAAAGGATACAATAATAGAGTCTAATGAATATCACAAGGTGTTTGCGATTGGTGCTACAGTCAATGTGTTGGGCACTGATTGGGCGAGTTACAATTTTATGGATGCCTTAAAGAAGGGCCTAGTAAAAAACTCCCCTTTAAAATGCGTGAGCAACGTGTTCTCATCTATTCAAAATACATCAAACTAATATTGGCATTAAAAACACATATAATGGTCTGCCAAAAACTGTCAAGGTGACTAAATCAACTGAACTATTGCTCGAAGCGTACAGAAAACTTTCCTGTTTTGCCAGAAGAAAACCATATCAGTCAAAAGAAACGACAAGATGTGGAGAAATTTCTGAAGTTCGTTACACTCAGTGAACATACAAGAATGTTTTACCAAAATGATCTGTCTGACAACGTAGAAGGAGATCAAGACAACAATATTGTTGTACATGACGAAGAAGAGCCATTTGTTTGAACTGTTTAACCTTTGTACCATTGCCATTTCAAAAGACTTAATAGGTTTTCAAAGCTGTCACTAAGTTCTTGTTAGTTTTGTATGTTTTTCTTTGTGTGTACTATTCATACTGTAGGTCTTCATACACGTTAACACAGAGCCAATATTAAACTTGTTCATAAACATAAACCCATATCTGCCTAATCCGGTCCTTATTATTAGTGTGCGAGAGAAAACAAAGGCAGGGCCTAATACTCTTCCATGTGTTATTTTTCAAAAAGCACTAAGTCAGTGACTTAGGCTCTTTTGGACGATATTTCAATTCCAGTGTCCCAATTAAAAGTATTCTATTGACCTTAAGTTAACAATAATCTCCAGAAAACATGTTAATACTGTTATATTTTATGTTTTTATGTCTTTCGTGCGTGACATTATCAAAATCTAACGTACAAACTAAAAAAATTGTTTCCTAAAAGGTAGCTTTTTTGACCTAGGCACTTTTGGAATCCACCTCTTCAATTGTAAGTTTTCTCTCGCCGAAATGAGTATGTTGAACCAGCCTCTTTTTCGTATTTTGTAGCTGTAGGAGCTAGAGG
Organism: Dryococelus australis; assembly: GCA_029891345.1. Taxonomy (NCBI): domain Eukaryota; kingdom Metazoa; phylum Arthropoda; class Insecta; order Phasmatodea; family Phasmatidae; genus Dryococelus; species Dryococelus australis. The sequence goes on from CM056996.1 coordinate 46,065,631, forward strand.
TTAGATCAGGGATTCTCAACCTTTTACGGCACTGCCACCCCCCCCCCCCCGGCCCATCGGACTCATGTTTGAGGTAGCACTTCCTCATCGCATAATATTATATTGAAATACCAAAATAAAAAAAAATTTAAAAAAAAATTCGTTTAGGTTAAAAAAATAAATTAAAACGTGTTTTATGAAGTTTTATTAAACATATTAGTGAACAAATACAACAATTTTTGTTGGAACATAACATCAATGAGAGGACTGGCACTGTCTGTCTTTAAAAAGTTTTTGTATATTTGGTGTTCATTATTTGTCCTTTTTCTCAAACATTTATATGTTTACTAAGTTTATGTATGTTTCACTCCTTAACACGCCACGCCTCCCCTCAAATTCTGCTACGCCTCCCCAGCCCCCCCCCCCTCCACGCAGGTTGAGAACCTCTGGGTCAGACGAGTTACGTCCGTGGGCAGTGACCCACGTCAGCAAACACCACTACGCAACATAAGAAACCTGAGATCGTCGGAGACGTCCACCATTTTCCTGCTCCCATCAAACAAAGCAATTCCTGCAAGAGCGACTCTACGCTACAACAGAATTTGGTATTTTACGTTCTTCAACACTTTAGCATCTCCTGTAATGGAAAAACTTCTAGAACATTTCGACCGGCGCCATATTGAATATGCGGCGCAAGTATAAGTTCCAGCCAGATTTACCACAAATGCCCGTTTAAAGCTTTCTTGTGTGAAGGCTGTTCACGATAAAGGGAGCACTTTTGAAATCAACATTAGAAGAAAGTCACTGCCCATATCTGCGTACACTTCAACAGGCGCACGGTGTGGTATGCGCCCTGTATGTAAAGTTGGTAACGATAGAAGAAAAGTAGTTCCATATCTTAACATCAAATAAAAAGTGTTATGATCATTTAAATTATTTATTTCGTTTCCTGTTTTTAATTGTATCAGTGAGTAAAAATTTCCATTTTAATAAAATGTTTATTTTTCTAATAATTTCACAGTTTCACTTGACCCACGTATGAATAAAGTGATGAGGCCCATGACAATGTTAATTTTTCATAAGGTGTACGAATACACAACGTGCATACAGGTAGATCTTAAGCAGGACTTTCAAAAGCGCTCATTTTACCGTGAACAGCTTGTATAACAGTGTAAAAGACAGCTAGCCAAGAAAATTACTAAATAATATTAAACTAGACTTTCCTTATTTTGAAACTTAACTGTTTTAATTAAGTTCTGACAGCCAAAAACAGTTTTAATAATTTTCACACGTAACGCATAAAGGATATAAAGGCCTATTTGCAACGACCACTACCTAACCGCAGTTAGAATTTTATTTAGTGTCTTCTTGCCTATTAACACCCAGGGTTTTTCACTTAAATCTTGTTTTAGAACAAATTAAGTTAACCCACGGTAAAAATAAAATTGGAATAAAAAGTTAATGGCTGAAACAAACATGCGCTGCGTTACATTTCTGGCAGGAGTAATACCCCAACCTTCCCTGATTAAATACATGGAAAAATATATTTTCTGGCTTGCAAAGTGTTTGAGTAGTAAAATAATTTTCAGGTATAAGACAAAAAGTTTTCGTTTTGATCCAGTATTCTACCAGGTGAAAGTCCTGCAGCATCAAGATCATATACCCTGCGCCCGAGAGTAAGCAGGCATAATTTGTTCCAGAGCTGGTGACAAAATACTGCTACTTCATGTTTATTACTATCTGAAAATATTTAATTTATTTTCTACACCTCTATTTTTAATTCAGCGTGTTATGTACGGGGAGGTAACCGTGTCACACACTACTGAAGCCTACATAGTAACACATGAATATTAAAGGGTTGTTGCCAGTCATATTGAGTTGCTATTGCACTACACTTACACACAATTTCTCTGAACACGTACATGGCTGTAGGTGTTAAGTGGCACACGGTACGTACGAAACATTGTTATACACGGCCCTGCATCCTGATATCTTGCACTCATTTGTTATTTATGTATGTATGCTATGTATGCACTGAGGGCGAGTGTACGTGTGACACACAGGGCAGAATTAAGTCATGCATCTGAACACACCTACAAGCCTAACCTACATATAACGAGCTGCGATGTGTGCTGCGCAATGTACATAAAAGTGTCACATATTGAAACACAACATATATTGATTGAATATTGTTCCAACACGCAACATGACGGGAACATCGCACGCCAGTTGAGAGCCCCTGCGTGTAGCGGCGATGGCACACTTGATTCTCGTTGACTTAGTGTATTGACAACACCACCACATTCAGGAATACTTGATACGGTAGATATTGTTGCAAGACTCGTGAGGGATGGAAGTCAGGTGATTATGTAGCCTCCACTTCGGCATAGCCCACAGGCGTAAAGCGGGACCGTTTAGGTAAACTACAGAATTAACAAAAAAACAGATCACACATTGTATGTTTTTGTTTTCAATTTTCGCATTAATCGGCGAAATCTTAGTCGAAGACATTACTGTTATTACAAAGATAGTCATTACACATATCCAGTCAAATCAAAAATACCAGTATCTCGTTAATACAGCAATACTGCATTACTACGTGAGATGTCGCCAGAATGTTCTTTACCGAAACTTATGGTGAAAGTGAAGTTTAAAACAATTCTTACTATGGCTCGCATTAGCAGTCTTTACAGCTAAGTTAACCATCTTCCCACTATATTCATCAAAGAAACCCTGCACGAAAGACATAGGTCTTGACGTGAATTGTAACAGCAAAATTTTATATACTAGCTTCACTGAACTCCTCCCCCTTCCCCCAGTCAAAAGGTCCTTTGTTCACCTAGGGTATGCGTAGGATATGAATTTCCTAGTTTCGTTTCCAAGGAGAACACAAAACACGTTTCTCCTGAAGTCAAGCAATCGATACAACATTCTCTCTGCTTTGTTCCATAATGTTTGAGTATATTTTTAGTTTTTTTCATAGACTCCCTTAATAACGAATCCTATGTTTTCACAAAACATGTAGGCGTATGCAGACTTAGGTAAAAATTCGTTTTTAATTACCGTTAGTCATCTCATTATGAAAATGCTTAATTATAACCATTACGTCTATACAGTACATACTGAAATATTGTGTACAGGGCTTTAGATTTCTCTGAAGTGGATTGTGTGAGGTATAAAGTATTGACTATTTTTTTTTTTTTTTGTGTTTAGAAACATGCTATATTTTCTACTGCTTTGTTGTTAGGTCGCATATTTGATTTAACCCGTGCTGTAGGATTTTCTTAAAAAGTTTTGTGACTATGGGAAAAGGGTAATACATAGCAAGGTCAATACTAACCGGAGGCCACGACTACGTAGTCGAAGAAAAATCAATGAAACTAAATAAAACAAAAGCAAAACAGTAATAAAATTAACCAAATTTCACATGTAAAAGATACTCGACCGAAGTCAACGCTAAAATACAAAGTTACTGGATAGACACATGTGTGTTTAGCTTGTTATATATATATATATATATATATATATATATATATATATATATATATATATATTACTACAAGTGTGGAAATAGCCCATTTGCTCCCATCATCAGATGTTGTTGTTGAAGAAAAGATACCATATATTAACTGAACTAATGTCTGAAGAAATAGTGCTTTTTCGCGGTGAGATTTGCAAGTTAATTACATCTTCAAAACAGTTTTCAAAAATGAAAATGCAAGTATACTCTTACATAAACACAAATTCACCTAAATTAGCTCACAAGTGCGGATTTTTTTTGGACTTTATTCACGAGTGTTCATTAGGTGTTTTTAAGTTTACTTTTATCGTTTTAGCACATGTTAAAAAATTAGATTAAATGGTACCTGGTAAATGGTACCTGGTTCGCCTCCTACCAAGGCGAACGGGTTCAATCCCCGGCCGGGTCACTCCCGGGTTTTGCGCATGTGGGAATCGTGCCGGGCGATGCCGATGGTCGGCGGGGTTTCTCGAGGTTTTCCCGCCTCCCCTGCTATCGCATGCCGGCGCTGCTACGTATCCACCACATTGGCTCTCAAGAACTCGCTGTTAAGAGCTGCTCAAACATTTCAATTCCATTTAATGCTTAGCATCACGCTTCACGGTCATCTATCAAACGGTCCGCAACTCTTGAAAATAAAATCCTTGCTTGGAGCTGCATTCACCTGTTTACATAAACACTGACCGACCTGCCTGTGGAGTTCCACGGGCCCGTCACGTGTAGCCCATTCACGGTTCCTTTAAACTTTTTTGAAGCCTTGCTGAAGTTCCACTTCCCGAATAGTTCTCCGCCTCGTGCAAACAAAGCTTAACCGAGTCTAGAAAGTTATACCAAAGAGACAACACACCGTTTACGTGCGCACTCCATGTCAAAATATTTTGCATGAGATCTACTTCTCACTAGGCATTACCAACACACATGCTTTCTCACTGTTGTTATTCGTATTGATTATAAATGAAAACATTATAATTTATAAATAAGATCTAAGTAAAAGTTCGATGTAACCAAAAATAAGTAATGTTCATACTAAGCCAAGTATAAAAGGCTTGTGATATGGGGAACACTTGGGAAATAACCGAAGACGTCATACATGGGGTGATTTTTAAAATGTTTAAATCCTCAAATGTGAAGGTACCGTGACCATACTAAGGAAGTTATTAAGGAACGAGCATAGTTTTACATGACGTGGCAAGTGTACGAATAAACTAACAAGGGATGGGGGTCGGATATGTGCAAAAAGGCTCGAAGTGGTCGTTCCAAAATGTTCAGCACCAACTGCATGAAGAGCGAAGGGGATTCTCAACACCTACCGCCTTTTGATACCTTAAGTGGCAGATGCATTAAGAAACAGGCTAGGCCTATGTGGAAAAATCAGTATTCGACTGTGGAGCGACTATGTCTGCATTAAGTGATGTTAGAAGTTATTTGCCATAAACTTGGTTCCGTAGTGCATGATAGTGTTACTTCACAACATTTACAATGTGTTACTATAAACATTTTTATGGTATGTAAACCATTTATGATACATGCAAATCATATTACTGCTAATATTTTGGGACAACCGTAGCAACGCGGAATTTCTCAAATTGTACTCCAAAGAGTTATTAATTTTTAACAAGAAGTTACTGAACTAATTAGCCTACTTTCCTCTACTTGTGTGCAAACTTTTTTAACGAAGTTCCTAAAAAGCTTAGAAGGTACTGTTATAAAGCCGATTTGTGGTCGACCGTAAACAAAAGGGGGTTATGGGCTACATGGTAGAGAATTATGATAGGGGCTGTATCTTATGGTAGAGAAAGGGATGATTGACTGTAAAACTGTCTGGAATATAAACTGATTATTATTGAATTATGAAGATTACAATTACATGGTTGCACTTAATTATCGGGGGAGCAATACGAGATTAACGGTTAACTATCTGCCTAATTAGATCCATGTTACATTACTGGGTTTGTCCCACCTTGAGTTGAGTTCCGAGGCTGTTGTAAATGGAGGCTACGGCGATCAGCACAGCTGATCTGTGGAGGGGTCCATCACGGCAGGCGATCACGTGGAGAAAGGCGACACTCGCCACTCCGCATAGCTAGATATTGGCGTCGCAATGGTGCAATCTAACCCTGATTCCTGGTTAGTAGCGGGGGTTCCTGCGTACTGTAATTTGGCAATACACTCCCCGCTTGTCTCAATCGCTGTATCGGATTCCATTGCATGTGAACGGAAGTGTTCAGGCGACGATGTAAATTACAGGCGCTTTCACGCCAGCGTAACAGCACGTATGCCTTGATGCCTCGTTGACAGCAATATCATTAGAGATGAAACCAGAAACATATGCAACAGTACCGAAGACAATTACAAATACACACTTGCCTTACCCGAGACTCGAACCTAGAAAATTTCATGAAAATAAGCTGGAATACAATCAACTGCGACACGGGGGTAGGAATCAGAGCATATACTTATGATGTAATCAGTCTAATATTTTGAATGATAGGGTTCACTATCCTGAAATATTTACATTACCATCATTTTCAAAATAAGTGTCTGAGCCATTTAAAAACACGTCAGTTTACATGGCCCCCGGTAACTCAACTTCGGTGAAGAATTTTGTGATAATCGGTTGATTGGTCCCCGAATCCTGAAAATCCTGTAAAATTTACATTGCAATGGACCGCTGTACTTTATCAGTGCATCAGTCTTTTGAAAACGTGAAATTGTCATGAATATAAATGTGTCACTAATACACCAATTTGTACCGTAATGTGCACGAAGAAAAAAAAAAAAAGCTCCAACATGACATTCGCAATCCAATTATAAGACTCATAAAAAATTAATTTCTAATCCGCTCCTGTCTTAACTGTAAGTGTGCGTGCTAACGTGTAGGGGTAGCATATAAATGTGACATCATAGGAAAAGAGACCTTATCTTCCTTCCAGGAGACATGTAGGTTTTGGCATCACGCGAAAGAGGAAATAATTATGAATAAAATACATATTTATCACTTGCCAGTATATTGAAAAACGACAAAGTTATGCAGTTTAGGAATTGTAAAACGTAAATTGGCAGTTGTGAGGAAACAAGGGTTAAAGTTTGTCAATTTTTTAAGAGTGTAGTAAATTTAGGTTACATGCCCTTGTCTGGTATAGGCTGTTCATTGTAAAATGAACATTTTTGGAAACCCTGCTTAAGATCTACTTGTATGCACGTTGTATGTAAAATCAACATTGCAATTGACCTCACGACTTTATTTATACGTAGGTCAGGTGTAGCTGTAAAATTATTAGAAAAGTAAATAATTTAAAAATCTGCTAAATTTTACACTTTGACGCATAAAAAAAAACAATAAGCTATTTAAATAACATAAGTTATCAAAAATGGTTACCTAAACACTTTTCATTCGACGTTAAGATATGGAACTACTTTACCCTCCATCGTTACAAACTTTACTGGGCGCACGTCACTCAGTGCGTCGGTTAAAATATATGCAGGTATAGGAGCAGTGACTTTTCTCTTAGGGGTATTTCAAAAGTGCTCACTTTATCGCGAAGAGCCTTTAGCTCAAATACCAACTTATAAAACTTTTTGTGTGGAATCTAGAGCTGAACCTAAAATTCGTGTCTGATAAATGTGATGTACATACTGACCACACTTTCTTATCTTGTGAAAATTCATCTTAGAAAATATGATTCCTTTATCCATGGCGTGTGACTTATGTATTCAAAAGGCAGTGATTATTTTTCAGAGGTATATTTCATAGTGATTATTTCACCGTGAACTGTGTGTATAGGTTGTTCACGGTAAAATGATCACTTTTGAAAGCCCTGCTTAAGATATACTTGTATGCATGTTGTGTATTCTTCCGCCTTATATAAAATCAACATTGTCATGTACCTTGCAACTTTATTCATGCGTCGGTCAAGTGAAACTGTGAAATTGTCATAAAAGTAAATAATTTACAAATCTGCTCATTTTTACACTTTGATGGATTAAAAAAAATCGAAGGAAATAAGTCAAGTTATCACAAATGGTTACCTAACACGTTCTACTCGAAGTTAAGATATGGAACTGCTATTGTTACCAACAGCAGTGACTTTTCTAAGATTGATTTCAAAAGTGCTCACTTGATCGTGAACAGCCTTTGCTAACGGCAGTGTTGTTTCCAGCAGAGCATGTCGGGAGCGGCGACAGAGCACAGCCGCGAGGGGCGTGAAGAGTTAGGCACGAGGTCGGGCCCAGTGAAGGTGGCCGGGGATCCAGACTTGGACCCTGACATGCCAGACCTGAGTCAGCCGCCGCCGCCTCCGCCGCCGCCGCCCCCACAGAAGCCGGCGCCTCGGCCATCGCCGCCCCCGGAGGATCCCGAACCGCGCGACGGGCAGTAGTTCCGAGCATACCGACCTGCACGATGCCGAGAACATTACCCACAGTAATCTCCATGGCCGTGAAACCAAGCTTGAGTCCTCGCAGCGAGGATGCGAGAAACTTCCCCCAGCAATAAATTAAACCCTTTGACATACAACCCCGGGTATACGTGTTCACGTTTAACATGCTGCAGACTATAGGCTATTCACGGTAAAACTAGCACTTTTGCAAACCCTGCTTAAGATATACTTGTATATCTTTGTGTATTCTCCCGCCGTATGTAAGATTAACATTGTCATTGGCTTCATCACTTTATTCATGCGTCGGTCAAGTGAAGCTGTTTAATTACTAGGAAAAAAAATCAAGAAATCTGCTCATTTTTACACTTCGATGCATTAAAAAACACAGAAAGCAAACGAAATAATTTAAGTTATCAGAAATGGTTGCATAACACTTTTTATTCGACGTTAAGATACGGAACTACTTCTCAGCCATGATTACCAACTTTACTGGGCGCACGTCACTCAGTGCGGCCGATAACACATATGCAGGTAGAGGCAGTGACTCTTTTCTAAGGTTGATTTCAAAAGTGCTCACTTTATCGTGAACAGCCTTTACGAACATACTCTAGTCACAAAATATTTTCTCCTTGGACACTCAAGTCATCGCCTTGTAAAACTTATCTTAAGCAATATTTCAAGTACATACTGCACAATACATAGAGTAACACCTCGGAAATTCGACCTGTTGCAGACTATGAAGGTGTCGAGTAGTATGAATCATGCCGCGTTTTGAGGAACTAAGTGTTAATATATAACTATCAATTAATTGCTTGAAGCAAAGCAAAAATAAACACAGTTTGTTATCAGACATGAGCGCAAAATGGAAAGTAAAATAGGTGTGAAAATTATTACGTAACATGAAATACAAAGTTTTAACTAGAGAATTTTATGCAATAATATTCTAAACCTTATGTAAATAGTTAAACCTACTGTATTTTCTTGCTCAAAATTTATCCGTATTTTTAAAGAATTGTCCTGGTCAGTACTCATTTGTGAAAACATACTTGGACGATAACGCATGCCAATTGACCCATATGGCGTGTAAAATTTTTCATATTTGCGGAATGTTTTCTTTCCGAGGTTTTACTGCAATATATTACATTTTTTACAATTGAGAAGTTCATATTAAGAGGACGTGGGGAATAAATTGACGATAAACACAATAATATGTTTTTGGAAGCCATTGTAGAAAAACCAAATACATTAGAAAAACCACATGCATAAGTCCCGGTTCTACAGTACATACAACATTCATAACAGGCTTGGCTTCCATGAAGTCGGTACGACTGGAGTGGAGAGATTTGGGCACCCCTTAACATTGCGGTCCTAATGAGGGTGAAGCGAGGCGGGTTTGGAGCGGCGCCGGAATGCAAGGACGAGGAAAACGGGGCATTCCCGAGAAAACCCGCCGACCAGCGGCATTGCCCAACACGATTCCTACGAGCGAAAATCCGGGAGCGACCCCGCTGGGACTAGAACCCGGTTCTCCTTGGTGGGAGGCGAGTAGTCTGACCGCTAAATCACCGCGGCCCCAAGTCTGTACGAGATGGTTCCGAAATAGCTCGCTGAAAAGTACAAGTGCAATCATGTGGCCATCTGTCAACGCCTACTGCAACGTCATATCTCCAACTGTACACATTGATCCCCAGTCATTTCAACCATATACCTATTCCCTTTAAACATTGTAAGAGGATTAAGTTGGAAAAAGGGGGCGGGGGGCAGAATCTGCTACTCCTCCAAATTGATGCCATGTTCTCTTTCTCTGTACCTGTGGATGTGGTAAAGCATCGAAATTAATGTTCGACCTGTCCTGTTAAGTCCTTGTCTCTGCGCTAGTCATGGTAAAGTGAGCACTTTTTAAGGCCCTGCTAAATTTTTCCTTTCATTTACTTTCTGCATTTCCGCCAATTTTTAATGTACACATTGCAATATGACTAATAAACACAGTGTATATATCTCATCACCCTCAATAGTTACCGTCTGAGACTGCAATCAAATATATTTATTAGGGTTTAATGTATTTTGGGAGGGCTTTAAAAAGTGCTCACTTTACCGTGAAAAGTCTATAAAGGGCCATACTTGTACTAATTTCTGTGTGTATTTCACACCCCTCAAAATTGTTATTGCATATCACTACTTAAATTACCTTAACGTTTATAATTGCAGTAAATCTTAATTACATTCCCCCCCTCAAAATAATGATGAATAGAACCTTAGCAGGCACTAACATTGTAATGACATAAAACATTCTTTAAGGCATAAACAGAAGTAAAACATCATATAAATCAAAACGCATTTAATCAACAACATACGCGTACAAACAAAAACATTAAATTAAGCATTAAAAGTAACCTCAACTTGACCAAGTATATGCATATTACCAGTAGTGCCAACCAACTTTCGATACAACCAAGTCTGATTGCCAATATCCATCTTAAACATTTTACGAGAGAACAGTACAGGTGTAGAGTACATGCTAATAAGAGCAGTCTGATTAACAACACCTTCATGAACTGGAACAGTCTTCTAACAAATTGTATTTCTAACGTTATGTTAATGACGTCAGAATTTTGTATGCTTAGTTGCTGCACAGGATATTGTGCTGCAGGGATGCAAGATTTCTTGGCAACGTTTTTATTCAAGATGTTGACAGATACAGCTTTATAGGCTTGCCCTTTTTAAGTTTTTCAATATTGATCTCCAAAAACCTGCATACTTTAATTATCACGCTAAGCATTCTTTTTTTTTTTTTTTACTTCCCACGCCTCCTTAAGAGGAACTAACATTGCTGTTAAAATCGCAGTGTAAAATATTTCAACTTGCGAGATAGTTTGCGTAATATTTCATGCACAAAATTTTTCTAACAGTCGATTGATTGAAAATGTTTAAGTTAAGGACTCCTGTTAAAATATTTTACTAGTTTTGTACTAACGGGAGTTGAGTCAGAGGCTTTTCGACTGATGAAGGCTGTTCACGATAAAGTGAGCACTTTTGAAATTAACCGTAGAAAAAAGTCACTGCTCTTACCTACATATATATTTATATATGTGTCAAGTAAGTTGGTAACTATGGATGCAAAGTAGTTCCATATCTTAATGTAGCATAAAAAGTGTTAGGTAACCATTTGCTATAACTTAAATTAGTTCATTTGCTTTCTGTTTCTTTTTAAATTCATTGAAGATTGTTTACTTTTCTAATAATTTCAAATTTTCACTTGACCGAAGTATGAATTAAGTGATGAGGCCCTGGCAGTGTTAATTTTACATTATGCGGAAAAATATATAACGTGCATACAAGTATAACCTAAGCAGGGCTTTCAAAATGGCTCATTTTACCTTTTTAAATTGCGGTAGCCTAAAAAGCGCTATTTTAGGGATACATGCTGTAAACGGTAAACTGAGAACTTTTGAAAGCCTTGCTTAAGGTCTGCTTGTGTGTACATTGTGTGTTATTCCGCGTTATGTAAAATGGGCTTCATGGTTAGAAATTTTAATATTTTACATATGTGCTCATTATTACACTTCGATTCATTAAAAAAAGACACAAAGGAGAAGAAATTATTTTATTTTGTAATAAATGGTTACCCAGCACTTTTTATTCGACTTTAATATAGGGGACTACTTTCCCTCTATCGTTACCTATTTTATTGGGCCCATGCCACTCAGTGCGCCCGTTAAAATATACGCACATAGGAACAGCGACCTTTTTCTAAGGATGATTTCAAAAGTGCTCACTGTATCATGAACAGCCTTTAGTCATGTACAAGCCACAAGTCGGCGTTGGCATGCGCAGTACATGAAGCGCCCCGCACCGATGCATTACAATAAATGATTTAATTTATCACACATGGTTACCTATTGTTTTTTTAATTAGACGTTAAACACTATATAACTACATTCCATATATCGTGCGCGATCACAGAGCACTTATATTCCGCGGTAATGAGATACGAGAAAATTTCTCGGAATTTCGGAGAATTAGAGGAATTTTTCCGATCACCCCCCCCCCCCCCCCCCCCCCGTCCCATCAAAATTCTACTCGTCGATCATTTTTCCAGACTACTAGCAAAACTGGTTCAGACAGTTCAGTAGAGCACGTGCATTGAAATATTCCGTAGACTACGAACTGGATGAGGGATGCAAGGATCTCACCTTGCGAAAACTGCTATTGTACACCAGCGACCCTGGTGTGGAAGTTTGGAATTGTGCTCGGAGTAACGTTACGTTTGAAAACTTTTCTAGTATTCTCAGTTACGTTGAGAGGGCTGGAGTGGAGAGATTTTGGCGGCCCTTGACATGGAGGGCTCGAGAGCCGATGAGGATGAAGTGAGGTGAGCAAGGAGGCTTCGCCGGAATACAAAAGCTGGCGAAACGGGAAATCTCCGAGAAAACCCGCCGACCAGCGACATCGCCCGGCACGATTACCATATCGGAGTGACCCCGTGGGAAATCGAACCCGGTTCGCTTACGCGGGAGGCGTGTAGTCTGATCACTGTACCACCGCGGACCTTTAAGACAACTGAGAACAGAAAACATAATTTCTGCAGGTGCCAAACACACTGAATTATTTTTAGTGGAAGAGATCGTTAGACATAGATACAATTATTTATAGACTGTTCACGGTAAAGTGAACACTTTTTAAGGCCCTTTTAAGTTTTCCTTACATCCAATTTCCATCTTTTGTGTTTCGTCTTTCAAAACACCATTTTATGAGGTAGTAAGAACACACAACCTTTTATTCATTTCTTTACGTCTTTCATTTCGTTTTCAGTTAATCGTCACAGCGCTCTGTTTGAAGTAGTTTAAACTGCACATAATGTGACGAAGAGCGTGCACTCATATACATTATTCGTTTTTAACAATCCACGGTTTACACGGTTAACAATCCAATTTAACGGTACCAATTAACCCAAAAACGAAAAGCAAGAGTATACAACTTAAATCTTCACTATTTCGCGGCGACAATACAAGACCTATAGTTTCCTCTAAATATGTCGCCTTGGAGTGGAAGTGTAGATAGTAAGGTAATGGCCAAGAGTCGAAATGTTTGAGTTCAATCCCGGCCACCTCCGAAAGGTTATTCACTTTTTTGAATTACGGTAAATTGCGCAATACAAATAGTAAACTACCGTAAATATGTTTATTTCACGTAATTATTTGCATACTGTAAATAAAACAATATCTAATTCGCCACTGTAGTCGGTCGATACTTATACAATCAGCAAAATAATTTCACGTCACTAATTCATTCTGTGAAATTTTTCCACTGAAACAATCAGTGGTTTTCCACTGATTCTAAGTGGAGCCGTTTTCTCTGATTCGAGCAGTTTAATTTCACTGCGAATCGTGGTTTCCCACTGATTCGAATTTAGTGCGTAATTTATTTAATTATTGTATTCATTCGGCCTTTCTAATTAGTTTGTACATTCGATCTTTACATTTCTCAGATGTTTGCAGATTATTGATAGTAGCCAAACAGTCTCATTTGATCTAGCCCCTTGCCTTCAACTCCGTGATGATGGAAATCTCCTCTTTCATGTTCGAGTAATCCCCACCTCTTTGCTTAGCGATCAAAATTCTGAGTCTCTATACAAGTTCGTTGGGATCTTCTGGTAAAATGTAGTCGTTGTTCTCGACGTCGTCTACCTTCTTTGCATCACTTTTCAAAGGTAACTCATTGGTGAAATGTGTAAGAACGCCGAGGGAATCATCATCGTCTTCACTGTCAACACAGTCACCATAGTCATTATCATCAATGCTGTCTTTATGGTCGTCTTCACTTCCTGCGTCATCGTAAATACCAAAATTACTTTTTTGCGGTGCGGACACCGACCAGCCAATCACTGAGTTGACATGTGATAGCAGCTGTCAAATCGGATGGGATGGTCGAGGGGATAGATCGTACCCTGGAACAGTATTTGGCGTTCTTCGTAGAAGACAAATAGAGATATTGGGACTCCAAGGTACCCTGGCATATCGTTTGGCAGTCCACGAGTCTACAAGGGTAACACTTTCAAAGATGCTGTTTGGGAGAGAGCGCCGCCTCCCTGGTGACCGGCTGTTCTGACGTCCAGTAGTAGAAGAAGAAGAAGCAGCCACCCCAGAATATGCCATTAAACCACGTCAAAGTTAGTCGAAATTCATGAGTTTTCCCGGAAACACCTTAAAATTAATAGCGACAGAAAGAAAACACGATATGACTGGAGAATGCCTGAAGAGACTTTTCAAGAAGGACAGCTGTTGTGACTGTACAACCCTCAGAGGTGGAAGGGGTATTGCCCAAAGATATAGAAATGTTGGGAAGGCCCGTACATAATACTTAAACAGATAAATTACGTGGTATACCGGATTTGTCGACAGGGCTCTCGGGCGAAGTCTAAGGTTGTACACATCGATCGACTGGCGCTGTACGAAGGTTCTGATGTTGGAGAGTCTGTTCGAGATGAACAGACTTAAGGAGAGGACAGTGTTACGCACTACAGCTTGTATCGGTCGCGCGCTCCCATTACGCACTCGTGGACCCATCTCCTCGGGAGGAGGGTGACCCAACTAGACCCTCCCCTCCTTCAGGCAGACCACTTTGCTGCCCATCGCTATCTCGGGTGGGAGAGTAGATGATTGACCGCGCGGCCCGGAGGGCATCACAGCCCCTCCTCCTCCCCTGATGACGAAGCCGACATATTTAGAGGACACAATAGAATATTCTGGGAACTAGGGCACAGAGAAATTTCTGGGCGATGGCCTACAACCCTATAAATGTTGAAGCGGTCTAAGGTTCGAGAGTCTCTTGCGAAGGCCATCTGGGTGAGTGCGGACAACGACGGGAGACTGCGAGACGACGGCGGACGAGGTGTTTGTGGTGTGAATGGACACAAGAGCGTGATTACCGAAGAGTAAAGGCTACTGTGCATGAGGACGCTCGGAGGACTCTAGAACATTGCGGACTGGTGGGACCTGGACTAAACTGAGGTGGACTGAAAGAACATGTGATACGGATTTTATTGTAAATATTGAAGTGTCAAACATTGACATATAATTTATAAAAAAAATAACTGCACGGGCTTTTGATATACTGTCTATTGGGACTGATTTTTAATTAAATTAATTACATTAATTTATGTGAGGTAATTGTAAATTGTACCGCTCGAATTCATTAACAGAAAATAGTAAGTGATATAAATTTATCGTGAGAATTTGGTGTCAGAAATTTTTGTTGTAGTTATTGCAAATAAAATTAGGAAATTATAATTGTCTTTAATTCATTTAACTTGAGACACGCAGTCTCATTACCTGTGGAAAATTACTATCTCGCCGCCCTAGCTGACCGCCTGTGCCTAATAACGTCAACACCTGCCGGCCAGCCTGCTTGCCTGGCCACCTAGGTGTTGCGACGCGAAAACACTTTACGGCGATTATTATCTGAAATTACCCTACACACAGACTTATTATTAATTAAAATGGATGAGTGCTTTTCTTACCTTGTGCTGAAAATGTCGCGTGCTTTCGGCGAACGATAACGAGTACGTGGTGATCAGGTGACGTCGCCGAAGCCCGATACCGCGGCCGCACGGACACGAGATTCAAGCCATACTAAATGGCCGCCGTGCATGGTTGGTTACACGCTCTGCCGCCTTGGGGCGCTGGAGTCGCGCGGGCGCTTGCATTGTGGCTACCCGCGAGGTTTGCACGGTAAAGGTTGCGCCACAGGTGCCGGAAATACTCGTAATTCTAGAATGTGCTGTACCAATAAATATAGTGATGGGGTATTTTTTTTCCCTACATTAATTCTGGCAAAGGCTGTTTGCGATAACGTGAGCATTTTTGGAATCAACCTTACAAAAAAGTCACTGCCCCCGCTTGCATATATTTTAACTGGAGCACTGAGTGACATGCGCCTAGTAAAATTGGTAACGAGGGATGGAAAAGATTTCCGTATTTTAACGTCGAATAAAAAGTGTTAGGTTACCATTTGCGATAACTTAAATTGATTCTTGCTCTCTCTGTTACGTTTTCAATGCATCAAAATGTAAAATTAAGCACATTTGTAAAATATTTACTTTTCTAATAATTCCACAGTTTCACTTGACCGACGCGTGAATAAAGTGATGAGATTCATAGCAATGTTAATTTTACGTTGATGGAAGAATACATAACGTGCATACAAGTAGATCTTACGCAGGGCTTTCAAAAGTGGTAATTTTACCGGGAACCGCCTATATAAATAGACCCCTCAGCCAACTGGTCGTCAGAGAATCGGCTGTTGGAGGCGTGAACGGAGCTGCAACATGACATAAGTAATAATCCACAAAGTATGGCCCTTTTAGCCAAAACCAATAGAGATGTGTTTTGAAACCCGTAGTATTCTAGAAGTAATTGCTAATAAATCAAATGACTGCAAATTTGTGGTAGTTTCAAAAGAATTAACAAAATACTGAAAAATGTAGAATTTTCAAAACAAGGCTGTTGGTAATATTTTCTTTAAAATTCACGCCTTGCTACGCGATGTTACGCGAATTAAAATTGATAAAATGATGATAAACCGTTTAGCCAAAGTTTGAGACAAATGATACCGCCTGGTAATACCAGTATTAAAGTACAGAGTTGTTACAATGAGGTAAAGTGGAATCGTTCTCTGTTTTTAACAGAAAATTAATGTGGAACCTTGTGAACGATGTTTTTAAAACTTTTAAAATGGTTTAAATTTTAGCTTTGCATAATGTCAAATTGAGAAAGGAGACATAATCACTGTGTAAGGTAAATAGTACCAGAGAAGTATTATCGAGTCAGTACAATTTTTCAAGCTGTTTATTAATGGTAAATGTTTCACCAGTCTGCAGTATGTATCAGAATGTGATAAGAGCTACCACTGTAATCTCTAGTCCTGAATGTAATGCCACAAAGCCTTCAGGTTTTGGGTCATTTTAGGAAATTATTTTATTGTACAAAAAAGAATAATCCAGTCGTAGCATTATGGTAGCACGATTGCATTTATGGTAGAAGTTCACAAAACTCTTAATATGTATATGTCGTTTTCTACTGCATGTAAAATTATGTAGTTTTGAGGTATTGATCTTATCATCATCATTGGTGTTCTGGCCAGAGGCAGGTTTTCACGTGGTAGCTCTCCATGCTCTCCTGTCTTC
This sequence comes from Dryococelus australis, assembly GCA_029891345.1. Taxonomy (NCBI): domain Eukaryota; kingdom Metazoa; phylum Arthropoda; class Insecta; order Phasmatodea; family Phasmatidae; genus Dryococelus; species Dryococelus australis. Next base: position 46,082,693 of record CM056996.1, read on the forward strand.
TGCCAACCTCTTCAGGTCCATATACTTTCCGCTTACCTTGATGTCACCTATCAACTTGTATCTTCTACTACCTTTCAATCTTTTTCCACAAACTATTCCTACCATAGCGTCTGTTAACAAGTACTTCCGTCTCAACGAGTGTCCCATACAGTTCTTCTTCCTTTCTCTTATGACTTTCAGCAGTTTTCTCCTCTCATCAACTCTTTCCAGCACTTCTTCATTACTCACTCTTTCCACCTAGCTTATCCTCTCCATTCTCCTCCTCAAATACAAATAATTTTCTCAGGACTCATGTGTTGAATATTTTGTTAGTAAAAGGTAAATACATTTCTAAAGCCAATTTCTGCCTTAAGGGAATTCTCTGTTTGTGGTACGACTTTAGGCCGTGTTGTCTTTTGGGAAGAGGGTCATTGCGTCGTCCTACGTCAAAGGGCGTAGCAAGGGCCTCAAACTAAGATCTCCATCCCTTAACAAATATGGTTCAGCCCTGACTTTGGAGAGAAATTGTAACAATACATAATTTTAGGAAGTCGATTTTGTTGAGTTCTCGCAACTATGCGCTTCTGTTTCTGGTAGACGCTCTGTGTTCGGAAATGCGCTGTTCTGCTAACTGAGTACATACGTGCGCTTAATTCCTAATATTATAGGCATTATTAAATGTTATACTCTGCATATGATCGCTATATTATGAGAGGACTCGCGAAGTTTCATGGGAAGAAATAGCACCGGATTTGACATGTGGACTGATTAAGAACTCCTACGGAATATTGTACAAACAAAACACGTATAAGCTGTTCGCGGTAAAATTGGCATGTTTGGAAGCCCTACTTGAAATTTCTACTTGTATGTACGTTATGTATTCTTCCGCGTCATGTAAAATTAACATTGCCATCGCTTTATTCATGCGTCAGTCAGATAAAACTGTGAAATCATTAGAAAAGTAAATATTTTACAAATATGGCAATTTTCACACTCCGTTGCGTTAAAAAACCAGAAAGAGAAAAAAAAAAATTTAAGATATCACAAATAGACACACAACACTTTTTATTCGACGTTAAGGTATGGAACTACTTTTAAACCATAGTTACCAACGTTACTGGGCGCATGTCAATCAGGGCGCCCGTTAAAATATATGCAGGCATGTACAGTGGCATTTTTCCAGGGTTGATTTCAAAAGTGCTCACTTTATCGCGAACAGCCTTTACCGCAAGAAGTGAATACAAACCTATCTGCGTCGTGTGTTTCGTTATATTTCTATAGGGGTTTGCTGTAACAAAAATATATTACGTCAAAAAGCAGGAAACTTGAAGATTATAATATTATTAATAGTTAGTGGTTATAAAGTGTTTAAACGTGAACTACTTATAATAACTAGTTAAGACTACTCGCCGCGCACCACGGCGAACCGGGTTCAATCCCCGGCCGAGTCACTCCCGGATTTTCGCAAGTGGACATCGTGCCGCACTATACCGCTGGTCGGCGGGTATTCTCGGAGTTCTCCCGTTTTTCCCCGCCCTTCATTCCGGTGATGCTCCATTCTTACTTCACTTCACCCTCATCGGCTCTCAGATGTTAAGGGGAATGGTGCACGAAAACGCTATGTTTACCGAATTTTTGTCACCGGTTGTTTTACAGAGGATTTTTCAAAAATGTTTGGTACGACAAGACTTTTATAATAATTCCGTAAACCTTCTTGCATTACTAGGTATTCACTGCATTTATTACGTTCGCAGGACTTGTGGAAGATAAGAATGAATATCTTATTTCTTATCTTCCGTTAGTGCTCTGAGAATAATAAAGGCAGTGAACATCTAACAAAGTAATCGGGTGTCCAAAATAGTTATTTAAGCTTGTCACGCCGGAATTTTCGTTAAACTGTCTCCAAAACAACTTATGACAAAATCGATCAATTTCATGCTTTCGTGCCCCATTCCCCGTAAGACGGATTCCCACCCGACATCTTGGATTTATCGATTTTTCGCCAAAACTTCTATTTCAGAAGGTGTATTGAAATTTCCCGCACGACATATCCTAAATAACAGCTTCCCAAACTTTATCGAACTGCCACAGCTTCGCTACATTTATTAATTTTTAGCTGGTAACTTTCGAGGAGGAAAGCGAGATTATTTCTTGCGAACGATTACAAAGCCGACGATATCAACAGTAATCAAGAAATACTGACCACAGACAATGCACTAGGCAATGCTCTGTGCTCTGCCGTTATAAAAAACATGATAAAGGCTGTTCACGGTAAAATGAGCACTTTTGAAAGCCCTGCTTACAACCTACTTGTATGCACGTTGTGTATTCTTCCGCCTAATGTAAGATTAACATTGCCACGGGCCTCGTCACTTTATTCATACGACGGTAAAGTAAAACTATGAAATTATTAGCAAAGTAAATATTTTACAAATCTGCTAATTTTTATTCTTCGAAGCATTAAAAAAAAGGGGGGAGGAAATAAATAATTTAAGTTATCACATATGGTTACCTAACACTTTTTATCCGACGTTAAGATATGGTACTCCTTACCCTCCATCGTTACCAAATTTACTGGGCGAATGTCACTCAGTGCGCCAATTAAAACATACGCGGGTAGGGGGAGTGACTTATTTCAAAGGTTCATTTCAAAAGTGCTTACTTTATCGTGAACAGCCTTTACAAAACTATATTTCCACACTCCAAAAAAGCACTATTGTAGTTACATTACTAAGTGTTCAAACTACGGATTCGATGGAAGCTTGGACCAGAAAACAAGAGGGACAGTCCCCACGCTTCAGCGCACACACTCTCACAGGAATATACTTTTTTTTTTTCCTCCTCTGGCGAGGACACACGATCATCAGTCACGACTGGTTTCGGTTCGCTTCAGTTGCCCGACAGGAAGTAGTCCCCCTCCCCCTCCACACACCACACTAAGCGCGGAGGATGAGGTCATGCCGGTAGCCGCGGTCCGCTAAACACACGCGGGCGGGCGGCGCACGGATACAAGGAGACACGCACGCACCTGGCGGGCGCAGCACGAGAGCCGCGATTACCTCCACGATAATGGCGGCGACATCAAAGGCCCCGCGCCGCCGACAGACACGCCCCCTACGTCCCCAACCACATATCCATCCCCTTCAACCCCCCCCCCCCTCTCATCATCAGGCGGCCCCACTACAAGGTGCGCATTAACTACGTGCGTGATCGCGTCCAACCTTTGCGTGTGGCTAACACTATAGTCCATTCTCGGTTGCTTCCAAATTTTCTGAAGCCCTGCTAAAGTTCTACTTACGGGATATTCCTCCGCCACATGCAAGCAAAGCTTAAGGCAGATTCCCACTCGCCACTTTGGATTTATGAAATTTTGCCATACTCTGGAAATACAGGTTTATATACGCTGTCCACGAAAAAATGAGTACTTTAGAAAGCCCTGCTTAAGATCTACTTGCATACCTTATATAGAATTAACACTGCTCTTTTTTTTACACTTCGACAAATTAATAAAAGTACAAAGCGAAATAAATATTTTAAGTTATCACAAATGGTTACCTAACACCTTTTATCTGACGTTAAGATATGGAACTATTTTCCATCCATCTTTACCAGTTCGATAAAGTTTGGGAAGATGTTCATTTAGGATATGTCGTGCCAGAAATTTCAATTCGCCTTCTGAAATAGAATCTTTGGCGAATATATATCGATAAATCCAATATGGGGGGTGGGAATCCGCCTCAAGGTTTATTATACTTGGGTTATGAACACAACGAGATTTCTTATGAGAGAGTTTGGCTCAGGAGAAATTTCCGCGCTAGGTGCGCAGTGTTCCAAACGTTGACTTTTGATTAATATTTAAATCTACGTGAATAATAAAAGAGGAAGAGTTTACTTAGTTACGAAGTTATTTTATATTTGACTTATGATTATTACAACTGTCTCGTTTTTTTTTAATGTAGAAAATAGAGACAATCTGGAACAAATGCGACACTAGAGCTTACCTGGCGACGATCATTTTTGGTTGCTAAACTTTTGACTTTGATTTACGAACATGTAGTAGAAGAAACCTTAACTCGGTTAAATAAGCTTTATTTTCAATGAGGCGGAGGAATATCCTGTAAGTAGAACTTTAGCAGTGCTTCAGAAAAGTTGGAAGTAACATACATATGAATGGAATATACATCAGGAACGAATACGTCAGCATTCAGGAGCGTCGGAAGTTTCACCCGAAAACAATGCATATTAACGCGGCTGTCTATCGCAGGAGCGGCCGAATAGTGCAGGGGCATATGTAAATATTTTCTAGTCCGTGGAATTTTGAATGAAGGAATAGTGAGACAACATGGGATCAATAGTTAATGAGTCATACAATTAGATACTATCAGAGGTTTTCCCGATTTTGTGTCTGATGTTATATATGATGTAATAATTACAAGATGGCCGCCAGAATGAACAGTAATCTTTATTTTTACCTTTAACTCGTTAATGCCCGGCTCTATGCAAATTTCGCAAAGAACCTTTTCTGTTCCTAATATAATAAGGAACCAAAAAGGTTACTACAATTTTTTTGGTATCAGTTACCGTGTCTGAGAAATACTTAATTCTTCGTTTACTGAAAATGTAATAACATGTGACTGCTTGGTAATAATGATAATAATACTTAGTTTGATTTATCTAGGAAACACAATATTTGTTGTATAACTTTCACCTTATTATTTTTAATATACACAAACACTATTCTGTAGTAAATACCATGCACAGAGAAAGTTTCACAGGTCATCCTCAGAGTCCAAGGGTTCTTTTTCATTGTCAATGTTATCGCACAGCTCTTCATCGCCACCACACTTACACATTTCTGTACACCTTAAAGTCTGTACTTTACACTTGCAACTTACAGCACACCATCCTTTCTCACAACCACAACGTACTAGATTTAGTAACCATTCCGGTGCACATGGCATCGAACTCATCGTAGGAGAATACTTGTTTCCAGACATCTCTCATCCAAATTGTGATGGTTCAGGGAGGTTTGGGCGTTGTTTATCAGCACTGCGCCGCTCCAACACTTGGTAAGGTACTCTCAAAATATATGGTGTCAGGGAAGACCTTGTGGGGGGTAGATTTTTACTTTGGACACCTTATTTTGTAAATATCCACCAGCGCAGTTCACCAATGTCTGATATAGTTTTTCCTGGCAAGTAAACTTGACAAATGAATTGTTCGACTAGTTGTTCATCTTCTGGTTTAAATTCTTCTTGAGATCCAAGTAATCCCAAACCATCAAGAACTTCTTTCTCTGCTGTTTGTAAAGCTTTCCAAAAGGACAGTTTGCCTTTATTCTTAAAGGCCCGAGTAATATCACTGCCCGAAAGTGCATGAATAGCTAATATAGCCTTAACGTTTGTCGGTCCTAGACTAGAATAAACACGATTGATATCAATAAATCGTATACTAGCACCAACTCCTGTGACGAACATGCTATCTTTTGGTAAAAGCTGCGACCACCACAGTGGAAGGATTAAAACATCAGTATCTGGCGAATATATGTGCAGGGTAGTAGAACGACGTGAGATGTACAATGAGTGTAAAATAATTTTTGTATCGGCTTCTTCTTGCGTGTTTTGAAGTTCCTAATGTTGGAGAAATTAGGCTAGGTCATCAGATGGATCTGACGACCTAGCCTAATTTCTCCAACTAACTATTAGGTTTTGTTTAATCCTCTGTGCATGCAATATGGCTTTATTTGCGAGATATGCAGTTAACTCATGTTTTGTGTTACAATGAGATAATAGAGATCTCATTGCTACTTTTTGAATATTGGTAGAATCTGTGATTTTGTACTCAACAGGCATTGCTTTTCCAGCTCTTTTTCTCCTCGTAGAATTCTTGAGTGAACCTTTTCGGTAAGTATAAAATTTTAAGTGAGTTTCGTTGTGCTTCAGCAAGTAAGGTTCTATCTTCCTATTAAATTCAATTTGCAAGGTCATGACAAGTATTCACATGTGCAGGTTTACGCAGGCCTTGCAACTGTACCATTCCATCAAGAACAGCTGCTGAATTTGAATCAAGTGACATCATAATTTGATCTGGCATTAAAAAGACAGGAAGGTAACGAAATAATTTTAGTTATCACTATTATTTAAAGGTTGTTCACGATAAAGTGAGCACTTTTGAAATCAACATTTGAAAAAAGTCACTGTTCCTACCTGCATATATTTTAACGAGCACATTGCGTGATATACGCCCAGCAAAGTTGGTAACAGTGGATGGGAAGTAGTTCCATATTTTAACGTTAATTTAAAAATGTTAGGTAACCAATTGTAAAAACTAAAATCATTTCCTTCGCTTTGTACTTTTTTAACGTATCGAAGTGAAAGAATTAGCATATTTGTAAAACATTTATTTTATAATAATTTCAAAGTTTCACTTGACCGACACGCTAATAAAGTGATGAGACCCATGGCAGTGTTATTTTACGTAAGGCAGAATAATACCCAACGTGCATACAAGTATATCTTAGGCAAGGTTTTCAAGAGTGCTCATTTTACCGTGATCAGCCTAAACCTAAAACATTTAATTCAACATTAAGACATGGAACTACTTTTCCTCTGTCGATACCAACTTTACTGAGCGCATGTCTCTCAGTACGCCCGTTAAAATATATGCAGATAGGAGCAGTGACTTCTTCCTAAGGTTGAATTCAAAAGTGCTCACTTTATCTTGAACAGCCGTTATTTCAGGTTCAGAGTGTATATGGCAAGCACACTCTGCACCTTATCCACTCTACGTGCAGAACACGGTCGGTGTCCTTGATGCAGTTTCGTGCGGCGATGTTACTGGTGTACACTCTAAATCTGAATCAGTGGGAATTTCGTAGTTACCTGACTGATTCAACAGCCACTTCAGTAAATTTAAGTGGCGAATATGTTAAAAATTACAGTTTTGTTTCACTTATTGATTCAGTGACATTTCTCACTGATTCAGCAGCCATTTTCTTCACTGTCTTGCAGTGATTTTTTTTTTTGATGAGTTAAACAGCATATAATAATGACCGATAAACAACCTGAATTAAGCAAAATAACACCGTATAAACTAATAAGACCAATACAAAATATTTACTAAAATGTGTTTCGTCTTTTAAAACACCATTTTACGAGCTAACATGGACATTTGAGTCTTTCAATCCGTTTTTACGTTTTTCATTTAGTTTCCCCGTAATCATCACAGCGCTCCGTTTGATGATTTTGAACTTTAACGTGGGGAAGAGAGTGCACTTATGTCACTTCATGTGTACTATTCGTCTTAACAACCCTAACGTTACCAATTAAAGCCAGGCTTCACCATGCATAGACGTATAGGGAATTATATGCTAAATTCAGACAAAGTGTTGAAAATACTACCACAAAAAATTACCGAGAGATCTTTGTCCGAATTTAGCATTTAATTCCCTATACGCCCATGCATGCTGAAGCCTGGCCTTGCAACGAAAGCGCCAGAGGTTTCCGACTGATTCCAAGTGGAGCCATTTTCACTGATTCAAGTAGCTGCATTTCACCGCGAATCAGTGGTCTTCCACCGATTCAAATTTTAGAGTGTAGTTGCGTCCGCCGTCCCGGTCGTTCGCACCTCGGTGCGGCGTCCATCAGCGCCGACGTTGTCATCACGCATGCAAACACGACGCTACAGCCGGAGAGGCTGAATTATTACTCCGCGAGATGATCGATAGCTGGTTAGTGCTCCATCCTCGAGCACCGCCGTGGAAGCGGACGTTGGGGAGTGACTGAAGTTAAGGCCAGGCTTCACCACGCATAGTGTGACAGCGTCCCAATACAACCCCGTTTCAACACGTCGCAACGGACTACAGCGTTCGTTTCCACGGAGAATAACCACCTGCTTTTACACGGCAATGTTGCAATTTAACCTAAAATTGCTGCCAGCTTACCTGGTTCTTCAAGGTCTGGACGTACTGGGCGGCTACAACGAGGTGTGATTCGTCACGCTAAAATTTTCGTGCCGGCCCAGCGCGGTAGAATTCAGCAGTGCACTTGGTGGCGGACTCGATTCTGTTTTGGTAGTTGATTTTACCGCCGCCGGTTGTGGATGGCGGCGCCACTTTTAGGGGCACGGCCAATTGCTCCAGCTGGGTGCTGGAGGTGTTTACTCCCCCTGCTGCGCATGTGTGCAGGAGTACCAACTTTGGAAAAATATGGCTGCCCACAAAGTTACTTCCTTCAAGCTCGTCTGGTCACCGGAAGTGTATCGACGTGGTGTGTGACGTAGATCGCCATAAATGGACATGTTTACTGGGATTCGTCGCCAGATCAAGATCCCTCTATAAGGTCTAATGAACAGTTTGTCCCAATAAGGCAATGTGTTTTTCTATTGGCCAATTCTTCTTTTTTTGTGATTTGGCTCTGATTGGCCATAAATTCTGTGTAACCCTCTAAGGGGCAATGACTTTAACTGTGTATATAATGGAGTGCACGAGCTCAGTTCGGGGTCGATCATCGCCCCGAAGGAGCTCCACCTGCACTGAGTTAAGAAACCCGAAACTTAATACATAATGTTGTAACTTTAAACTTATGCCTTCATGGCTGGGTTAGGTTAGGCACAATTGGTGCCCTTATAATTCAAGTAGGCGCCATGATGGCAGAATTTATCATGAGAAACGTTTGAATTTGGCATTTTGGCAAAATATAAAATGTAAATCAACATCAAAGTTGCCTGCCAAAAACTTTTAGACTATGGTTTTTTAAAAGACATTTTAATGTTTTCCCTGGAACTAATGAATATATATATCTTCATGGCCTCTGTGTAAATTAGAAAACAAATGTGCAGTTTTCTCAGATTTTGGTCTTTGTTCGGCCATACGTCCAGTAATTTCTAGTACGTGTTTTGAGAAGTTCCAAATATAGACGGAATTTAGCAAAGCAAAAATGAATTCTAGTTCGCCAAAACTTTTGGCCGCTGTTCGGCCATATAGACAATTCATTAACTTATATAAAGTCTCCGCTCAACAAGGAATTAGTTAAATATTTAAAATGTTGGAATTAACATGATCAAATAAAGATACTTTTGTTGTTGGTTATGTTAAGTCGTAATATTATACAACCAAATTAGTTTTTAAGGCTAGCCATAACCTGTGAGTTTGGCCACACAATCAATACTATTTTTGTGGAAAAATTAACTTTGGAAATTAAAATATTTCAAACAGTTATTGATGTCATAAATGGCAAATGTGTTTTAAAGGCCAAGTAATCTCAATTGTGGGTTCTTCTAAAATCAAATAAATCTTGAAGAAACATTATTTTTGTTATTGCATATAACTAAAATCTTTCTATGTGGGCCAAAATATATGTATTTTGTCTGGCCATTATTTATAACTGTTGCACTCTTTTTCATCAATGTTGGTATATTAAATTATATACAGTGACCGAAATAATGTTTGTAAATGTGAAAGGCAAACTCAAAATATATATTTGTATCCCGGTTTTCCTTAAATGAGAAAGGGAAATTTTTAATTGACACCGTGAAAAACACGTAGTAAATATTTAAAACACATTGCTGTATGCTATTTTCTGAATTTGTTGGAAACTAAGTGTAATGAAAACGTATAAAAATAATGAATAAAAGAAAAAACTCAAATCACATTTCATGTGTTCTTTGTTCATGTCATAAGTTCTCAATATATATTGCACTTTATGTGCCCTGTTCAATGAGGGTTTCTTCTAAACCTGTTGAAAATTTAAATATTTTCTGGAAATCCAATTTTGCTGCGTCTTTGAGTTCAAGGGCGTAGCAATAGGCATCTAGGGAATTAAATGCTAAATTCGGACAAGGATCTCACAGTTTTTTCTTGTGGAAGTATCTTCAACTAAAGATTTTTTGTTGCAGATTGAACGCATCTAGATTTGTAAACTGTTTTAATTTTAATTTTAATTTTTTAATTTTAAATTCACTTTTTCATTATTTATAAAATGCAAGAATTCTATGAAAACTGAAAAAGTGCATTCAAAATTTAAAAGATAAAATTTGGAAGGTTTGCAAATCTAGATGCGTTCATTCTCTAACAAGAAATCTTTAGTTGAAAATACTGCCACAAAAGACGACTGAGAGATCTGTGCTCGAATTTAGCATTTAATTCCCTATACGCAGATGCATGATGAAGCCTGGCTTTAATAATGTGGAACACATTACAAGCGTCACCAGCGCCGCTAATATTCTGTTGGGCCGACATAATCAGAAAACAGGTTTGAGTTTGTTGGGCCTGTTTGGAGCGAGGGTTTGGGGGAGGGGAGAAGGAAGAGAAAAATTGCTCTTAATTTTTCACTTTAGGAGACAGACCATTCTAACGTGAACATTATCTTACATTAAAGTTAAATAAGATGAATTTTATTTTTTCGTGTCAGGATAATCAACAATTCTAAAATAATCGCATGCGTCGGAAGAGCCATTTTTAGCCCCACGCCGCTAACGTGAAGGTTTATTGGGTCGTCGTACTCAAAACTAGAGGCTTCAAGCGGAAGACCGCTTCGTATATGTTATGATTATGTTTAATGGCGCTGTAATGACTTTCTCCGATGCTAAATGAAACTAACTGGTTGTGTACGATCATTTCAACCTACCCTCCTCCCTTCCCCTAGCTTTTAAGACTTGCAGCGTTTATTATTTGATGAATACACATTGACTTATTTATTTGAGAAGCGCGTCCTTTGTCTAGTATAACACTCCCGTTTATCACAGGCGCGAACAGGAGACTCGCGCTAGCAACAATCGTAAATCTCACAATGTGGCGATAGGTACCACGTTCTGTAAAAGGATGAATCACAGAAATCTCTAAGGTTAATTATGGTGCACTTCCAGGTTCGTCTCCTTGAACAGTATGTTAGTTACTGTGGGGTTTGCGTAGCGCGGTCTGTGCGCTAACTGAAAATGGGCTAAGTGCTCATGTCAGTTGCGCAGAATGACCCCTGTGTTCGAACAGCAGGCTGTTCATAACAAAGTGAGCACTTTAGAAATGAACCTTAGAAAAATGTCACTACCCTGAATGCATATATTTTAGTTGGCGCAGAGTGCTATTTGTTCAGTCAAGTTGGTAACGATGTATGGAAAATAGTTTCATATCTTAACGTCAAAAAAAAAAAAAAAAGTGCTGGGTTACCATTTGTGATAAATTAAATTATTTCTTTCACTTCCTGTTTTTTTCTAATGCATCGAAGTGTAAAAATGAGCAGATCTGCATAGCATTTACATTCCTAATAATTTCTAGTTCTACTTGATCGACGCATGAATAAAGTTATGAGGCCGATGGCAATGTTAATTTTACAAAAGGCTGAAGAATACACAACGTGGATTATAGAAGATATTTTGCAGGGCTTTCAAAAGTGCTCATTTTATCGTGAACAGCATACTAGTACGCTACTTTAAACGCAAATACGATGTAATAAAATTACACAAAATGTTATATATTTTTGGTAAGAGCGTGACAGTTGTAAAACCTAATGTAAACAACAGACACGTATTTGCAAACACACGCGAATATGACAGTTCTTCTGGCAACACTTGAGCTACGGGACTCCCTCATAGGTGTAGCCCGGGACTCGAACCACTTGGTGCCGACACGGTGCACGTGCATTCTGAGACTCAAACCATTTGTCGAAATAAGAGCGTGAAGCCACCGCCAGGCCGACTGAAGACAGACGTAGAAATGACCTGAATGTAGGATTCATTTAAATATTTCTGTAGGTCATTGGTGTTATCACACCTGCAATGTACACATTGAACAGTTTACTGTCGTTTTTTTTTTGTCCAGCGAGGTGGAAGAGAGGTAACACACTGGACTCGCGTTCGGGAGGACCTGGGTTCGATTCCCGGACTAGTTATCCTGACTCCAGCCTGCCGTAGTTTTCCGAAGCCACTCTGTGGGGAATGCTGGTATGTTTTATTGGTGCAGCCCACGACCGATTTCCGTCTCTAACGACTCGATGTTGACCAGATGCGAAGTTGTACCTTCCTTATACTTCTCCATCTGAAGAGACGAAATGCGAGTAAAAAAAATAAAATTCCCTGAAGATATTTTTTTACGTGATTTACAGTCAATTGATATCAAAATTCAGTGTGTTTTATTGAGACGGCTGCTCCTGAGATCAGAGAGGCATCAAGGCTGAAAAAAAGTGCTAATAAAAATCAGGGGTGAAACCATTTTCACGAGTAGAAAATATAATTATTCTAGGCGTAAAGCAACGTCTTAGTAGTTAAACAACTTCCAAACAGTGACTTTGCAGGCTAGATTTGCAACTCACAGCTTACGCAATAACACAGTGATAAATTTCTAGTGCCTCTTCTAAGTGCTATGTCACAGTTCTGGAAAATTCAGAACTTTCGGCTGACCGTGTATTCAGATTTCGTGAAACAGGAATCGTAGAGGCCTCAAACAAAACATTCTGAAACATATGCATAGAACTTAAATATTACTTAGCTATAGAAGATATAAGGACTGGAGTGAGTATTAGAGTTGCTGACAAAACTCGCGGCATTCATGAAGCAAGCAACGCTCCAGAAAAGACTTAAAACAGGACTTTCGGGCGGACCTAGCATGAGAAGAAAGCAAGTTTTAAGCATAGAGCAAGAAAACGAATTGTGTTCTCACTTTCTGAAACTGTTTTGTTTTTCCTGACAATAAGTCGTATTTGCAGAACATTTGTTTACCGAGATACGCGTATTCGGGCAAACAGCTATTTCACAAAAAAAATGGGGGCCACGGTGGCAGAGCGGTTAGCCCGCTCTCCTACCACCAAGGCGATCCGGGTTCAATCCCCGCGGCCGGGTCACTCCGGATTTCAGCATGTGGGAATCGTGCCGGACGATGCCGTTGGTCGGCGGGTTTTCTTGGGGATCTCCCGTTTCCCCCGCTCTTTTATTACGGCGCTGCACCATATCCACTTCAATCACCCTCATCGTCTCTCAATACCTCGATGTTAAGAGCCATCCAAATCTCTTCACTCACAAAAAATGCGGGGGACCATCCTACTCTTAAAGAGGTGGCGAAATCTCTCCTCTGTAACTTGGAGCGCGGGCTCGACGTAAAGATAGTTAGGGGCAGGTACATCGTATCCACCCTGTGGCAACTAATAAAAGTTTCTCCCCCCTACCCGTGGTGGGGAGGGCGATCCCTTGTGATCAGTGACCAGCGAGCGCCATCATGTATTCACCCCGGGCGCCCATCATCTCGTGTTGACAATGTGTAATCGCACACAATCTCGTATCGAGCGAAGGTCGGTTCCTCGCGACCACCGTCGAGTCGCCGACGGAAAATACCTTCTGCACCGCCGGCACGAACGACCGATGCCTACCTACCTACCTGCCGTCGCCGTCGCCGATGCACTAATAATTTACATTCTCGGAATTGCACGGTACGGCAACCACAGAGGTAAATTTCATTCCCGTTAACCTGTCGCTATTTCTTTTACACTGGAACCGTTGGGTGATATTTTGGATATTCAAATATTTGTATTTCAATACCCAATAAAAAGTTGTAAGCTCTATATATGTGAGTGAAGAGATTTGGACGGCTTTTAACAGGGAGGTCTTCAGAGCCGATGAGGGCGATTTAGGTGAGTATGGAGCAACGCCGTAATGAATGGGGCGGGGGAAACGGGAGATACCCGAGAAAACCCGCCGACCAACGGCATCGTCCGGCATGATTCCCACATGCGAAAATCCGGTGACCCGGCCAGAGAGCTGTATATATATATAATTGATATATTATTTATGTCTTTATTGTTTGCTATTCACTTACTGAAAAATGTACATGAAGAAATCATGAGGTTCAGCCGGAGAGATCAGAAAAAAAAGGGGGGGGGGGACTTTCCCCTCCAGGGAACTGTATTTTCCAATGAAACGTGAAATAATAATTTTGGTAACAAATTGCATATTAGCGATGTTACTTCAAAATGCAAGCCCCTGATGGGAGGAGTAATTGAGTTCTTCCTGGTTGTTAATGATTTTATATAAATATTTGTTTGTGTATTTGTGTTTAATATTATACTGTATACTTTCAACGATAAACAAAGTTATTAATATTACAAGTCGTGGCTGTTTTTGCATGCATAACTATAAGGTGAAATCCAGATGTAAATCTCACACTTTTGTGAAGGAAACTTTTCTAATTGCTATGCCTCCGCTTGGGTGATACCTTGGTGACGTCCGCGGGAAGAATCGAGTTTCTTCAGTTTTCGCTAGGTGATAGTTCTTCTCGCACGATAGTTCTCGCGGCATGAGCTACGAGCAGAAGTGGTAGCTTTCAGTCCCAACGTGTCTTGTAAGGGGATTGGTCCTTCGCGCAAGTAAGAACCAGCAGCGTGTGTTTACCAGCCAAAGGCGATTATTTTTTCTAACCTACACTATTTGCAAGTGTTAAGTGTAAGCCCGAGGTGGGTACGGGAGCAAATTGCGTCTCAGGGCGAACCCCATACACCCACAGGGGAAGGATTTCACGCAAGGAGACATGCATCACGGCAGAGAGAAATATGGGCAGACATAGCCAGCGATTGGATCCTTGGCTACCTCCCTAAGTGTACCTATAGTTAACCAATAACTAGGAAGAGAAAGAGAAAAACCGGCATAGGGAACCGTAAAAACCCTTTCGACAGAAAAGAATTCAAAAATATTGCATGCATTAAAAAAAATGCTACAGGAAACTGAGTGTTTGGAATCAAGCTCTTTATTATTGGGAAAGGAAGACATTTTCTTCTTTAATAATTGTATTAGTGCTGTATTAACTAGAATGGTTGTGGCGCATCATCCAGTCAAAGGCGTGGCCACAAGTTGTTCAGGTATGTAGTGGACCACCCACGAAGAAAGTGTTTAAAAAAAGGGACGCTAACATCCTCTCCCGTGGGCTACACAACACGCCATACAGCGAGGGTCTTGTTTGTTTTGTTTTCCGGTTTCTTCGCACTGCAGGAAGCGTATGTACTTGAAGGAAACGTTGCTAGCCATGGCCACACTACGCTAACGGGAACACATGTTACCAAAACGATTGCAAACTATGACCACACCCAGGTACCCTGCGCTGCATTGCAAGTTCACAAAAGAGTCGCGGGGCGTAGGTTATGGGCGAATCATAAGGTTCCAGCGTTAATAAGAGTAAGATGGACCCCCGCGTTTTTTTTTTTTTTTGTGAGATAGTTGTTTGCGCGAATACGCGTATCTCGGCAAATAAATTTTCTGCAAATATAACATTTTGTCAGAAAAAGTGAAAAAACAATTATCTATGCCCCTATTTTTTTTTTTTTTTTTTACTTTCGCCATATTTAATGTATTCTTGGAGAAGAAAATTAGTGAAAGTGGTCAAGTATCGCATTTTTAAAGCTTGCCCGTGCAGTTTCCTTAAGCGGCAAGAGAAAAGTACAAAGACACGAGCGTAGTTTAATCCGTGGGCTTTCATTGCCTGTGATAAAGTCCAACTGTTACAGATGTAATTTGCACAGTATAGCGTCACAACGGAAACACTGCACGCCTTGCGCGTAGGAGCGATGATGCGCTAGGCGTGCGTGTTATTGTCGCCCGTATCGCTCCCTCGCTTCTTGTCCATGGACGCGCAGTTCCATCCCACTCTTAACGGCGCCGCCTACTAGGTGTTTTTAACACGTCTGGGGCGATAAGGATGGCATTGACACGCACGCCTGATGCCCCTTCGCTCCTACGCGCAAGGCTCTGAACTGGAGTGCAGTGCTCTTGTGCTGCGTGTACCTATGGGACTTTTAGCGGTGACCCTATCATTTTATCGGCGGGAAATCTGAAGCGAAGTTCAATTCAGGTCCCTATAGTTGTTTCCCACGTTTCCAACTAGCATATTATGAGATACAGCAGTATAAAAAAAGCCGTTTTTAGCTATACTGGAGGGCTTGCGAATAACACTTAATGTGCATGATGTATTGAGAGTATTATACGTCACCTCTTCTGAAACGTGTTTTCTTTTTCGTACATTGGTAGTCACTTTTAATGGTTTTGTAAATAAAATAAAAAAACGCGGATTCGAGCGCCAGTATGACTTCGCGCATCAGCCAGTTGGTGATATGGCCAATCACACAGGTAACTGTTCGCAAGTACGCGCTACAGGGAAATTAGCCGTATGTGTGATTTACTCCGTTTCTCATGCACACGCACAAAAAAAAAATAGAAGGCAAATCTACTGACGATGCGAAAAAGTACTGGATGAAAGAGTAAAGACGGATGGTGGAGTTAGAACGGGCACGTGAAGCAAGAGAAACGTGGTATTAGCGTAATTGCCGGCAGTTAGCGGCACCGGAAAGGGAAGAGTATAGAAGCATGGCGCCGCGGGCTGCTGGTGTGGCGAGTAGAGCAGCAGGTCGGGTTGCTCCCTGCGACTTAATAACACCGGCGGCGCCGGCCCGCAACAAATGGACTCGTAAATTCAATTAAGGAATAAATCATGGCAAGGCAGCACTCGCTCGCTGTTGCGGAGGGCGTTGACGCTCCTGAAAGAGGGGGGGGGGGGGAGCGGGGAGGATCCTCCGCTCGGCCATGCATGACCCCTTTCGGTGATAAGAGGTCAGGAACTCTATCCAACTCCCCACCTCCGGACGCTGACCCTAATTACACGTTACGCCGCATCGGCAAACTTTCTCACGAGTATCTATCTCCCCATGCTCCGTGCCGGCCGCCGGCAATAATTAAGGCCCCTCTCCACCGCGAGTCCCTCCCACCTCAAAAAACCACCTCCACCCCGCACGACGAACCACGGTGAAAAATGCACGCGCGGGCCGGAGCCCGCAATTACTCTTTCTGGAGGGCTTGCGCCGGGGCTACTAGTTACCGGCCGGACATAATTACCGCTCATTAATGCGCGGATCGCCACGCCCTCCCCGCGTGGGGGGACAATGACAGGGCCTGCGGGAGCCCCCTCCGGCGCCGGAGACCGTCTGGCATCGATACCGACCCCCTCCTCCACTCCGAACCGGCAGCGGTAAGTAGTCCGTCTTCTCTTATTCACAACACGCCTGCCGGCTTGCGCGTCGCGAGTTGTCGCGTGGCTGTCGACACAACTATGGACGCCGCGCGCCGCGGTACCTGCCCCAGCGCGACTTCTTAACTAAGCCTGGACAATTACACCAAACTACAACGCGCCGCACTAAGCGTACAGGCTGTTCACGATAAAGTGAGCACTTTAGAAATGAACCTTAGAAAAAAATCACTGCCTGTGCCTGCATATATTTTAACGAGCTCACTGAGTGACATTCGCCCAGTAAAAATGGCAACGATGGCTAGATAGTAGTTCCATATTTTTAAGTAGAATAAAAAGTGTAATGTAACCATTTGTGACAACTTACAATTTATTCCTTTCGTCGTCTGTTTTTTAATGCATCAAATTGTGAAAATAAGCAGATTTGTAAAGTATTTAGTTTCATAATAATTTCACAGTTTCACTTGACCGACGCATGAATGAAGTGATGAGACCCATTGCAATGTTAATTTTACATAAGTCGGAGGAATACACAACATGCATACTAGTAGATAAAACGCAGGGCTTTCAAAAGTGCTCATTTTACCGTGAACAGTCTGTAACAGAATTTTGTATAAGAACTATTTTTCATTAGGGGTTAACAACATACCTATTTTCTCCCTGTTTTTATTCAAGTTATTTATAAATGAAGCATTATAATTTATTGATAAAATATCAATAACATTTCAGTTTAATAGTAAAATAAGTAACTTTTATGAACACAAGTATAAAACGCTTCTTATACGTGGCATATGTAGTAAATAACTAAACACGTCGCACACGGGGAGGTTTTTCAATAGTTTGATTCAAAAAGGTCGAAGAAACCAAGAATAGACTATATTCGCGGTTTTTTCACATTTTTTTTTTGTTTCAAAGCTTTGAAAAATAATCCCATACATGACGTGTTTTGGTTTTTTCCTAAATATGTCGTTTATCACTATCGTTTTCTACTTTTGTTTAAATAAACACACATTATTTTTTAGTTAAAATGAAGATGAATATTCCTCCGCCTCAAACAGGTGAAGCTTAACAACTAGAAAATTACACGAATGAGACAACGCGCCAAATTCGTGCGCACTCAGAATAATAATAATTTGCATGAGAAATATATCCGTGTTCTCTTTGTTTTTCTTCATATCAATTATGAACGAAATATCGTAATATATACGTTGAATTTAACTAAAAGTGCAATTAAGACCATAATACGATACTTTTAAGTTAACAGAAGTATAAAACGCTTGTGATATTTAGGGAACTACCAAACATGTCATGCATGGGGTGATTTTTCAAAGGTTTGATTAACAAATTGTGCAAATACTGCGAATAGATTTGATATATTTCTGTACTTGTTATCAGCGCTGGTGTCTGCCACTCCACTCGCCGGCAACAGTCGAAGGCTAGTAACTAACCATTGAGCCAAAGATGGCAAGAACAAAAGTAAAAAAAAAAGTGACGATCCTTCTCTTCGCCATGCATTTTGGACGAGCAGAAACATGAAACTATCTGTAACAAATTTAAAGCAATGTTCACGTTGTTCACTCGACGCACATGTAAACTGATAACAAAGTACTTAATTCCATACTTTCTCATGTTTGAGAGCTATACTCTTCTGTTAGGTCATCGCGATTCTCCACTCCATCGTCGTCAGTTACCACCCCATAACTGAAGAACGACGTGTTTTGAATTGCATCTAGCATGGCGAAGATAAACATATTAATTCGCCCCTTCCTCTTGTTCCACACCCTCACGCTACGAGACATCACGATTGCTGGGGATAAAAATACATATTTACCGGCACTACAAAGAGCTCATTAGAAATGTGTTACTATGAAAAAAACATTTGCTCAGGATGTTTTCAAAAACTGTACATAGCATAACCATTCTAATTTCGTCTCTGATTTCCCAGCTCATAAGGGTTTCAAAATAAGTTTTCGACATTCCTAGGCCTTTATGTATTAATAGTAGTAAATTAAGTTAACGTAATGAAATTGCTGGGAAATATAAAATGGATATACAAAAATGATTGGATTAAATAATATACAGAATGGGGCAGAAATCAACCGACAGATTTCACAAGGTGATTTATTATGCAAAATCACAGTAAGTGGGGAGTTATATAGCACACTTTATACTTAAACTGAATATTAAGGGAGATATGAGCCCTTGAAAACTCGAAATTTTGAAATCTATTTTTTTTTTTTTTTGCAAAATATCGGAAATGAATTGGAATTAAGTTACAATTCTTCTTTATAGCTTCGCCTCCCCCCTCTTTTCCCTGTAATAAAAATCTTGGACACAATGTTAAGTAGGTAGTATGTTTGCTGTATTGGTAGTTGTGATTGTTTACAGTATTGACCACCTTTCTTGTATTGTTCTGAAATGCTTAGTTAATCCGAAGTTATGTTTGTATTATGGTCAGTAAAATCTGTTAAAACAGCTTGGTTTGATTGGCATTTGTGAGTCTATTCTCAACAGGTTATGGGCCCAGTCATTTAAGCCAGTTTTTCGTGACTGGCAGTTTTTTTGACACCTCTTTGAGATTTTCTAAATGGACTGGCGTCGGCGTCATTTCGTGTTGCCTTTTGTAGCTGCAGCATAACGAGGATTCGAGAGTTTATGATCATGGAGTTAAATTCGAGTTTAAAGTTGTCTGGAGGATACAACTGGACAGTGTGGAAGATCCAGATGGAGGTTATTATGAAAGGAAGAAGACTTTCCGGAATTGTTAGTGGTGCAGAAGTTGAACCTGTGGAGGGAGAGAGTAAAAAAGTTTGGGTTCAGAATGATGCAACAGCTCAAGAACTTATTGTTACAAGAATGGAATCAGGACCACTCACGCATCCTTTATCTTGTACTGCTTCTAGTGAAATGTGGTCTAATTTGAAGTCAGTCTATGAAAAGGAGTCTGCTGTAAGTGTTCATTTGCTTCAACAAAAGTTCTTCCTAATAGAGTATAAGGAGGACTCAGTAGCAACTTTCATGTCTAAGTTGGCAGAATTTAGAATAAAGTTGAAGCAAGCCAGAGAACCAATTTCAGACAAAATATTGATTGCGAAAGTTCTTATGTCACTACCCGAGCAGTTCAAACACTTTCGTTCAGTGTAGGAGTCCGTTCCACTTAAAATGCAATCTGTGCAAGAGCCGACATCAAGGCTTTTGATTGAAGAAGAAAAAATAGGTTCGAGTGATGAAGAAGTGATAGTGCTGGCCAGTGTAAGCAACAGCAGTTCAAGAAATTGCTACAGTTGTGGAAAGGATGGACATTTGGCCAGGTTCTGTGACAAAAATATGGAAACAAGAACTTGCCGCTATTGCAAGAAGAGAGGTTATCTGATAGCAAACTCCAGGATGTTGAAGGCTAAAAATGACAATAGACAAAATAAAGTAAATGCTTTCATGACCTTCAGCGCCGAAGAGGAACTGAGTTATAACTTCTGGCATATGGACACCGGAGCTAGCGAACATATGTGCAGTAACAAACATTTGTTAAAGTCTTTTGAAAACAAGCAGTTTTCAAGTAAAGTAACTGTTAGTGATGGAAAGCTTTTAGATGTGATAGGACATGGAATGGTGGAGTTGTATGCATGGAATGGTGTGAAATTCATAAAGACTATTTTAATAAATATCCTTTTATGTTCCACAGTTAAAATTCAATCTTTTTTTTTTAGCTAGTTGTGTATTGGACAAAGGTCTTCATTTAGTCTCCAACAGTAAGCAGTGCAACTTTGTAAATGACAAAGGGGAAGTTCGTGCAGTTGAGAAATGTGTAAACAAAATATATCAAATGGTCTTTTTCTTTGGAAACTGAAACACATTCTGAGCTGTCCAAATCAGTGATGAAAGATATTGGTCCATGTCTAATCTGAGTAACTTGTGTGTATCTGAGCAGGACAACCATACTGACTTTGACATTTATGAATGTTATGTGAGTGTGACGAAAAGGATCGAAAAATTCAGTATGTGGCATCAGTTACTTTGCCATGAAAACATTCAGCATGTTAAATCATTATTGAATAAGAACAGTATAAACCTCAATGACGATAGTACAAATTTTGTTTGTCTGGAAAACAGCATCTCCTGCCTTTTCAAATCAGTGTTTCTTGAGCGACCGAGAGGTTAGAATTAATGCAAGCTGACATATGTTGTCCGATGGAAAACCCATCACTTGGTGGTGCAAAGTATTTGTTATTGTTGAAAGATGACTACTCAGGAAATAGAAAAGCTTATTTCCTGAAACACAAGTCTGAAGTGAAATCGTGCACCAAGAAGTATATCATGAAAGCAGACAGGGAGAATGAATGTAAAATTAAGTGTCTGAGAAGCGACAATGGTGTAGAGTTTACTAACATTGAGTTACAACTACTAGACTCATTTGGGATTGTGCATCAAAGAAGTGTTGTGTACTCCTCCCAACAAAATTGTAGAGCAGAAAGAGAGATGCGAACTTTAGAGGAAGCTGTTCGTACGATGCTTGGGGGTATCCCCAAGCCTTTTTGGGCCGAACACTGCAGCCTACATGTTAAATCGATTAGGTCCAAGTCCCATTGAAGGCAAAACTTCTTATAAAGCGTATCACAAAAAGGATGTTAAGTTTATGCCATTAAGCAACAAGGTCGAAGTGCATTGTGATGCTGCATTCCTGCTACCCGAGTTGAAGCATCAATTAGAAGAGTAAAACAGAGAACAGGAAATATAAAAAGTGTTTCTGTCTGTAGGGGATGACACTGAAAGGTGTGCAGGGAAAGAGAAAGAAGATAGTATATAGGTAGTGAAGGAGGATGTAAACGAAAGGACAGGTATACAAGATAGTAGCTGTGATGAGGATTTAAGACGGATTGCTACAACAGAAAGGGAAAATGAGAGCATCGAGGGAGAAGGCTACAATCTACGACCAAGAAGAAACATTAAGATGCCATCCTTTCTTGAGGACTATCATCTTGGTTTGTGTAACATGGTTGATGATGACCTCAAAATATTTTATGAAGCAGTGTCTAGTGTATACAGTAACAAATGGAGGGAAACCATGGATAGGGAGCTGGTAGCATTGAGAGAGAATGATACTTGAGAATAGGTAACTAAAACCTAGCGACTGTACTGTCATTGATTGGAAATGGGTTTTCAGGTGTAAAACAGATGAAAAAGGAAATTAAGTGTCTTATAAAGCGAGGTTAGTGGCGAGGGGTTTTCAACAAAATTTGTTATCTTCTGAAAGTTATAGTCCAGTTGCTAGGTTAACATCAATAAGATTTTTCCTTGTATTTTGTAATGAGCAAAATCTCACAATTCATCAACTCGATGTTTGAAGTGCATTTTTGTGTGGAGAGATAAAAGGTGATGTATATATTTCCTTACCGAATGGATGTTATTTGTAAATTAAAGAAAGCTTTGTATAAGTTGAAAGACTCGCCAAAAAATTGGAATCAAAAGTTTCATGATGTAATGAAACAGGTTTTGTGACACATGATTATGAATATTGTCTGTACACCAGATTTCAAAGTGATTGCAAAACATACTTGCTCTTATATAGTAATGATTTGTTACTAGCTTCTAATAGTGAGCAAGAGGTGGTATCTGTAAATGAATTGCTGAGCAAATATTTCAAAATGAAAGACCTAGGGCAAATTTGTCATTATTTGGGAATGCATATTTCACAAAATGTGAGGGATAGCACTCTTGTTATAAATCAGACTACTTATTTTGAAAATTTACTGGAGAAATGTAATATGTCTCAGTGTAACACTGCTTCTACGCCTATGGAAGAGAGTTTTGACCATAGAATGTTAAAGAGAACCAAATCAGAGATTCACGAAATTGAAACTAGGTGCAGACAAGTTATTGGCTCACTGAAGTATACTATGGTGTGTTCCAGACCAGATATCTGCTTAGCTATAAGTATTTTAAGCAGATATCAATCATGTGCTAGTGAGGATTTGTGGCCAGCTTTAAAACGTGTCCTGCGCTATGTAAAAGGTACCCTAAAACTAAGTATGGTATTTACCAAAAATGAAAATTGCAAAGACAGCATAGTAGGGTTTGTAGACTCTGACTAGGCAGGCGACAGCTCAGATAGAAAGTCAACTGGTGGATTTGTTTTCAAAGTTTTTGGTTGTATTGTGTCCTAGGTTTCTCGGAAACAGTCTACCGTTGCTTTTTCATCCACCGAATCCGAACTTGTAGCATTAAGCATGGCCACAAGTGAAGCCTGTTGGCTCAAAAATTTGTATGAAAGCTTGGTAGGATCAAGCGTTGTTGTAAGGTTGTTTGAAGACAACCAGTCTGTTAGAAATTTGTGCAAAAATCCCCAATTTCACCACAAACTGAAACACGTGGACATCAAAGTCTTTTTTGTAAGAGTCAAAGTTTTTTTTAACAACATTGTATCTATTGAGTATGTCTCCATAGAGGAGCAAGTCAGTGATGTTCTGACTAAGCCTTTAGACAGAGTAAAGTTTGCCAAGTTCAGGGCCATGTTACGTTTGAAGTAAAGGTGAAAGTATAACTGTAGTTTGTAGTATTTAAAGTCTTAACATTGAGGGAGAGTGTTGGACTCAATGTTAAGTTTGTAGTATATTTAGTGTATTGGTAGTTTCGGTTGTTTACGGTATTGACCGCCTTTTTTGTGTTGGTCTGAAATGTTTAGTTAATACGAAGTTATGATTGTATTATGGTCAGTAAAATATGCTAAAACAGCTTGGTTTGATTGGCATTGATGAGTCTATACCCCAAAAAAAAATAACATGGGTGCTAGTTTATTGATCAGTATGAACTAATTAACAAAAATGTTCGTATTGTTGCAAATGCTCAGGACTCCCCGTTTTCCAGGAAAACTCGCACGAAACTTTCAGCGGTTGCGATACAATTCCAGGCGCGTAGGCAGTGTGCAATACTTGAGTATATTTAGTGTTGCCTAAGTGCCAGGCACCGTATCGCTGTAATTGTGCAGTTTTGAGTGCGTTTTGCAAGAAAACGGTAGACCCTGGGCTGTTACAACCAGTGCTGCCACCCATGAGTTTCTCTTCCCCCCCCCCAAGATCCGGGGTTTTTAATAGTCCCCTGGGTTTCTAGATTTTTAAAATCACAGTCTGAACAAATCCGGGTTTTAAAAATAGATTCTTAAATTTAGAACTGCTGTTCACATACAACATGAAAATTTATTCTAACAACTTTACAAACTGTAATAATCGATAGTACATAATAAATGGAAATACAGATTTGAATGGGGTTTGAGTTTGGTGTTTTGATTAGTTCTTTGCAACATTTACAATATTAGCAAGTTGGCAACATCAGTAGCTGTAAGTTTTGGATGTAAATTATTTTCGTTTACTTACCATCTTGGTGAAGTGGTATGTAGTCTTTGGTACAATTTTTTTTAAACATTTGTTATGGTTTTTATTTTCCTTCCTTTTGTGTTTGCGCATCTTGCTTGCAAGTTGTAAACCTTTGTGGCAGAAGGTGTTATGAAGTCAGTGTAAATAATTATTGTGATATTAATCATGAGTGAATTAAGTTCACCACCAGCTGAAAGAAAATGGAATAATCAGAATAGTGATTATATGTTTTCTGTTTATGTCTTTACTGAAAATAACATTTTTTTGAAAGTCAAGTCAGTCTTGGAAAATTGAAATGTGTTTCCGAAATCTGTGTAATATAACATTTTAATCGGATTTTTTCAGTTAATTAGTAATTTGGTTTAGAGAGGAAAATTCATGTTATTTAGGCCGTACTGTTCAATAGGTCAACATAAAAATTTCATAATTCCTGACAGTAAAAAATGCCGTGTACAATAAGAGGGTGACCACTCCTATTTTCTTCATTACCACAGGTGGAATTATTATAATACTGCTCTTAAATTGAATATCACGATAACACAATACAATGTTCAGAGAATTGTAAATTAACTACTCTTTGTTTACGATATTTTGCCAAAATTTATTTAAAAAACTCAGATTTCAAGGGTTCATATCTCCCTTAGTATTCAGTTTGGGTGTAAAGCGTTCTGTGTAGTTCCCACTTAATTTTGCACGGGATATCGTCTTACAAAACGAAATTTATCGGTTGAATTTCGCTCTATCCTCTAAATTAAACTGAATAAATTTCACAACAATTCATAATTAAAGCATGCAGCTTGAGGTCAAAATATGTATTGATGTGGCCATAATTTAATCAATATTTTTTTGGAACTCACGAGTGGTCCTGTAGTAGCTGTTCATAAAACAGCTGGAGATTACACACTAGTACCCCTGATGCAGAGCCACCTCATTAAACTTGGCTGGCGTGCTCGCTGTTAATTTTTTTTTTTTAATTTAAGAACATTGGTTTTCCGAAACACATAATTTTATATTTTGTAATTCAGGGAGCATAAGTGGTGGGGTTGGCAATGTACTGGTTTGGGAGCAATTGTACACAGCAACAACAAAATACAGATTGTAAGTTGTTCGCGTCCAAAACTTTAATATATACTGGGGTCGCGGTAAGTGTAAAACGTAAATAAATAAAGTAAACTATAACATAAAGAATTTCTATACGATGTGTACCTTTCCATACAATAGAACATAGTCTGCCTTTACAGGAGTGAGTGTATGCGTGTAGTACGCTGTTCACGGGGAACTGAGTACTTTTGAAAGCCCTGCTTAGGATATACTTGCCTTCACGTCGTGTAACCTTCCACCACATGTACAATTAACATTGCCATGGGAATCATCACTTTATTCATGCGTCAGTCAAGTGAAAATGTGTAATTATTAGAAAATGATAAATGTATTTTATAAATTCGCTAATTATTACTTACATGTATAAAAAAAACAGAAATCAAAATATATCATTAAAAAATTCGCAGATACTCACCCAGCAATTTTAATCCAACGTTAGGTTATGACGCTACTTTCTCTCTTTCGTTCCCAACTTTAGTGGGCGCATGACAGTCAGTGCGACCGTTGAAATATACGCAGACAGGGGCAGCGACGTTTTTCAAAGGTCGATTTCAAAAGTGTTCGCTTTACCGTGAACAGAATTTAACAGGTTGTACACAGCCGCGACGTCATTAGTTTAAGCTGTCGCCAGCTGGGCTGCGCCGGTGGCCCAAACCTGGGTATGGGCGAGCCGGCAGCGCTTGTGGACAACAGCCGCGACGTCATTAGTTTAAGCTGTCGCCAGCTGGGCTGCGCCGGTGGCCCAAACCTGGGTATGGGCGAGCCGGCAGCGCTTGTGGACAACAGCCGCGACGTCATTAGTTTAAGCTGTCGCCAGCTGGGCTGCGCCGGTGGCCCAAACCTGGGTATGGGCGAGCCGGCAGCGCTTGTGGACAACAGCCGCGACGTCATTAGTTTAAGCTGTCGCCAGCTGGGCTGCGCCGGTGGCCCAAACCTGGGTATGGGCGAGCCGGCAGCGCTTGTGGACAACAGCCGCGACGTCATTAGTTTAAGCTGTCGCCAGCTGGGCTGCGCCGGTGGCCCAAACCTGGGTATGGGCGAGCCGGCAGCGCTTGTGGACAACAGCCGCGACGTCATTAGTTTAAGCTGTCGCCAGCTGGGCTGCGCCGGTGGCCCAAACCTGGGTATGGGCGAGCCGGCAGCGCTTGTGGACAACAGATCTGCAGCCGTTGCCATTGGTAGACCAACACAGTTATATTGATTTCCTAGCTTGCAAGTTTAAAGTGATTCGCTTAAGGAACTCACACGTCGTAACTTACGAGCATAATCTTAACTTCGTTTGCAGGAAAGAAATGTGAACGCTTGCTTATAACAGGTAAACAACTTATGATATGAATTGAAATCTAAAATGCCAAGCGGATTTATAGCATAAGTGGGGTGGAGATATTTGGGTAGCTCATAACATCGAGGTATTTTAGAGTCGAATAGCGACCCGCCCCGGCCTCGCTCGGGTGCGATTTACAAATATGGCGTTGTTTAGTTCTACAGCAAGTATATGGGCCTACACTAAACGCTTAAGTTAACTGACATTGGATTAATACTGCGTTTTTCAAAAAACTTTGTAAGTGAATCCGTATTTTTAAAAAGACAAAAATGGTTACTGTGGGTCATCCTTGAAAGATAAACCTATGTTGTTGCGTACTTTTTTGTAGACCTTTTTAAGATCTATAATTCTGTAAAGCATTAATTTGGCGTATCTCTTATGGTATAGTCAACGTAAGCCTTATGAAAGCGCCCCAATAAGCGGCTTTTTTCGACTTGATCAGAAAAGTCGACATTTCTCAACTGTTCGTTCATTAAACATTAATGTATTATATATCTGAACTTTTCCCAAGAAATTCTCTAAACGATGGTGAAAACCGCATCAAAATCCATAAAGTAGTTTAGAAGCCTTAGCCGAATACACAGACACACGCGGTCGGGCGACTTTGTTTTATAGTATGCATAAATATGGCAAATTAATTTAATATTATGTGAAAATTAGCTGCTGAGCTCATGTACACTTTGCTTCCCTTTTTCATTTATAGGTCGAAGGTCTCAAGCGTCTTCGCCTAGCCTATGAGATAAGACCTGGAGCCTGAGGCCTGGAAGCGCGGAAGCGATAAGGGCGACACTGTCACGCGCATCAAGTACGCCGTCGCCGCTAAGCGCAAGGCTCGGAACTGGCGTGCAGTGTTCTCATCGTGCTGCATGTATAGACTGTTCAGGGTAAAATGAG
This sequence comes from Dryococelus australis, assembly GCA_029891345.1. Taxonomy (NCBI): domain Eukaryota; kingdom Metazoa; phylum Arthropoda; class Insecta; order Phasmatodea; family Phasmatidae; genus Dryococelus; species Dryococelus australis. The sequence continues at coordinate 46,110,345 of CM056996.1, forward strand.
AACTTTAGAATTCCCTGCTTAAGATCTACTTGTAAACACATCGTGTATTCCTCCGCCTAATGTAAAATTAACATTGCCATGTGTATCATCATTTCATTCATGCGTCGGGCAAATGAAAATGTGATTTTATTAAGAAAGTAACTACTTTACAAATCTGGTTACTTTTACACTTAGACGCATTAAAGAAACAGAACGCGAAAGAAATAATTTTAAGTTATCAGAAATGGTTACCCTATCACTTTATATTTGATGTTAAGATATGGAACTACTTTCCATCCATCGTTACCAACTTTACTGGGCGAATATCGCTCAGTGCGCCCATTAAAATATATGCATGCAGTGGCAGTGACTTTTTTCCAAGGTTCATTTCTAAAGTGCTCACTTTATCGTGAACAGCCTTTACCTATGTGACTTTCAGTTGTGACCCGATTGTTTTATTGGTAGAAAGTCTGTAGGACGATTCAATGCAGGGCGCTTGAGTAGTTTTGTATGTATCCGACGCGTATATTGTGAGATACAGAGCTTTGAAAAAGTCGTTTATTTAGTAATTTTGGAGTGATCTGAAACGGTGTTTCTAATGAGCGTGACTTCTTGAAAACACTCAACAGTCCTCGTTTGAAGTGTGTTCTTTTCTTGGATCAGCACGTTGTACGTATGCTTAATTGTTCAGTAGAAAAACGAGATATCAAACACACTGCAACGTGGTTCAAGATTCAGGTAAATTGTTTTTCTGGTTTGGTATTTATCTCTGTTACTGAGGAAACGGAGCACCGCGTTGAAGGTCATATTCTACTTCCTACTGCGTTTTAAACAACCAGATGATATAGACGACTACCAGAAACAAGGGTTCCGATATTTAAAGCAGAAGTAAAGCAACTGCCTATGGAGCACTGCACCTGAGTGTATATTGTGAAGAACTCACAAAAAATTGGTACAGATACCATAGAAATTGTCAAAAAAGTTTGATTTATTCTGTAAACGAAATAAGAATGTATATATTTTGCAAATGCTATAAAATATTTGACTAAAATATACTTTTTAAAGGTAAAAAATCAATCGGTCGATTAAGTCCGAATTTCTAACCAAATTTAAGCGTATTTCCGTTTTGGATGCTTCGGAAAGTAGAATTTACAAGAAAATCTTCTATACGAAAGATCGTCATAATATTTACTGCGATAAGGTGTAATGAAATCATAGTAATAATGTACCATATCAATTTTATAATTAACTTTATTTGCGCAAGTTTCAGCCATAAATGTTTATGACAATTGGACGCACATAAAATCAGCTATAAAAGTTGTTTCCTACATTATAATTATAATTTTCTTACACACAATCATAGTTCCCTGAGCGGGGAACGAACCCGGTTCGCCTTGGTGGAAGGCGAGCATGATTACCGCTCAACAACTGCGGTATGTTATGTAAGAACTTCCCACCGATTGTTTCTACATGTGTTCCGAGTGGCCACCTACGGCCTGGATAGAGCACCGAATTTCTACGTATTATGAGATCTACACTAGATCACACCAGTTACTAAATACTGGGTACTTGTGAAACGGAGAACAATGAAAGCTTATCCTGGAATGTGCTACTACATATAAGTTATATTTTCTAGTAAAGCATGGAATTATCTGAAATTTACTTTTTTTTTTATTGTGCGTGTGGCACATTCTCCTAAGCTGTGTCCTTAATTACGATCCACTTACCAGGGACAGGAATTTTACCATGTTCGAGAGCCGATTTTATGCCCTCTGTTTTTAGTTGGCTGCCGTGTGCCACTCGACGGCAGCGAAAGAATGTTAAAAAGCAGTTATGCGCGTAGCCACTGGCTCACTAAACAGGCCATTACGGAAGGCGGAACATTATCATCAAGCACCGCTTATACCGTCTGTAGCTGGTCAACTGGTCAAATTGATACCTTGGTTCGCTGCGTCTCGGCCATTTCTACTTGTCACTCCTCTTACGTGCCCACGATTATGTTGCCTTCCACACCTCCTTGGTCTCTCTTGAAGCAGTCAACTGACTAAAAGCTGTTCACGATAAAGTGAGCACTTTTGAAATCAACTTTAGATAAATGTGACTGACCTTACCTGCAATATATTTTAACGGGCGCCCTGCCTGACATGCGCCCAGTAAAGTTGGTAACGATGGATGGGAAGTAGTTCTGTATCTTAACGTCGAATAAAGAATGTTAGGTAACCATTTATGATAATTTTAATTATTTCTTCAACTTTTTCATTTTGTAATGCATTAAAATGTAAAAATTAACAGATTTGTTAAGTATTTACTTTTCTCATAATTTCACAGTTTCACTTGGCTGACGCATGAATAATGTGATGAGGCCCATGACAATGGCAATCTTACATAAGGCGGAAGAATACACAACGTGCGTAGAAGTAGATCTTAAGCAGGGCTTTCAAAAGTGCTCATTTTACCGTGAATAGCCTATATCCCTCCTAACACACACTATTTCTTGAAGCAGGATACTGACTGTATTACTACCAACACTCACTGTTTCTTGAAGCACAGTGCTAGCTTTATCACCATAAATAGACCATGTTTCTCCGAAAACTCTCTCTCTCTCTCGTGTTGCTTTCGTTATTATGACATCATATTCCCGACTGTCTGTTAAAGTTAGGCCTATGCCTTGTACGTCTATCACGCCGAACAATGTGAATGGAAATATGAAACAACCAATCAGATTTGGTCCTCGTTTACCACACGTGCCAAAAACGAAAAGATGACCCCACGTCAAAATTTCTGCTCGCGGAAAGACCAGGAGTGTTCATCGATATTTCCCAGAGGTATGCTGCTTCAAAATGTTTTGTGCACAGTTTAATGGATTTTCAACGTAATTTGATGTAATTGTCTAAGATGGTTAAATGTAGGCGTTTATAATTAATACGTGAATCGTCATGGTAATTTTAAATAACATTCAGCAAATAAACGCAGTTTGGAAATAAAACGATTGGTATTGCGAAACTATGAAATATTTTTGGAAGTGTTGAACAAAGTCATAGATAGGTTAAAATTAGTAAATATATACCAAACACATTGAAATTATTGAAGCAGAGTGGATACATATGCAGCGTCTAGTTTGCTGTCTAATATTTACTCCGTACACTTGGTATTAGGATAAGGAAAGAATCACCGTGGGCATATAGAGCTTGCAATCAAACACCGAAATGCGAACGGAAAATCTGTTTACACGGACTTTGGAATCAGCTGTTTAGTAATACAACTGTAAATGATAGCGCAAAGAACTTTATATTGATAGTTTCTGGAACACGTCTGAATATACTTTAATTACTTTTAGAAATTTGAATTCGAAATTGAATTGCAAATCAAACCTCATCAGCCTAACCTATGATGTGAACTTGTCTGTAATTTCTTTATTTAAATATGCATTTTATAATACTACTAAATTACTGAGCTATTCCATTTTGTGGTATTTCATTTAGCATGACCTGTTATTTACTCCACTAAATTAAGGTTTAAAAAAAATCATGTTACTCGGAAATATGACTAATACGTTTTTGGCACTGCTCTCAGTATTAAATCTAACTTTACAGTGAATGATTTTGTTTTCACTATGTTGTAAATAATAGTATTTTACGGAAACTAAAAATAAATATTTTGCATTTTAACTTGATTTTTTTTATTTATAATACAAGTAAGCCAATATGCACGCCGAAAAAAAAAAATGTGCTGCTGTAATTTACGACATTTCAAGCAGATTTTACTCAGTGTATATAAATGTATAATGATGAATCGAGGGTCGTAACTAATGTGTAACGGTGACACATCAGAGGATGGCTTATAAAAGGCCTCCCAGTACATCTTGGTAACAAAGGATGGAGGCTGTGAAGGCAAGACGCTATTGTTTTACAGAGGATGAGAGCGACCGGCGTTATGTAGTGTCGGAGGAAGGGTAGGACACAAAGTTCGGCCATGGAGACCATTAATCACTCCTGACAAGAGAATTTTCGGGCACATTGTCTTGGAAGGGGCTGCTTTACAGTGGAAGGGATGAGCCGCGGCCATTAGGGATGTGCGTGAAGGCGCAATAGAAAATCCATCCCCCCTCCACTAAGATTTTTGGATTGTCTGAGGCCGCCGACAAACAAGAACCATAAAAGAACAAATGAGGCGAGAAGGAAGGAGAGCAAACTCCACGCCTTATGCAAAGAGACAAACAGACTGTTCGTAGAATAAATAACAATGGAAATGTATGTTGATTCAATATAGTACAAGAAAAGTTAATAGTAATAATATTCAGAAACACGCATGATATGCAAATGCGTGGCCATCAAAGGCTAAATTAACATGTAAGTGTGGTCTGTTGGACGGGAATTATGGTTTCGTAGAAAGGGAGTGCACACCCCAGAAGGAAATATAGGTTCCGATTAGTTTTTAGAATATTCAGAGAAGTCAGGCATCTTTGGGTCTCCTTCAGATAATTTATCACTGGATAAATCACACGGTGTTCTGAAGACTATCCCATTATTCGTAATCGCTGGTATAATACTTTTTAATGACTGAAAAATTTAAGTAACAATCAATGTAAAATGTATTAATCAACTAAACAAATAAAATTATCTAATATACACACATGCATATAAAAACAGGCAATACTATGAACATATCTTATTACAAAACAAAACAAAAAATCAATTCCAAACTAAAACTCGTATATGCTGTATGTTAGTTATTGTTATTTGCGTTAAATTCGATGCGGAAATAAACTAAAATTTACGAGTAATTTGTGTGGGACTTTGTACATTTTGAGTGTTAGAGGGATGGTTCCCAAAGGAATGACGAGTTACTTAGTTTCTAAAGTGAGGCATGTTTTAAGTGTGTTAACGCCCATGCTTTAAAAATGACTCTATTTTAAGTTGCTTGTTAACAGGTTTAGTTTTTAAGAATTGGTAGAAAAATGATAGATCTTCACAGACAAATGATCTCATTTTTCACTCACGTGAAGTTATTTCGAGTGATTATGGTTAAGATTGCAGTTTAGATTTAAAATCTCTTTACAATACACAATGAAACCTTTTCAGTGCAAAGACGTGAAAAAAATATTATTGACAACATTATAATTGTGTCTTGAGTCTGTAATTTAAAATGATTTCAATAGGTATCGAAAAAAAGTTATTAATTTGGCCAGTCAGCTACTGTGATCTGAAAAAATTAAACTGGATTTCTTAGTGTGATAACTTAATAAAAGTGTATGTAATTTTCGTAAGTGAAAATCATTAAGTTTTCAAAATATTCCTAGCTAGATAACACCGTCGTTAAAATACAATATACCTACTAAAGTAACATTGAATCTTGAATAGTTAAATGAAGAAATTAATACGTAAGAATTTAGGGCTTAACTTCTCGTGGATAGCAAGGTCAGTTGCTTAAAGAAGCAGGACTGGAGATGGATCGGCCATGGCTTTTAGTGAGTATTCGTCCTAGAATTCACCTGGATAGATTTCTGGAAGCCACGCAATGGCCGGAGCGGGATTCGAACCCAGCCGAATGCGAGTCCACAGGATTAAGACTGAGCAACCTCGATAGGTTAAAAAAAAAGCCGAGTTATATAATGAGTCCGTCGGTACTTTAAGGAAGTGGAATATACCGCAGGACGATATCCGGACTCTTTAAGGTTGAAGTAAAGGAACAGGAACTGCCTATGGAGCACTGCCCCTGACTGTATATTGTGAAGAACTCACAAATAAAAAATTATTACAGGCACCATAAAAATTTACAGGAAAGTGCGATTTATGCTTTATATGAAAGAAAATTGTATATTTTTTGTAACATTATAAAATATTTTACTAGAATATACTTTTTTAATGTAAAAAATTAATCGATCGATTAAGTCCAAATTTTTAACAAGATTTAAGCGCATTTTCGTTTTGGATGCTTCGGAAAGCAGAATTTACAAGAAAACCTTCTTCAAGAAAGATCACCATAATATTCACTGTGATCATGTGTAATAAAATTATAGTAAGAATGTATCATATCAATTTTATAACTAACTTAATTTGCGTCAGTTTCAGCCATAAATGTTTGTGACAAATGGACTCACATAAAATCAATTAGAATTTTTTTTTTCCAATTTTTATTATTACAATTTTCTTACACACAAAAATTGTAAACATGATGAGGATAGGTATTTCATGACGAATATTTTCTTGCGAATTCTGCTTTCTGATAAAAACAAAAAAAAAAAAAAAAACAAAATTCTAGTAAAATATTTTGCATTGTTTCAAAATATATACATTCTTCTTTCGTATACAGCATAAATTGCACTTTTCTCAAAATTTGTATGGTTCTGTACTACTTTTTGTATGAGGTTCTTCGCGTTGTAACGTCGGGTGCAGTGCTCCATAGGCAATGGCTTTACTTCAACCTTAAAGACTCCACGCCACGTCAAGTTGACCGCCTGCGTTTCGTCCATAGGAACGCGCCTTCAAAACTATATCATGTGTTGCATTCCATTGCGCTGCTGCTCCGTGCGTATCTGTTAACGGAATTTGCAACAGTGCTTATCCTTCTATAATACCTACGCACCGAGTTCGTTGTAATTTGTCTCATAACGTTTTGATGTGATCTGATTGCTCTGTCCAGCAGCGTACTACAGCGAAAGAGACCATCTTGGCGAGCGTTGTAACCTTACGTACACGATATTAATAACCAGCTGCAACTCACTATAGTCTATTCGCGGTTTCTTCACACTTTTTGAATCAAACGTTTGAAAAATCAGCCCATGTATGACGTGTTTAGTTATTTCCTAAATACGCCATGTATCACAGCCGTTTATCCCTCTGCTAACAGAAGACTTCTTATTTGTTGTTAATTTGAAGTTTTGCCAATTTTTTACTTACAAATTTATGATGTATAATTTATAATAAATATTAATACAAACAGTGAGAAAACACATGTGTTGATAGGGCCGAGTACGAAACAGTTCTCATGCAAATACTATTACAGCTAGGTGCGTACGAATTCGGTGCGATGTCCTTTGGTATAAATTTATAGACTTAGTTAAGCTTGGTTTGCACGAGACGGAGGAATATCCTGGAAGTAGAACTTTAGCAGCGCTTCAGAAAAGTGCGAAGTAACAGTGAATGGATTTTAACACACATGCATGGACTGCGACGAGGCAATCGTAAGTTGATCCCTTGGCTTGGGGTTGACAACGACATGAATCATTAGTTCTGCAGATTTATTGTACTGAGGGCATAGTTCACGCCTGGACAGAACAGTAATCCCTTATGTTTTTCGTTGTCGAGGGTGCCTTCCTGCACCGAAGCAAAAAAATAATAAATGGTTGTAGGAACCATCTGAACTGATAAAATAGTGACAGCTATCTGATGGGTTATAGATACCATATAAATATTGTTAAAATAGATAGTAATACCAACCGAACAGTTTTATTCCTCTCTCTAATTGTAGTTGGTACTGTATTGTCGATACAGCAAAGCACGGCGTTTCTACTACAGAATAGATAGTATCTCCAACAGACCAAATCCAACAATCAGAATTGTAATAACCTGACATAATGTCCTGTGGCTAGTGCAGAGCAATAATGTAATCGGGTTTGAGGGCAGTAGCAAAAACGGAATATGTTGTTTGTTTATTACAATGCTAGCTGTTGTGGAAACAATCCAAATATTGTTGAGGTTGTTCTGTTGGGATACTATCTGTTTTGTAGGAGGAACCAGGGGGTCGGAGCTCTATAGGGATTTCGTGGGTCACTAAATTATAGGGAAGAATGACTTCGCCAACTGTTAAAAAATTAACATAATTCTCATTAATAAAGGAAGCTGTATACTTTATAAACAATATAATTTTATTTTTAAATGTACCTAAGTCACAAGTAAATTAAGTTTAATAATTTTTATTATTAATTCATAAAATATATAATTTTGATGTAGGCATGCACTGTCGGTGCCTGAGCGTGGAATTGTTTTGTTTCCGTTGTTATGTACGTTTCTGGCGAAGAAGTGGGAACGTACAGTTATGTCACTGCGGTAGCAGCCACACTTACAGTAGCAAATGCAATCACGGACAGGAATACAGCAAACAGCTCTTTTGGTATTACTATCTAGGCTATCAATATTCAGATTGCACCAATAACCCATCAGATGACTGTCCCTATTTTAAAAGCCTAGATGGTTCCTACACCCATACTTTTTTTCTTATTTATTGTGTGAACTTTGTAACACGTCGTACTGGGACAGTAGCAACGAGAGTCAAACTCGGAGGAACAACATTTAGAATGGAATCCTACTTTTGGCTGTTTGAGCGTGCAAGCATCCACGCTAAGAGGCATAAAGTGCCATTTGTTAAACTTTCAGTTGATGCATCTCACAAAATATGACACTTCAAACACAATGAAAATGTATATTCTGATTTATGAGCACCACGATAACCATGCACAGTAAGCTGTGCTCAGAAAATACATAATAATTACACACCTCAACGCGAATCAGAAAAAATTTCCTTCTTGATGTAAAGCAAACCTTCGTGCTACATTTTATTCTGTTTTTTAAAAAAATACTACACGAGAAGAAAAAAAAATGTTTTTGTGGAAATATACAATACCAGTATCTTGTAACAAATACAAAAATTGTTTTGCATTTACCATAAAAGTGATAGAAATTTGCAAAAGCAGGACACTTTATGGAACTCCTAATAGATTTCCAAGTGCCCACAGTAAAATATTCTGTGATCACTATAGCAAATATTGTCCAAATGAATTTATACAAAAGTATTTTATACATATCAAAATTTTTTCAGTGACACATGAGCGCATAAAACTTTTCGCTCAGCCAATTTAATTTAAAAAATTTATTTTGGTATAATTTTGCGGTAATGTACTCCAGACCTTCACAGGTTCGTCATCAGATTTACGTTGTTTCGCATCTCGAGTACTGGAAGCAAAAGCTCAGTAGTTCATGAATGTTTAACTGGCAAGGGAGCTGATTCCATTTATGAATTTATGCAGTAACATTCCGTGAAACAGAGAAAACCCTCACCCAGGCACCAACTCAGTCATCACAGCAATATACATGATGTTCCGCGAATCAACAGACATACTTTGCAGGATGTTATAGAGTTCATTGGCAACAAAAAGTGTTATATACACAAGTAGGTTATGCGGTCCCATTTCAGAGTTGCAGGGACGCAAATGCAATAACGCCACAGATAGGAATTACTGAATGTCTTTAATGCAGCTGACTACGTTCATGTTGAATGCCTCACACGAGCAGTTCCAAATGTGCAATATCTGACCGTAAGCAGCTGGAAGCTCCATAAATAAACGGTTAAACGGGGAGAGGTCTGGAGAGCGCGTCGGCCATGACACTGGCCCACCCCTTCCAACCCACCTGCATGGATACTCAGCTGCTGCGCCACGCCCATTTCCATCACAGTGTCCGTAAACAAACACCATGTCTGCATACTCTGCACGTGCAAACATTCCTGACATTGTTGCACAACCACTTGCCTCGACACACTAACAAAGACAGGCGACGCCAGTCACACTAGTAGTGTCTACTTACAGTCAGATTGGGCACATTTTGAACAGCTTGTGTGGTACTTACAACATGAATGTAGTGAATTCCATTAAAGATATTCAGTAATTCCAATTTGTGTTTTATTGCATTTTCGTCCCTGGAACTCTCAAATGGGGCTGCATAGCCTGCTTGTGTATATGACATTTTTCGTTGCCAATGATCTGTATAACATGCTGCCGAAGTATGTTGGTTGAGTTGCGGAACATTTTGTATAGGCCCATTCTGGTGCCAATATATATTTTTATGAACCTACATTTTTTCTTTAATCCCTATATAAATCCCCACGAATTTCAACCTGAAATAGTTAATAGAACTAAATTACAACATAATGATCCAAAATGGCCTGCTTACATGTACAGGCTGCTCATGATAAAGATAGCACTTTTGAAATCAAAGTTTGAAAACTACCACGGTTCCTACATTTATATATTTTAACGGACGCCCTGAATGGTGCACACCCAGTAAAGTTGATAAAAAAAAGGGGGGAGTAATTCCGAATCTTAATGCTGAATTAAAAACGTTAGGTAAACATCTGAAATTATTTCTTTAGTTTTCTGTTTTTCTTTAATGCATCTAAGAGTAAGAATTAGTAAGTAGCAGTTCTGTAAAATATTTACTTCTAATATAACAATACCACAGTCTATATTGACCGATGTATGAATAGAGAGATCAGGCCCATGGCAAAGCAAATTTCACATGTGGCTGAAGAATACGCGATTTTCATATACGAAGATCTTAAGCAGGGCTTTGAAAAGTGTTCTGCGAACTGTGAAATTATGTGCATAGTTACGAAGGTAGTCGAGCCGACGACCTGGTCGTTGGTGTGCGGACATCAACCTCACACGCCCCAAGTGGCGGATGAATCTTGACCAACGTGGCACGTGTATGAATAACAGGCACCGTCGTTATAAATCTGCTGGAGCTACGTCCATTTGCAGTAGTGTATTGGGAATACACACACGCACACACGCAAACGAGAAGTTCTGAGAGAATAACAGAAGGTGCAAACAATCAAAAAGGCAAACATGATCAAAGCAGCAGCGACATGGGTATGAGGAATGGGGAGTGATCAGAGTCGAGGGTATCGCTCGGGTATCGATTGTAGAGATGGGCACGTGCGTTTGCGAGGTGCGGCAGGCGTGTCGCGCTGTCTGTCAGTGGCGTTGAGTGAGGGTGGAAAGTAATTGGGGGGGGGGGGAGGGGTTGTAGATGGCCACCGGTCGCAAGGAACGGGCCAGCGCGCGCTCATTATTCAGCAGCTGGATCTGAATAATTCAGGACGATGGCACGCGAGCGAGTGAGGGCGCGCGTTGTGTCGGTTCCGTGCCACCGATAGAAATGTCATCAAGACAGTCCCGGCAAACCGCGTTACGACGGGCGAGGTCCCACGTCACCAGCGGCCTGGCAGGGGAGAGCCAATGGGCGACTGACATACTTAGCGGGTTGCGTTGTGCAACTCGCAGGGGTCAGCGGGTAAATCGAGTGCGTGAGGGAAGAGATTTGGGCGAGGTTTTGAGAGCAAATGAGGGTGATCGAGGTAAGTATGTTGCAGCGCCTGGAATGAGGGGGCAGGGAAACGGGAGATCCTCGAGAAAACCCGCCGTCGGCTAGCGGCATCATCCGGCACGATTCCCACATGCCAAAATCCGGGTGTGACCCAGCCGTACATTGAACTCGGTTCTTCTTGGTGGGAGGCAAGCAGGCTAACCACTCGGCCACCGAGGCCCCTGGGTACATTCGAAGTACCCTCAAACGAAAATCGTCTCACAGCCGCGTGATGTCACCGAACGATGGGCCTGCTGACCCACGCAGACAGGACACAGAATACTTGAGATTACTGAAGCGAAACAGCCGCTTTTAGCGCGAAATCCATCTGCACACGCCAGCAAAATGGTGCCTCTGGACTGAAAAATGTTGGAACGCCGTTCAACAATCAGCGCCTCCGCCTCGCAATTAAGTCCGTGTACGAACTCGCGCATTTCTATACTCGCCTGGGGCCGTGGTGGCTGAGCGGTTAGACTGCTCGCCCTCCCCACCAAGGCGAAATGGGTTCAATACCAGGCCGGGTCACTCCCGGATTTTCGCAAGTGAGAATCGTGCCGGACGATTCTCCCGTTTCCCCCTCCCATGCAGTCCCGACGCTGCTTCATTTTCACCTCATTCCACCCTCTCTCAAAACGTCGTGGTTAAGAGCCGCCCAAATCGCTCAACTCAACTTAACTCTGGTTGTAAGCTTTGTATATGAAGACTTCCAAAAAAGAAAGCAAAACAAAACCAGAAATCGTTAAAGCGTGGAATACGTAGGCCTAGATGTTATTATCATCTCAAATTAACTTTATTTTCAAGGCTTAAAATACTTATTAGAAACTAATAAAATACCGCCGTTAACGAAAACCAGAACTGTAATACTGTTCACGCGAGACCTGGTGGTCATCAATTTCACTGAAACAAACAGTAGATAACTTCGTGCAGTACTTAGGGCATACTGTTAGAAGCTTTTTAAATATGGGTGTCTGTATTAATGCAAGTGTGAATTCCAGGAAAATTGCTTCAGCGTGATATATATATAGGTAGATATATAGATATTTGTATATATACAGCTATTTAGATAGATAGGTAGATGGCTAGGTAGATGGATATATAGATAGATAAATAGAGATAGAGATAGATAGATAGAGTGAGTGAAGAGATTTTGGCGCCTCTTAATAGCGAGGTCTTGAGAGCCGATGAGAGTAATTGAAGTGAATATGGAGCAGCGCCGGAATGAAAGGACGGGGGAAACGGGAGATCCCCAAGAAAACCCGCCGACCAGCGGCATCGTCCGGCACGATTTCCACTCGCGAAAATCTGGTGACCCTGCCGGAGATTGAATTCGGTTCGCCTTGGTTGGAGGCGAGCGTGCTAATCGCTCAGCCACCGTAGCCCCCGAGATAGATATATGGAGGTAGATGGAGATGAATAGAGATAGATAGAGAGATATAGAGAGATAGAGATAGTTAGAGAGAAATATACATAGAGATAGAGAGATATATATAGAGGGAGATATAGACAGATAGATAGAAGATAGATATAGAGCAATGTATAGTGAGAGATAGGGATATAGATAGATAGGGGGATATATACATATATAAATAAATATAGATAGAGATATAGATAAAGATAAATACATAAATAGATAGAGATAAAGATAAACACACACACACATTATATATATATATATATATATATATATATATATATATATATATATATATATATATATATATAGAGAGAGAGAGAGAGAGAGAGAGAGAGAGAGAGTGACAGAGAGGAAAGAGGACCATTTTATGGTTACTGAAATAATAGTATTTTGACTGACTAAAATGGAAAGGTATCATTCAATAAGTTTTTAAAATCATTAAATAAGTGAAGATGACCCTGAAAATCCACATCTGTAGAAATGTTTTTCAACACAGCATCATCGTTCAAAAATATATAATTTTAACATATATTGAATTTATAAAAAAAATTTCAAGTTAATATACAATAATTATTTTAATTATATAATATTTAGTCCGCACATTCACCAATGCTACGAGTGTTGGAATGCATAGTTTTTACATTATTTGTATAAACATTAATCTTATTTTTCAGTTTAGTAAATATTAATCTAATTTCTGTGCCCTGCACAAATAATTTTGACTCGGTGTACAGTTAACATGTTTAATTTCTGTAATACTGTTGGGAATAGTGCTCAATACAAAGCTGGGTCAAGGATTCATACTACACAATTGAACCATTATTCTCAAAAGTCACAAATTTCTTCACTTACAAACAAGATTTAACATTTTCCTTAAAAGAGCAATTATAACAAAGTAGTGAGGGACGGCCATAAGGACTCAAACCAACGCCTTCACTACATAAAACCAACAGAAAAAATTTAAATATTAAAAAAGAACAAGTCGACTTATTTTATCGAACCAAACTCAAATCGTTGCACGATGGGCCATGGGTGTTACGTTCATGACATAAACCAATCCACAAACAACCGGCGCAACTAACAAACACATTTAAAACTCACACATAATAAAACACAATGTATTAAAACGAAATGGAAAACGCTACCATGAAGCGGTTTAAGTTGCTGCCAAACCAAATTTTGAACAACGACCGAAACATAATTTAGAAAAACGAAACTCCTTCAGTGCGTTTCAATCCGGATTGAACCTGGTGTAAACTGAAGAATCCAGATTGAAATGTGTGTATAAACACATCCGGACTGGACTGAAGTAGGAGTGGAATAAGATAATCCAGTCCAGTTGTCGAGGTGGACTGGAACGTAGAATCCGGATTGAAAAGTTTACTGTAAACACTCATCGGACTGAAATTAGGACAAAGAAGAAGTGGCCGCAATATTGACTCGTTAGTTTGGTTATGTAAGAGGTTGGAATCATTCTGAGACTAGCAAAATAAGTTTTTTTATATTTGGTAGGAGAAATATGCGGAATTCTTATTTTATATTATGTTGGAAAAAATATATTTTTGCGTTTACTGGACTTTCGTAATTCGTTTGTTTTATAGTTCTGCCAGTCGCCAATAGAGTGCTTCAATCCCGTTTCAATCCGCATTTAGTCTGATTTACAAACTAGTCCACGTTCGAAACTTTTCCTTAACCGCTTACTTTCGATACGAGTTCACTCCGAGTTCGCTACGAGTTGGTTCCAATCCGAATTCGGTCCAGTCCAAAATTTGACTCTGAAAGCACTACTTGACAGCAAGCCCGAGAGTAAACACGCAACGCCAGAATTAATAAAACACACAATCTAAAACCATAAACAGGGAAACCTCGGACACATACACTCCTGACTCACCGTAATTTGACGCCCCAGAGGAAGTGCTCTGCATCACAATAATGACGTACATCTTAAGACGCGCAGAAGGAAGTAGACAGCCGACAATCGTCGCCGACGCTAAAGGTGGACTCACAACCATCCGTTTCATCCTTCAGTAGCACGTCGGTCCAGCGGTCGCGTGATTTCTAACCAATCGCAGGGAAACTTTTTGTTTTCTATCCGTCAACCTGTCAAATATATCTCACACTTTAACTTTCGGCGGACCGATGTATGGTCCACCGTCTCGTAATATTGTTCCTTGAACTTGGCTGTCGGAAAACAGTCACTAGTTTATTTGTGTGAGTATTTTTCTTTTTAAATACATAATGCGGTGAAGTTGTTTACATTCTTATGTTTCACTTTTGAAATGAACTGAAGATGACTTTTAGATTTTCAGAGGAAATGCTGATAAATTATGTTAGTGAAAGAGAATATATTTATGACATTCTTAAAAATAATTTCTCTCTGCGTGAATAATAGAAGGAGATTATAAGCTTTTATACTCAGGAGAAGATCAGATTGGTGGAAATGGTGTGGGAATACTAATAGGGCAAAAACTGAAAAATAAGGCAATGAAGGTGCAATATATTGTTGGAAGAATGATAATGATACAGCTGCAGGTAGTTAGAAAGACGTGATATTAATACAGGTATATATGCCAACTAGCCAGCATAGAGATGAAGAGGTGAAAGAATACTATGCAAAGATTGAAGAACTTATTGAGAGGGAGAATAAAAATGCCTGTATTATTATTATGGGGGACTGGAATGCAGTGGTGGGTGAAGGAAAAGAAGATATAGTAGGAAAATTTGGATTAGGGATAAGAAATGTTAGGGGTGAAAGACTAATTAAGTTTCGCAAAGAAAACTCACTAGTGGTGGGCAACACCCTATTTGAAAATCACAAAAGGAGACATTATACATGGGTCTCTAGTTTGAATAGAGAAATGAACCAGCTGGACTACATTCTGATACAAAAAAAGGTATAGGAACAGCCTGAAGAATGCCAAAGCTTACCCAGGAGCAGACATAAATTCAGATCACAATCTCGTAGTGGGATAAATACAAGTAAAGTTGAAGAAAGTGGAGAGAGGCAAAGCAAGGGAAAGATTAAACTTAGAGACACTCAAGGAGGCAAGAAAGGTTTCGGAGCTGGAAGACAGGTTTATGGGAAAATGCCAAAGACACAGAGATGA